>WEKX01018717.1:133297-241711 GCA_013390025.1 Pitta sordida | reverse complement strand
CCCCTATTTGGCACCTTTTCTCCATATTTTCTTTCGAGGTGTTGCTGATGTGGTGCAAGAATTCTTAGGTCCTACAAGTTTCCATCATGTCACAGAAAAACCCTTTTCTTCAGTTTATTTGTGTGAAACGGGCTGATTTAGGCTGGGGGAGCTGCCTTAGCCCGTGGCACATAAGCAGCTCCTGGCTTTTTGACTCTGGAGAAGGAGCCAAATAACCAGATTAACTCTAAACCAAGCATGGATTTTAATCTCCAGCCCCGAAGTGCTGCAGCACAGGCTGAGTTGGTCAGTTCTAGTAGTTCTGTTATTGGGTTTTTTTTTAGGTTTTTTTAATCATAGGACTTTCCAGGAAGAGCCTTTTGGCTTCCCTTCTTTTAAGCAGGGGAGGGTTTTTGGTTTGTTTTTGTAGGGTTGTCATTGGATGGTGATTTTCCTGCGGAGAGGAATTTATGGAGCTGTGCAATTTATAGATGGGCAGCGAGTGGAATCTGCTTAAAATAACGGCAGTTGTTGCCTGGGAATTAGTCCCTGTCTCTGACCAGCCCCATGACAGGGGCTTTGAGAATTGCTCCCTCTGAACAAGTGGATCGATGGTTTTCCATCCCCAGATCCTGATTCTCAGCCAGTCCCAACATCTCCAGGTCCCAGATGGGTTTCACAAAGCCAACCGTGTGTTTTTCTTGCTGTAGCTTTTGTTTGCTACCTGAGAAGGGGAAGGGATGATCAGCAGCACAAACTGGTGTTTGTTCTACAAATGGGTTTGTTTAGAAAAGCGTTTTTCTGTTTTCTTTGAGGTTTTTGTTTCTGCTCGACCTGCCCGTGGCTCGAGGGAACACCGAAAAGCTGCGTTTTGTAGAAGTCCAGAATGGTTTGGGTTGAAATGGACCTTAAAGATCATCTTAATTCCACCCCTCGCCATGGGCAGGGACGCCTTCCACTATCCCAGGCTGGCCTTGGACACTCCCAGGGGTGCTTTAATCCACGCAATTTGGTTCTGAGCTTGCCTGGATATTGCCACAGTAAAATCTGGTCCTGCTGGAGGCTCAGTGGTGAGAACTGGAGAGCAAACCCAGTTCGGGGTAATCAGCCCTTCCCAGCAGCAGCTCTTTGTTGCTGCAGCTCCGAATGAAATGCCAATTCCTCCCTGTTTCCCCGTGTTAACCTCATACTCAGGCATTAATTGACCCCCCCTCTTTCCCCTCCTCAGCAGGGAGGAAGCGATCCATGCAGGGCAGGAGGAAACGAAAATTGAGGGACAATTTTAAGGAACTTTCTGGGCAGGGCGCGTTATATATGATTAAGGCTTTATTTGGGGAATATTTAAGATGCCTCTTGGATGAGGTTTAAATGTAATGGGATAAATGACTCTCGTGACTTTAGGGATGCTCCTACTCGTTAGCACTTAATTTGTGATTTTAGGTGTTAACAGGAAATTCCACAAAATCCTCTTCTTTCTGCAGGTTAAGGCTGAAGCAAGACTCTTGCTGTTGTAAGGATATCTGGTACTAAACCACCGTTCTCCTCCATCTGGGGAGGGCTGGGGGAGCCTGTCCTTCAGTGGTTTCCGAGGAAATCACTGCAGTGACAAGTTAACTTCTCCTGAGGGTATTGATGGCACTGTGAATAACCATCCAGGCCGTTTTCATCCCTGATTAGAAACGAATTTTGCTGGAAAGCTGATCCTCTTCCTCCTTCGTGGAAACCCAGACTCGGATCAAATGCCTGTAAAAGCAGAATCTGGATGTGCAGCACAAAGGCAAGACAGAGTAAATCAGAGATTTATTCGGGTTTATGAAAACCTTGAAATACCTGCCCGCTGAACGGGCTGCTTTCCTGACTGGAGCGTTTGGCAAATCTGCTGTCAAAGTTTTGTTCTATTAATTAATTAATTTATTTATCATTTTGACCATTGGTAGCTGTAAACTCAGACCTGTGGCCCATAAAAAAGGGGCTGTTCTGGGTGTGTTTGCAAGAGTCCTGTGTCTGGTGGGCGTGAAGGGCTTTGGAAGCTCGAGACAGAAAGCAGGTAAATGAGAAGCAGCCGTTGTTAGCATGAAAAAAAAAGTCTCCATTTTTATTAATCTGGGCAGTGGATGAATTAATTAATGATGGACAATGACAGACCAGGGTGTGCTGAGTGTGGAGGTGCAGAGCTCTGGGCAGGCCCGTGGAGGTTTTTCCCCAGCGTTCGATAACCAGTTGCTCAGAAATTTAATAGCTGAATATCTCTGTGAAGTGGTTTTGGAAAGGAGCCTGGCTTTGCTTTGGTCTCCTTAATGAACACAACCCTTCCTAACTCTTGTGTTCTCCCCATCTGGTGAAGAGGGAAGAGGCTTCCTCCCATTTACCCTTTAAAAAATACCAGTAAACCACGAGCGTTTCTGCTGCTTGTGCCCGTCTGTGTCCCAGCTCAACAGGGCGGCTCCAGCACTGCAGAGAGATGCTGAAATATGAACAAAAGGCTTTGCCAGTAAACGACTTAAAAGTATGCAGCTGGAAAAGGGAGGGGGAAAGGCTTCTGAGCCTTATGGAGGGAGGAACAAATGCAGCACTACAAAGGTCACAGGATACAGTAAATGATGTTTGGATGGAAACTTAACTTGCTATGAATGAAATTGTGCTCTTGTGTTTTCCCCCTGGAGCTGAACGTCTAAAAACTCTGGATACTTCTTGTTCTGGTTTTTTTTTTTTTTTTTCTTTTTCTTTTTTTGACTCTTCTGTGAGTTGTGCTATAGAAATGAAAAAAAAAAAAACCCTGGAGAACCAGAGGATGGACAGAACCCACACACAGGCTGGGGGAGGGTTAAATAGGCTGATCTCTCTTGGGTCAATCAGGGCTGTGACATTATTAGTTTGTGGTTACTCCAGTCAAACAATTTGCAAGTCAAAATTCTGTCTGGGCTGAGCTGGGAGAGGTTCCTGAAGCAGGGGACTGATGTTGGCAAAGATGCCACTTCTGCTTGTTGGTTAAACTCAGAACCGGGGCTGAGCACCCCTTGGAGAGCTGACTTTTTGACTCCTTGAGTGTTGATTTTATTTCCTGTGTGGTGTAAGGGCTCCTTCCTCATTGCTAAGCTGCCTTTTCTCCCTCCATGTGCATTTATCCCACCCAGACTGCCTGTGTTTGGTCTGAGGTTGGTTTGATCTTTTATCAATCCATATGTTGGTGTTACCTTCCATTACAGGATTAGTTCCTGCCTGTAATGCTAAATAACCCCAAACTGTACGAGAAAGTAATTTTATTTAGGTCAGTTGTCTACTGCAAAGCACATTCATAAGCATTGTCTTCATCCTTAATTAGGCTTTAAATCAAATTATTTCCCACATCAGAATGAACTTGACAGAAGATTGCTGGAAAGGGCTCCATCATTTTCCACCTTTCAGAAATCTTGGCTAAAAATGCTTCCCCCCCCCCAAAACGTGCCCCTGGAAATTCAGGTAGTAGTTTGGTTTCAGATTTAAATAAAGGGAACAAATTCTGGCACTGGCTTCTCTGGAAAATCCCTACAGGTAGACTCTTCTTTTGTGTGTTGAAAGCAGCTTTTGGCAGCAAAGTAAATATTTTGGTTTGATTTTGTTTTGTGTTTTTGTTTTAGGTATTTTGTTCCAAAGCTTCAGGTTATTTTCTGGTAAACATCCTCTAATGGTTGGTCCATCCTGCTGTGATTTATAGTTTTCTTTGACTGTTACTGATTCATTTCTAGCTCGAGATCAAGGAGTGTGGGGTGGGTAGGAGATTTAGAGTAGGAGTATTACAGTCCATGGTCTGCACAGAATCCTGGAATCACTGAGGTTGGAGAAGTTGGTTTGAAGTTGGAGAAGACCTCCAAGATTGGATTCCAAGCTGTGCCTGATCCCCACCTTGTCCCCCAGCCCAGAGCACTGAGGGACACATCCAGTTATTCCTGGGACACCTCCAGGGATGGGGACTCCAAACCTCCCCGGGCAGCCCCTTCTGAACCCTCACCACCCTTTCCATGAGGAAATTCCTCCTGATGTCCAACCTGAGCCTCCCCTGGCACAGCCTGAGGCCGTTCCCTCTCCTCCTGTCCCTTGTTCCCTGGGAGCAGAGCCCGATCCCCACCAGCTCCCCCCTCCTGTCAGGGAATGGAGAGAATTCCAGGTCCCCCTGAGCCCCCTTTTCTCCAGGCTGAGCCCCGCCAGCTCCTTCAGCTCTTGGAGTTCCAGCCCCTTCCCAGCTCCGTTCCCTTCCCTGGACACTCTCCAGCTCCTCCAGGTCCTTCCTGGATTGAGGAGCCCAAACAAGGCTCCATCAACATTTTGGGAAGGAACTGCCTGACAAACACACGCAGGGATGAGTGTGGATGTTGTTTTCCTGCTGCTGCTGGAGATTCCTCCAGAGAAGCAGCATCTGTAACTTGTGAATTCCATAATAAATACTTGCTGGGAGCTGAAGAGGCAGCTATAATTTTCCCCAGGCTCTGTTGCCTTTTGCAGCTCCCTCGCATCGTTCCAGTGGTTTTATGATGAGGCTTCATGCAAATAGTTCTCCTTGTACCCCACCCTCTCCCAAACCCAGAGCAGCTCCACCAGCTGCTATGGTCGGGATGAAAGTGCTGCTAATTTGCTGTTACCTTTAATTTAGGGATTCTGGGTCTTGTGGAGGGCTTGCTGTGGTCCTTGCTCTTAAGAAGTTATTTTTATGTTCACTGTTTAAAGACATTTATCAGTTCGCAAAGGTTGATGCCTCTCCTTCCAAGGAGGAGGCTGCTTTGAGATCCTGCACTGAAAGGTGCCCTAAGAGGATGAGAGCTGTGTGTGTCTAGAGGAGAGAGTAAGTTGATTTTTATTGGATTTTATGAAAGCCATCAGCATTCAGGCAGCCCTGCATGTTACGTGTTGTGAGAAGGTTGTGCTGTGTTTGCAGAATTACTCTGAATATTTGACAGCAGGAGTGAGAATGAATTCAACTCTCTGCGCTAAGAGCTCTGAGAGGTACCAGGAGAACAGGCTCCTTTTCCTTCCCCACCTCCTTTTTTATTGCCTCTCGGCACGTGTCTCTCTTAAAGCTCATTTTGTTAACCAAACAAAGGTCCCCCCGAAGCCTCACTCCTTATGGATCTGGCTTGTGGCAATAACACCAAAATCTCTTGACCATGAACATTTTTAGAGCCCAGGTGTTCTCATTGCTCTTCCCCAGACTGGGTTTTATCAGATAGGAAGCAAATACTTTTTATTTTGTTATCATTTGATGTATGAAGTATTTATTTGCTTGAGAGGGGTGAGTTTGGTTTTGAATAAGCCAAACACAACGCTCTTCTCAGTGCACTAAAGAGCTCTTTAGCTGTATCATGGAGCTCTTCAAATTTATATTTTATTACTACATGACTTTCTGAAGTCTCCTTTCACTTAACATCTTCTCTCTGCTTAGATTTTGGTCTCTCTTGCCTCTGAGTGTGAGGTTGTACATACATCATAATACAGATTTATAATTGAGAACTCCTGAATCTTTGATGCTTAAAGAAGCAACCCAAACACCAGGGTTGTCTTTTGGAGAATTCTCTCATTCTGAAACATTCTGTGGCATATTTTAAGCATTATAAACGTTATTCTTCAGCCGCTTTGAAGCCAAATAAATCAAATTATTGGGTGGGTAAAACTGCATGTGTATGTATAACATGCATGCAATAACGATTTGCTTTCTTTTCCCTTTAGAATTCCATTCATTTTCCTTTCAAATGGCATTACATGGTTTGTGATCACTGAGGGACCATCCCCTGAGATCAGCCTTTGTCCTGGTGTGACGGTGCCTGAGCTGCTCTTCCCTTGGGTGAGGAGAGGGATCCTCCTGCCCTTAATTCCCATCGGTTTTTTTGGGAGTCTGTGTTCTTCGGGTCCCTGAATTAGGTCTTTCAGCAGACCTTGCTCAGCCATTGTGGCCTGAAAGTAGGTGAAAAGATTCAATGGGAGTGAATTACCCGAACTGACCTAAATCCAGGGCTCTGGTGAGATTGATGGGATTCAGTTACGCATCTGGAAACACGTTGAGAGAACACTGAACTTCTCTAAATCTCTTTTTTTATCCAGCCTGTGTGACTGGAGAGGATGTGCCTCTTGTTTTTAAGAAAACTTGCACAGACGGAGGAGATAATTACGCGGTGCTTTTACTTTTTGATATATATTTTTTTTGTTCCTCTTTGGTTTCTTTGGAGGCGATGCAATGACAGAATCCCAGCGTGTTTTTGAATGAATTGTCTGTCCAGCCAAGAGGTGCTTCGAGTGGAAATAGGGAGAGGGAGGATGCAGCTCATCCCTCAAATAAAACTGCAAAGAACAGTCAAAAATAATCCTGTGAATGAGCCAAAGTTTGCATTGTTAAGAAGCTGGAATGTGTCTGCAGAATATTTCTTCATTTGATTCCTTTTTCCCTTCACTTTTCTTCCTCCCTGATTTCTGCTGTTTTGAGGAGTTAAGTAGGAAATAAACCCTCCCCTGAAATTTCCCAACACAAACCAACAGGTTTGCTATTTTTAGGCACCAGCTTTTTATGATTCTCCCAAAGTTCTTTTTTTTCGCTCCGCTGGGATTGACTTTGAATGAATGTTTTCTTTAAGATTTATTTTTAGGAGTCAAAAGCTTCTGTGAACGTCAGTGCTGGCAAAGATGCTGGTTTGCCAGTCCTGGTTGTCAAACTTACATTTTAACATTTTAAAATCTTGAAGCTGCCAAGAAGAGAGCCCAGGTGAGAATGGGAAAGGTGTGAAAGATGCTCACTCACTTTGCCACCTCCTGCACTGGGATTGTGTTGCCACTTTCCGTGAGAAATCCTTCGTGTTGAATCCAACCTTCACTGTTCCCCCTGAGGTTGGACTTCAGAGCTTTGGGAAGATTTTCAGTTTGTGTAGGTGGAAGTTTGGGGACATTGAATGTAGTTTTTGGTGGTGTAACAAGCAGAAAAAAGGATTTGGGGGATGATTCCCTGCTCTGTCCTAGTGTGTAACAAGCTCTGGTCCCGTGGACTCCCTCGTTCCCAGGGGATGGGTTTTTTGGGGTGTTTGTGGGGATCAGGGGCTGTGCCAGAGCAAACAGAAGATCCCCTGTGCTGCACAGACCTTCTCCTTGCGCTGGGAATTGCCTCCTGCTTTCTGACCCATTGAGTTTTCCAGCAGGACGAGGGTCAGAAGGAAAAGTCCCTTTTCAGTGCTCCCAAGTGCTGTTAATCCAGGTGAAGGTGTTAATGCCTTTTATTTCCCATGTCCTCCAGGACTAGAGCAGCCAAGGAAAATGCTCCAAAGCCGTCGGATGTGTTCGAGGAAGGGGCAAAGTGTGTCAGGAGCAAAGAAAAAATCCGCTTTGTCTTGTCAGTAATTCAGGAGGGCTTAGAATTTCAGCAAGTGCCTGGTTCCTCGGTGATCCCATTTTCTCTGTGCTGTAGTTTGGTTTGAGGTCAGACTGTTCATCCCTGCGTGTTTTCCACACTGGAAGTTCTCTGCTGGAGGTGACAGTGGGAATGGCTGTTATTGCTGATGGCAAATTGGTTAATAATGTGGTTACTCTAAATAAACTAACAGTGCAGGCTCTCTGCTTTTCCTTGCTGAAGTTCATCGTTTTATACACCTCCTGTTAAACTTGCTCATGTGGAGATTTTTTGGGGGTGTTAATTTTAGTGTTTTGGCTCAGGCAGGTGCAGCTGTGGCTCCACAGATGCAGCTTTTTTGTGCATCCCTTCTGCAACCAGCTCCTCAAGCCTTCGGAGAGTTGTAATAGCAAGTGGTGGTTCTTCCCTAGAAAGGCTTGAAAATGCCATTTAATGCTGCAGGCTCATGGCTTGAACTCACCAAGAAACTTGTTAATGCCCGAATTGCTCTCATTTTCATTTGGGTAGAGGTTAATTCCAGTTTTTCCCTGTTGCCAGGATTGTTTTAGATAAAGTGAGAAGTCCAGTAAGTGGAAAAGAACTGAGCATCACTGCGTTCACTTTTAGGACTGGTTTTTTCTTTGCTTGCTGAAGGATTCCTTGATCGTATTTTCTTTAATAAACTACTCATACGTAGCAAGCTGCAAATTGGGAATAAGTAAAATCGACTTTTATGAGCGAGAAGTCAGTGTGGATGACTCAACCTTCATCTTTTTTAGGTCCTGATTCAAATTCACTCCCCGTTTGGAGCAGTGGAAATGTCACCAAATGTTCACACCGTTGGGAGACTTGGGCGTGACTCCTGTCTCGGTGCTGGAGGGCTCCAGGCTGCCAAAGGTGGTGGGTTCCAGCTCCTCCTGGCAGCTCTGCTGGAGGAGCAGGAGCCTGGATGGAGAGTGGGAGGATGAATCACTTTTCTGCTCCTCTGGACCCCCGTTGGAGCCGGGAGGAGCTTTTGGCTCTGTCACAGCTGCAGAGAGAAGGAGAAACTCTGCCTTGGGTTTGCGGATGTCTTACAAGCACCAAGGCTCTGATGGGGCTCCTGGGGCTTGAGTGATGTGGTTGGTTTTGTTTTGTTTTTAAAGGCTGATATTTCTGTGACAATTACAAATCAAAACAATTAACATTTACAGCCATAGCCTGAGTCCATGAGTTTGTTTTGTGAATGGGGTGCCATTCATAAAGAATTAAGGAGCTGTGCTGAGATGTGTGCAGCATCCCTGGGCAGTGCCATTCCCTCCCAGCGTGTGCCTGCTGGTTTTGATATATTTGGACTTCCTTACAAGTGATGGAGGTTAGAGAGCGTTGTCTTGTTCTTGGAAAGCTGAGTGGCTGTTGATTTCAGCTTCAGTGACTGTGGATGTCTGTGGTTCACTTAGTACCTGCTTTCTTTATTGGTAAAGAAATGATGCTGGATCAGGGAGCACAGTGGGATTTTAGTACTTCAGGTAATTCCATGGACAATTCCTGGATTGCTGGCTCAGTGCAGGTATGCAAGGAGCCCTGTAATTGGGATATATTTACTCTGTGAGGACAGTTCAGTGCACAGTCTCTGTTGTGTGATTCTCTGTGCCTTTGTCTATCGTGGATGCTCGTTAAACCCTTACCCAGGTTGGAAGTGGAGGTGGCCTGCAGGGAGCAGGAGCTGTTGGGAAGGTGGCACTCTGTGCTCTGGGCTGGGTGACAAAGACAAAGGTCTTTTCCAGCCTCACTGATTCTGTGACCCCGTGCTGGCTCAGGGATGTCATTGCTGCCATATGCAGCTCTCCACACCCTGGAGCGCTGGTCCCTAAACCCTCAGCAAGTTATTTCCTCTCCGTTTTCAATCACAAGGTCCACTCTGCACTGCCCAGTGAGGGGGCACAGTTTAAAATCCAGCAATCTCACCACTGCCTCAGCTCTGACTTCCCATCCAGGGCCGACATTCAAGGAGAAACTTTCTTGTTTTAGCCTTTAAATAGCTCCCTGGAGGGAGGTGGCCAGGCCAGTGTGGCCGTGGGGGCTCGGCAGGTCTATTCTTAGCTGACAATGGCCGGAATGGAAACGCCACGGCCGCTGCATCACGTTTGGCCATTGTGTGCGAGAGATGTTTTCAATTCCGAGAGCCAGAGGTCCTTCAGGATCTCCTCCTCTTGCGCTCCTCACTGGAGGCTCCTTTCTCTTTTTCTTTGCCGGGGCAGGGGAGGCTCTGAGGGGAAATGGCTCCTGAGTGAGGATCTGAATGTGTCCCACGAGGAACTGTCTTGTCATCTGTCATTGGTGCAATTTTCGAAAAAAGGGAACAGAAACCCCTTGAGGAAAGAATTTTCTGTTCGTTCTATTTTGAGTATGTTGTGAAATCAAGGAAAGTATGAACTAATATAACATTTAAATGTAGGTAGTTGTGTGTGCTGCAGCAAGAATCAATGATTAGGGTGAATTAGAAGGGGAGAGTGTGTCCATGGGGCAGTTTGAGTTGGAACTCTCCTCTTGGAGGATGGTCACCTGAAATCCTCCCTACGAAGCAGAGGTGGGAGAAGCAGTTTCGCTTAAAACTTCTTATTTAAGGGCAGGACTTTCTGTAAGGAAGCTGCCACATGCTTCTGCTTACGGAGGCTGCTGTAGGGGAAGCAGCTGCTGTCGCCAGGCTCTTTGACTTCTTCCTCTGAAGGATCTCGAGTTTGAGGAAGATAATTTGCATTGCTGAGTGGTGTTGCTGATGCAAGCTGCAAATGTGGAGATGTTTGTGTGAGTTCAGTCCTGTCCATCATCTGTGAGGGTGCCCAGGGTGCTGCTCCGTGTCACCAGGGCTAAAAATGATATTTTTCAAGTTGGACCGAGGTGGCAAGCTGGAGTGGATCAGCCTTGAATTCTGATTGATTGGCTTGACTTCCTTCCCATGAAATGGTTTCTTAGCTACACTTTAGGATATTAAAAACTGGACATCCTGTTCTTGAGGAGGTTTTGCCCTGCTGACTCTGTCTGGGTTACTTGTCAGTAGGAATGTTTTGTGGTGGATGCCTTATGCTTATCTCGTTAGTGTGATGGTATTCCCAGTCCAACACAGAGCAAACTTCCAGCCACGCCGTGGGACAGCCAAGTGTAACAAATGCAGGGGTGTTTCCTTCAGCTCCTTTTCACTCTGCCCTGTCTGCAGTAGCGTGTGTGATTCAGGACTTTAAAGCTCGCAGACCAACTTGTCTTGCTGCAGAACATCCCTTCTTGCTGCGTGATCCATGTTCTTCAGGCAGATAAACTGACTGTGTCCAGGCTTTGGGTTTTTTTTTTCCTAAACACTATTTTATTCCTTTTTAATTACAGCATCCTCTGCAGATGTTGGAGTGTCATAAAAATGAGATGTGGAAACCGATGCGAAGTTGTCATGGCTTGCTCCAAATTCTGGGTAGTAATTAAGCTGTCGAGGAGTAGTGGAAAGTTTGTCTGCTTTATCTGGATGTCCTTTGGCACGTGACCTGGGGGCTCCTTAATGGGAAAGGCAAATGTGCAGTGAGCTGTATCCAGGGCTTTGGCTGTATCAGTGAGTCTGCTTTGGCAGATAAAGGATAAAAACTGGCTACTCGGGTCTGAGATTTGAGGTTTTATTTAGTAGCTGGAGCCATTGCTGATTGCTGTCAGGTAAGAGGAGACAGTGGCACAGCTTTAGTGTTGGGAGGTTGCTGGTGTAACTGGGAAAAGCAGCTGGTGAAGTTGGACGAGCAGGTCTAGAATTGGCTTGACTTGAGGGGGCTGGGGACCCGTCCTTAGCGGTAATGGTGACCTGATCCTTTGATGTCTCTGCAGACACTGTAGGATTTCAGGCTGCTTTTAACCCCCAGTGCATTACCTGCTCTTGGGTTTTATGGCTGAAAAAGCTGAAATGTGAAAAGATAAGCCATAAGTGGATCCCAGAAGGATACACGTTTCCTACCCTCCGTCTGCTTTTAAAGATTTTTCTGTCCGTCTCTAACACGTTCGACAGATCATTTTGTGTAATCCTGTCTGGCAATTTGTTTCAAGATGTTGGGGTTTTTTTTCAAGCTCTTGTCTGAATGTTTTGTCCAGATGGTCTCAGTGTGAGTCAGGCTGGAAGGTGCAGTGCCTTGCTTTGATAAGGTTCCTCGTTCTGTTCAGAGAGCTGATGGCTTTATAGCAGGGAGAGAACAGATCTCTCTCATGTTAATGGGAAATTACCATCCAGGCTCTTGAAAACGAAAATAGGACCGGAGCATCTGAAGCTTTCACTGCTCATTTCCCACTGTAAGTTATTCCGATGTTCCTGTGAAAGTGTTGGATTTTAAATGGTGATAACAAATCCATCTGTCCTGGCTCTTTGCAGGAATGTCTCTTCATAATAATGGTCCAGCACTATGAGAATTTACAAATGTCACTCGCAGCTTTGTGGCATTAATGATTTATACACCTAATGAGCAATAAAAGAAAATGAAATGTCATGTATTGATAATTCATAATTCAGGGATGCCAATAACTGCATTTCCTAAGTTATCTGGGGTGTTGTCAGCATATAAATCAAATTTAAATAAGTTTCATTGAAAATTACCCATGTAACTTCATCAATGGAGGTTTTACTACACCATTTATTTTCTTGTTCCATATTGTTAAGACAATATTATTTGTAGCTGTTCCTGACGCGTCAGTTAAATATAGATACTTCTGACCAAATCCCTCCAAGTGCTCCATCATCTTTAGCGTTTTAATGAGATTGAGAAACGGGGATATTCAAGAGCTGCTTAAATTTCTGAATAAACTGACATGGCACCGGAGGATGGATAAACATCTCTGAGTAACGTGACCCTGACTTCACACTGAAACTGCCGTGACTGGCCCACAAAGCCGTTGGCACTCAGAAACCTCCTGGCTGATTCTGCTCCTCCTGTGCTGGGCTGTCGGGTTGGTTGGTTGGTTGATTTGGGTGTGTTGTTTTCAGTCCCTGGTAGATGAACCAACACAAACATTCCTTGGAGCGGGGCCAGCGGAAGAGCCGCAGCTGAACATTCGCTTCCATGTTGACTTTGGCTGGGGTTGTACAGATCTCGTTCAGGGGCTCCTCTGGCACCTCGCTGGGCCTTCAAACAGGGAGGGTAAATAAGTCACACCCTGAATTGCAGCGGTGAATGGGTTACGTGTGCTTTGCTTTCCTCCTGTCCAAGTGGCTTTAGTAAATCTTAATTTAAATCTGAGCAACCGGGTCTAGTGGAAGGTGTCCCTGCCCATGGCACCGTTGGAACAAGACGAGCTTTAAGGTCCTTTCTGACCCAAACTATTCTGGAATTCTATGAATTTTTTTGTTGTCGTTGTTGTTGTGTTTTCAAGGGACTGAATTTTTCGGGTGTAGGGGCATTGAGCAAGTTAAGAATGAAGGGAGTTGCTCGTCAGGGCTCAGGTAGAGCTTGAGTTGAGCAATCTTGTGTTTCCTCCACACTTTTCATCTGCATGGAAAAATGAAAAAAAACTTCCAAACTCAGTATTGTCTTTTGGAGGTCCAATCCAAAAAAGACAAGAAAAAAATGAGTTGCAGTGCAGATCTTTAGAGGCTTCAGACCCCTGAAGATAAACTGGTCACATGTTGGGGGACTGGAAGGACAAGCTCTTGGCCAAGCGTGGAAAGTACTCAAGNTATATATATATATATATATAAATATATATATAAAATCTATATAGTGCTTTTGTTTTTTCTTTGTGAGTCATTTCTACACGATTGTGTGGTGAGCTGCATCTGTGTTTCTTTGAAAAAGCTTTTTTCTGGGGAGTAGGTGGTTTTCTGAGACGGGATCAGAGAGGGAACAAATTTTCAGATGAAGACTTTAATTTTATTGCAGAAGTTACTACTGTGCGAAAACTAGATAGAACGTTTGTGCATCTTCCAAACCCGATATGTATTGTGGCTTTCTTTTATTGAACTCTGAGTCATTTATTGTAAAAGTTGCAGCAACATAAATGGTTTCCAAATGATAAAGCACGTGTGTGTGTGTGTGTGTGTGTGTAAAAGGAGGACCTGAATTTTAATGTCAGTTTTCTGACAAAGGCTTATGAAAAATAAGCATCTCCTTGTTCCTGCCCTGGTCTAAGCTGTGCTGATTAATGGGTGTTGCTGTAGCTGACAATGAACTGATNGGGGTGTTGTCAGCATATAAATCAAATTTAAATAAGTTTCATTGAAAATTACCCATGTAACTTCATCAATGGAGGTTTTACTACACCATTTATTTTCTTGTTCCATATTGTTAAGACAATATTATTTGTAGCTGTTCCTGACGCGTCAGTTAAATATAGATACTTCTGACCAAATCCCTCCAAGTGCTCCATCATCTTTAGCGTTTTAATGAGATTGAGAAACGGGGATATTCAAGAGCTGCTTAAATTTCTGAATAAACTGACATGGCACCGGAGGATGGATAAACATCTCTGAGTAACGTGACCCTGACTTCACACTGAAACTGCCGTGACTGGCCCACAAAGCCGTTGGCACTCAGAAACCTCCTGGCTGATTCTGCTCCTCCTGTGCTGGGCTGTCGGGTTGGTTGGTTGGTTGATTTGGGTGTGTTGTTTTCAGTCCCTGGTAGATGAACCAACACAAACATTCCTTGGAGCGGGGCCAGCGGAAGAGCCGCAGCTGAACATTCGCTTCCATGTTGACTTTGGCTGGGGTTGTACAGATCTCGTTCAGGGGCTCCTCTGGCACCTCGCTGGGCCTTCAAACAGGGAGGGTAAATAAGTCACACCCTGAATTGCAGCGGTGAATGGGTTACGTGTGCTTTGCTTTCCTCCTGTCCAAGTGGCTTTAGTAAATCTTAATTTAAATCTGAGCAACCGGGTCTAGTGGAAGGTGTCCCTGCCCATGGCACCGTTGGAACAAGACGAGCTTTAAGGTCCTTTCTGACCCAAACTATTCTGGAATTCTATGAATTTTTTTGTTGTCGTTGTTGTTGTGTTTTCAAGGGACTGAATTTTTCGGGTGTAGGGGCATTGAGCAAGTTAAGAATGAAGAGAGTTGCTCGTCAGGGCTCAGGTAGAGCTTGAGTTGAGCAATCTTGTGTTTCCTCCACACTTTTCGTCTGCATGGAAAAATGAAAAAAATTTCCAAACTCAGTATTGTCTTTTGGAGGTCCAATCCAAAAAAGACAAGAAAAAAATGAGTTGCAGTGCAGATCTTTAGAGGCTTCAGACCCCTGAAGATAAACTGGTCACATGTTGGGGGACTGGAAGGACAAGCTCTTGGCCAAGCGTGGAAACTACTCAAGTGCAGCACAGTGGTCAGGAAAAGTCTCTGTGCTTGTGAGTGTGAAGGGAAACCAGGATGGGAACCACGAGGTGCTCCAGGAGATGGAAACAAGGGATTTTTCCCACCCTCTCTGTGGAATGCACCAGCCCTGCTGGGGTCGTGCCCATCTCCCCACTGAGGTTTGGAGGCAGATCCTCCTCATCCCTCAGTGACACCCAGTTCTTTGCCACTTTTGCACTGAGGGATGTTTTGTTCCTGCTTTTGGAAAGAGTTTCCAAATCCTGCAAAGCTTTGAGTTTTGGGCAGCTTTATTCTGCTATGATCCTTTGTTCGTCCCTTTTAACTCGGGATATTCTGTGGTTTCTACCCAGTGTGTGTTCTCTGAGTGTGTCCAGCCTTTCCAGTGCCCTGTCAGGGCAGGATTATTTCCTTCTGTCTGTGTGATAAAAAGGCTCCTTTTGACTTCTCAGAAGTGGAAGGAAATGATACTGACAACATTCTGCTTTTCAGTACTTGCTGCTTGATTTCAGGAATGTTGTATTGTCCCTTATCTAAAGGGTCCTGAAAAACCAGATTAGTGCCTGGAAGTNGTTACTACTGTGCGAAAACTAGATAGAACGTTTGTGTATCTTCCAAACCCGATATGTATTGTGGCTTTCTTTTATTGAACTCTGAGTCATTTATTGTAAAAGTTGCAGCAACATAAATGGTTTCCAAATGATAAAGCACGTGTGTGTATGTGTGTGTGTAACAGGAGGACCTGAATTTTAATGTCAGTTTTCTGACAAAGGCTTATGAAAAATAAGCATCTCCTTGTTCCTGCCCTGGTCTAAGCTGTGCTGATTAATGGGTGTTGCTGTAGCTGACAATGAACTGATAGAAAAACGATGATTCACATAATTCGAGCTTTGCAGGCTCTGTCAAATATTCATTTCCCCCTTTCCAGGAGGTGCTGTGGAGTAAAATGTGAGTTCCTTTCAAGACAGCAGCGCTGCACTTACACTGCTGAATATTTATAACTGAGGGAATTAGTGCTGTGGAGTGGGTAGGAAAAGCTTGGCTTTCATGGAGTATTCCTGGTCTAAACTTCTGAGTGTGAACAAAGGCTGAGCCAGAGAACACCAGGGAGATTGGAACAATTTTTTTTTTTAAACATAAATGGGGTTTTTTTTTGTAGTTTTCACTTAAGGTTCAATCTGCTGGGGTTGGGGTGTGTTATGTACGAATTAAAACAATGCTCCAATTTGATGTCTTATATAAACAGTTAAGGCTGATTTATTCTAAACTCTCCTGACAGTTGAAAGAGGCGTTACTTTGATTTCTGTGGCATGTTTTGGTTTAATGGCAGGTGCCAGTGGGGAAAATAAGAGGCTGCTCTGGGGAGAACGAGCTCTGTCATCAGTGTCCGCCGGGACCATGGGCAAATAACTTGGCCCTTTTTGATCTTGTCGAAGTCATCTGTAATGATGCTCGTTATTCACCTCCCCTGGAATGCTTAGGGTTAATTAATAGTTCAGAAAAGCTCCCAGAGACACTCAGGGCAGGGACAGGCAGGGAGGCAGGGACCAGCCCGGGCTGCTGGAATATATTTGACTCACCTTGTTGACTCCTTGGGACAGTCTCCTTCCTCCTCCTCCATGGGCTGAGAGCTGTGCCTGTGCTCCAGCGGGAAGGGGACGAGGAGCCCGAGGAGATCCCTCATGGTTCACCTGTCCAAGGCTGGGGGCTGTTGGCCTGGCCCTGCATCGGGCACTCGCTGGGTCATCCGGGACCGACCAGGTGGGTCTGTCCCCTGGGATGTGACAGCCTCCAGGGGCTGCGATGTGTGGGAGGTTGGGAGGGAGTCAGGTCTAATGTCTGCTTTATCTGTGGCTTTAAGTGAGACCAAGGACCACGTGGGGATGTCCTGGTGGGACCAGGGAAGAGTCTTTGTCTCCATGACAGCTCCAGGATGTCTCTGGCATAGTGGTACCCAGGGTTATCTTTCGCTGTTAACATCATTACTGGATTTAAGCCTCATCCTATTGTCTGTTTTTGGGTCTTTAAGAAATATTCCAGGTAAATGGGTGTTGCTTCTTTAACACAAAGCAAGGATGAAAATCCTCGATGCAATGAAAAAACCAACCCCACGTGTCTCTGTCTTTCCCCTTCCTGCCTAAGCCAGCCCTGGAATTTGGCAGCCAACTGAAAGTGATTTTGAAATGCAGTTTACAGTACTGTGCTTGAGGAGTGTTTACATGTCCCCTTTTGTTCCTCCGCATTTATTTCTCAATCATTTATGCATGTTAACGTGTTAGTTACCAAAGAGGAGAGTGAGGAAAAGAAATCCTGAGGTGAAATTCAATTAGACACTGGCATTAATCATTCTGTTTGTATCTCTAAATATCTGACACAATTCACCAAAGGATTTTCCTTTAATTGGAGAGATTAAGACGTGTAAGCTGTAAATTGCCACTTTTGTTGCAGCAATTTTATTCCTTTGACAAAAGCACTTGATGTTACTTTGCACGAAATACTTGTGAGTATGAAAGTAACTCCCAGGTCTCGTGAATTGGGAAGAAATAATAATTTTTCATATTAGTGCTGCTTCTGGGTTCTTGCATCCCAGTATCTTTCAGCACTTCCAAACTTTACTTAACCTTTGGAGCGCGCTTGACAGATAAATGCTAAATTATAACGTCAAATTAGCCAAGTTTCTGCAAAGGTGGCCAGGAATTGGATCTGGGGAATTTGGTCCATCCCTGGACTGTTTTCCTGAGGACATAATTAGCACTTTGGAGGATTTCATGTGTGTGGATGCTGCTTTCCCACCTCTGGATGGGTCTGTGTGTGCAGCATAAGGAATGTGGCAGTGGATGTATAGCGAGTTTAAATTGGGATTCCTGAAGTGAATCGAGGCTCTAAGAACATATGGCACACGCCAGAAATAATGATCACATTACACGTTTCTGATGAATAATTCAATTCAGTTTAGGACCGTTCCACCGTTAAAATAAACCCCTCACAATATTTGACACAGCGCAGCTGAAACACTTGGGGAAAATATGTTGGGAGGCAAAAGAAGCTGTTGTTTCACTTCTGGTTTAATCAGCAGCAGTAGAGGAAATCTTAACGCTTAGAAGGAAGACATATGTAAAGTTTTTGGGCTGGAATTGTGGCTACTACACAGCTACTACATTGTGTAGTAGGGGAGCGGAGAGCAGGAGGAAGGACGGGGGAGGTGAAGGGCTGCAAAGAGGAACTATCTCTAAAGCAAGCCAGGAAAGCACAGCCAGAAACTTCGGGATCCAAGACTTGGGAAAATTGTGCCAGAATTATTTTTAAAATGAGATGAGAGAGAGAGAAAAAAAATCCTCTCTCTTAACCCTGAAGTGCAGCTTTCTGCGTTGCAGTGCTTGTAGACTGGTGGCAAAAATGACACCCGAATATTTTGGAGCTCTTCTGAAAAGAGTTCTGCCACCCATCATTCCAGGGCTCTGTGTTGGGGAGCAGGAGGTGAATATTTCTGCCCCTGTTCAGGCTGGAGTGTTACTGAATGCTCAGATAGCTCTGGGGATGGGTGTCCTGTGTAGCGTTAAAAATGGAGAGGGTTAGGCTCAGGTTTAATTATTTCTTAAAGGAATAGGCGTGTTTGGAGTGGAAATTAGTTGTCATACCTGGACTGTGAGGAGAGGCAGTGGCACTGGAGGTTCCTGACATTGAAGATGGTGTATAAAGCCTGAAGCAGAAACCAGGAATGGAAAATTCCTCCTGTAGCTCTGGTGTCAGGCAGCCCATGGCACAGGGCAAGGCTGAGCAAAGCAGGGGTAACCAGCCCACTCTGGGTTTCATTGCACCTGAGCTAAAGCCAAAGATAAAGCTGCTAATTCTGCATTTCACAATCCACTTTTCCCATTTTTGGGGGGGTTGGTTTTTGTGTGTTTTGTGTCACGCGCCAGGGCACTGCAGAACAATGAAATCACAGGATGGTTTGGGTTGGAAAGGATCCTAAAAGTCATCTGGTTCCAACCCTCTGCCATGGGCAGGGGCACCAGAATGACTGACCACTCTCTGGGGGAAGAACCTTTTCTAAAATCCACGTTTCCCTGACACAGCTCCATGGGAATCAAGCTGGTCCTGCACAGCCTCTCAGGGTTTGGGTGTTTCCCAACACAGGATCAAGAGCTGGAGCTCCACAGGGTCAGGAGCATCTTAACTCGGCTTTTTGTCTCCTGGACCTGTTCTGCTGCCTCCTCCTGACGGATTCCCATCCTGGAATAAAGAGACACTTCTGTTGAAAGCAAGTGCCAGCCTCTCCCTGTACAAAGGAACCCGAGGTCCTTTGTGCAGGTGAAACTCTGCAGCGCCACATTCTTCATTCAAATCTCCTCCTGTTTTGAAAGGACGAGGCTTGGCTCCCTCCCTCCCTCCCTCCTTCCCTCTCCACACCCAGGCAGCTCATTGCTTGCAAATGAATTAACGTGGTTTCTGCTGGGTGTTTCTGTGCATTTCCCACACTTTTTGGTCAGCCTGATTGATTCTGGTGCTCTGATGCTCCGTGAGGAGGCCCAGGATTGATCACTGCTCACCAGCCTTTGCCAAAGTGGATGTTTCATTCCTTCATAACCCTTTTTGTAGGGTTCAATGTGTTCAGTGATGGTGTCAATGGCTGGAAGGTGGTTGGAGAGGACAGGGTGATCCTGGGGGTGGCTGGGGGAGCAGGAGTTAAACTTTTCCTTGGAAAAGTCTTGTGCAACACCCAGTGGAAATCCCCACTCTTGTCCTTTCTCACAAAATGGATCCAGAAACTTAAATTTCAGTGGTAGCCAGCCCTGCTTTTGTGGGAAATCAGGAGTGCTTTGATTGAAAATGTGTCCAGCACATGCTTAGCTTTATTTTATTCCTTTGCTGCATTTGCTCCTGTTGTTGGCTTGTGTGACTGGGAGCGCAGTCCAGGTTCCTTGCACTGTTGACACCTTTTTTTGTCATTAACACAGTGGAGTTTGAGCAAAGAATTTCATTTTTTTCTGGGGTAAAGGTCTGAGTGGTCAGTATGAGTGTGATGAAAAATACCGGAGACTCTGGTGCTCAAGGACACTTGGTTTGTCCTGGGCCAGAAGCAGAAAGGGCACGAAAATTAAAGCAGGAGTAAAACCCTCTTATGTTAGAAATGTTCACCAGATTTTTCCCCGCTGTGCACAGTGTTGGTTTCATCACCCTGCAGGAGTGGAAGCCGTTCAAATAACTATTAAAAAGTTGTTTGGACAACACGTTATTTCAGGTTGGTTAGTGGACCCAGAGCAATTCCAGCCTCCCAGGGCACACAGCACTTGGGGTTCTCGTTGCTCGAGGCTACGAGGAATTTGTCACCTCAAACTGGTCTCAGACCTGAAAATGTGAACTGGGTGTGTGTGTGTTGCCCTTGATTACACTGATAGTCCACGCATCAAAATGGCTTTTAAATTGCTTATTATATAAATCCATGCTGCCAAACAATGGTAAAATGGAGTTTCACTGCTTGGCTGTAGCATTTAACCCAGCCTTCAGATAGTGGGAAAGCAGAAGCAAAGGTTTGTCTGAGGATGTTTTTTTGCCTTAGTGTCGCTGGGGGGAAAATCTTCACCAAACAAACCTAAAATAGCCCTGAACCTTCTGCAGGCAGGAGGAGTTGCAGAACTTCTGCGTATAAGTTTTGGGCTCTAACTTCTTTGAAATGGGTTGATAAACTTGTATTTGTTTGAATAAACAGCTGTAGAACCTTAAAGTGTAATATTGTACTCAGGCATGTTACCTTTATTGGGGTTTTTTGGAGGAGTTACCCGTGCCCTGCTGTTGGAATTAGGCCCATGAATCCCTGCACAGGGTAGTTTGGTCTGTTTTCCTCTGTTCTGTTTACAAACATCCTCCCTGAAAAGTCAACAGCATGGACTGTGTTTTGATAATAGTAGAGGAGACCTTCCTCAGACAGAAATAAAAACAGTTAACTATTTAATTTGAATTCTGCATAGATTAAATACCTTGGCAACTTTGTCAGCGTGTTCAATTACATGATTTTGAGCATTTATTTAAAAGCTTTGCAGTTGTGAAGCCTCGCACCGGTTTGCAGTCTGTGAATTGCAGATGGATGGGGTTTTTTGTCTGGATATGGAAAACCAATGCACAGGCTTGCTGTGGTCAGTGGGATTCTAGTTGAAGGAGGTTTAAAGTCCCAAATTTTCCAGGTGCCAGTTGTGATGGAGATGTCAGACAAGGCAGAGAGTATGGACTGTCACTCTCCTGCAAGTGGCACTTCTGCTGTGCCTGGAAAAGGTGGCAGACCCAAGTAATTAGTGATGCAAATGTATTGTGATGTAGGTAAGAAAATAAAAGGACTGGCCTTAATTTTTGCTTTTAAGCATGTCTTGCATCCTCCTCTTTGACTTCTTTAATGCAAATCTTCAGGCACTTGTCTTACACCTGAAAACAATTTCATCAGACTCTGTTGGAAAGAATTTCAGCTCCTCACGCCTACAATTCTGTTTATGTATTTACAACTATAAAAGGATTCTTATCAGTGTGTATTACCCGCTGCTATTATTTCTCAAATCGATAAGGAATATCCTGGTTGTGAAAACAGTATTTACCTTTTCCAGGGCACACTGTGGTTAGGGACCTGAATTTCCCTCCTGGCTCTGGCCTTAAACAAAAGCCTGTATTTCCTCCTCTTAAAACATTTTCACTTCAAAGCCAAGATTTTAGATTAGCAGGGAGGATTTTAAGGCGGTGATGATCAACAGCTTTGGGGTGGTGACACAGCCTGTTCTGTGAAATTCTTGCTGTCGCTGTATATAAAGGTTTTTCTAAGTCATTAAACCTCCCAGCCATGGGTTGCTGGGATGGTGCCTGTCATTTGTCACAGCCCTGTTTGTAACCGTGTACCAATAAAAACATTCACAAAACTACAGAGTCCTTTGCTTTTGGAGTACAGCCTCTCGTACGTGATGGCAGGGGAAATGTGAACACTTCTTAGTGGTTGGTAACGTGGTGCCAACCTGTCAAAAATACGTGATTCGACGCATTCTCTAAAAGTTATTTGAATATTTAAATGTTTTTTACTTTTACTCACAGTTGTGATGTTGGTTGTTTTTAGTTTTTTGGAATGGAATGGAGTGTTTGCTTCAAACTAGACTATTTAATTTAATTAAATTTAATAAAATTTAATTTAATTTCCATGGAGTCTGCAGAGGGGGGCAGTGCCAGTGCCACTGCCTTGCTCCGATGTTCAGCACCTGAGCGCCGGCAGCTTCAGGGAATGGGAATTTAAAAGCTTGTCACAGACGAGGCACAAGAGCAAAACCCACAGCTCTGAAGTGGAGAGTTAGTTAATTTTGGCCTGTTTTGTCTTTCATGTGCTGAAAGATAAGATTGTGCTCGAGCTGTGCGCACAATTTAATGCGGCGTCTCCCAGTCCTTCCACGTATTTCCTTGTCTGTGCTGGAGAGTCAGGGAGAACTGGGATACACTCTGGGAATCTGCTGGCTGCTGTCTTCCCATTCCTGGCTGGGTTTCTGGATTTTTGGCTTGTTTCCTGCCTGTGTTGACCTTCTGTGGCATTGCCATGGGATGGGGGTGGCTCCATGGGGGACCACCAAGGCTCCGGGTTTGGAGCTCGGCTCTTGTGTGGGTGAGAGCAGCGCTGGTTAATCTGGGCGGGAGCTGGGGGTTGGTGCTTCTGTTTTGTTGCCATCCCACTCCTTTCCCAAGCTTGTCATGTTTTTATACAGCGTGGCACATGGGATAGGGGTGGGAATGTCTTGGGAAAGCCACAATGCGGATACAGGGAGATGGAGTGAGATACTGGAGAGCAGCTGGGGCTGCTCCTGCCTTCTCCTGGTGCCCTGAGCTGTCAGGCTGTGACTCACCAGACTGGTATCCACTTACAGCTCAGCACTGGGAAGAGCTGAAACCCTTCCTAGCCAGGGAAGTGATATTTCTTGGATCTTGGAGTGCATGAGATGACCAGGTCTCTTGGTTCTAAGGTCGCCCTTCTATCTCTGTGCATGACCTCTTGAGCAAGATGGTACGGAAATTGGTTTCCATGCTTCCAATTTTAGTCTATGGGATGCTTAAGCCCTAAAAACATCCTTACCTTTGTCATTCATAAAAAAATTAGATGTACCTGCAGAGCCCTAGAGGGAATGTTGAAAAGGTGGTTGTGGAACGGGTGAAAGTGAAGTTACACAACTGTGTAGGGTTATACAATGGTCTGTCCCTTGGTGACCCAGGTGACTTTATGATCTGGTGATGGAAATGAATACACTGTTTATTTTAAATGGCTGGAAAACTTTCCTGTGGCTACTGGGGACCTTTAGATTACGTAGTTGTCAGCCACGTGAGCTTGAAATACAATAGAAAGGATTCTGCAGTACAGGGCAAGTTTTAGAATAGCGATACATACCTGGTGTTTAATCCTAATTTTGCCACAGGCATCTTGACCTTGAATTAAACGTGCTTGTTCACCTTCAGGCGCTTGGAGCACTGGCAGCAGGAGCTGAGTCTTGAGGAGGTTGTTCCTTGTCTTGAATGATCACAGTGGGTGGGATTGCCAAGGTCCAGAGGAAAAGAGGGGGGGCAGGCAGGTTTTTTGGTGTTTAAAGTGGCTGTTAACCTAACAACCTGTGCAAATTAAAAGATGCAAAAGCACTGAGTTCGAAATTAAAGGGGTTGTTGTGACTGCAGACATGAAAAGGTCCCGTGTAATTCGGTGACCCACGGGTTGGAGCACGGGCTGCTCCGACTGCGCCGGGAAATTGTGCTCGGAGTAAGGCTGGAAAAAATACCTTCTGCTTGTGTAAGCAGTGGGAAAACAAGCAGACACTTTATACCGTAGAAAGCCCAGTAAGCCTCAGGAAATTCCTGCATTCTTGATTTTATTTCGTGGTGAAGGACTGCGGGGTGTGTTTTTGAAAGATGAGCAAGGTTGCCCTTGTCTAGCCCAGCGCCAGGACTCGATAAGCTGGGGCTGAATGGCTCATTGTTCCCTGCGGGAGCCCGATCAGCTGTCACTGTTCCCCTCCAAAACACTGGGTTTATTTAGAAAGGGAAAAGTGCTGAGATCGCATTTCCTACTCAAGGAAAAGTCGCTGGTTCTTGCCGCTGTTCAGCAAGAGCTGTGTGTCAAGTGTCCCACCTCGAGAGCCAAGAGCTTGAGCTTCCTTGTGATTTTACAGTTAAAATACTTGTTCTCTGCCGATCTTTGAGAACTGGCAGGTTTTTTTGGAAGCGACCCTTTGTATTTTCAATTTTTGCTCCCGAAGGTGGAACGTGACTGATGGAGAATGTCCAAGTGTGTGCCAGGGTTTTCTAGTCTCTAAAATAAAGATGCAGGTTTTCTTCACCGGGTCCCCTAAAACCGTTCCCTCAGATGTGAGCAGGATTTGAGGCAACTGATAACTCCCAGTGCATGGCAAGAGTGCGGGCCTGGGGGTCCAGATGGTTTGCCTTCTCTGGGCAAAGGGACAAGCACACTGAGGAGCCAAGCTGGCCTCTGTGATGATGTATTTCAGGAATTAGCAACGAAGTCATCGAATAAAAAACATTGCATTTGGGAAACGATCCCTCCCCGCCTTCAGTTGTGGTGACCAACTTGTGGGCACCTGCAGCTGCAGTGAGGAATTGAGTCGATGTGAAGAAAGCTGTGAGTGCTGAAAACCTGCGTTTTCACTTGTTTTATTGCTGGTTCTGAATTCAGCTTGGAACGGCACATCTCGGAAAACCTTTGGAAAGAGCAGCACTAACAGGCAGTGGCAGCCTCTCTGCAGTTTGACTGCTCGAAGACCTTGAGATGAAAGTGCATATTTTATTGGTTTCATGTTGAGTTTATTGCCTGTATAAAAGCCAAGTAACCTTTACTGGCTGCATCACTGAATATTTCTGCATTTTTAGACTGAGACTGACACGCTTCTGCTGTGTTTTCTTGCCCTTTTTGACCGTGAGTGAATCATTTTGCTCTCCTGTCTCTCAAATTCAGGATCAGTAGGATAAGGAGAACATCTGGGGTTCGTGAGAAGTTTTCATGTTTGTGAAATACTGTGTTAATATGCATATTTATAATATTTCTGCTGCTATTATTATTAATATGTATCAATAATTAATATTAATTGTAATATTAACACCTCTATCCGTGGGCTTTATGAGTCCTTCAGACGTGGAGATGATATTTGCAGATATTTTCAAAAACAGTCTCCTAGAGATGATTCCCTGATGGGAAGTGCTGTCGTGTTGGTGTCTTTCTGGGTTTCATGGCTTGGTTTATAACGAGAGCTGCACAGCTGGAGACTCAGTAACTAACTGAATAATCCAAAATTGGTGCCTTCAGGGAGTGCCCCAGAATGTGCAGCATCTTGATTCTGCATCAGGAACAGTCTGCAGAAGAATTTGATAGAAATTCAATACAGTGATTTTCTGAGCTGACGTGGGGTATTGCAGCATTTAGTCCATTTTCCAGGCTGAGAATTCAGTACATTTTTAGGCAGTGACCACTTGTTCTTGACGCCAGAAATGCACTTGACACTTGTAACTGATGCACTGTTCAGCAGCAAAGCTTTGCTCGTAGATCTGAACACCGGATTGCAGGTTTTGGGATGAGTTTCCAAGATGGAATCACCATCATTTTCTATATGCACATAGAGCTCATCATCCTAACTCAGCTTTGCTGACACGTTGCTAATGAGGGAAGAGATTTTTTTTTTAACTATATTTTATTGGAGAATTTTCATGGTGTTTTTCTGTGATGGGATTTTGTTTAATCTTTAGTGCTTTCTATTTGTTACAGAGATCCGTGCCCAATTGGTAGAGCAGCTGAAATGCCTTGACCAGCAGTGCGAGCTTCGGGTCCAGTTACTGCAGGACTTGCAGGATTTCTTCCGCAAGAAGGCAGAGATTGAGATGGATTACTCAAGGAATTTGGAGAAGTTGGCTGAGAGATTCCTGGCTAAAACTAGGAGCACCAAAGACCAGCAATTCAAGTAGAGTATTTGCCTTTTGGTTTTGCCCTTTTTTCCCCCCTGTGGATTCGTTTGCCAAGGAGAGAGGAGTGGAACAGAGAGTTGATACAGTGGGTGTAGGAGTGAAATGTTTCCCAAGTTTGTGTTGAACCCAGAAACATGGAATGGGTTCTGTGTATCCTGGGTGCTCCTTTTGGCAGTTCCTAACGAAATGGTAAAAACTGGCGTGTTTAAAGGGAGTCATTTTCTTGGGAAGGCGCTCAAAGCTGTGCACCAGATTTGATGGACAAAGCCAGGATTTCCTGCAGTGGCAGTGGCTTTGGTCTGGTTTTCTAAAGGGAAACCTCTTTCCAATCTGTTTTATGCTGTCAGCTCTCTGTTCCTGCTATCCCACACACCCTCAGTGTAGGAGTTGGGTGTTGTATCTCTGCTACTATCACTTCAAACACGAGAGAAATAAGGCCACTAGTGCTTCCAAGTGCAACAGTGCTTTCAAATCGAGCTGTGCCACTGTGGGTGGGAGAATCCCTAGGTACTAATTGGATGGGTCTCAATTAAAATTTAAAGATGTCCTTATGGACAATTTTTCCCCTGCCTGAAGCACTGTTTACAGATGGGTTTGACTTTTCTGCTATGGTTCTTCTTGGATTTTGGTTCTTCCCCACTTATCTGGGATGACTAACACACATGGAACATGGTTTCATGGCTTCAAACCTCTCTGGTTTACTCCTGACTCCTGCCAGGAGATGCTTTTCGCGGGAAGGGGGATGCAGGATGGGACCTGTGGGTGAGGAAGGGGCTGGTGCAGAGACACCAGCCCAGGGAGGAGGTGGCCAGACAGAGCTCCTGGAGTTCACATCCAGGCAGAGCACGGGCTTGTTGGGCTTTGTTGTCAGGGCAGCAGCTGGGGAAAACACGGAGCTAAAGCAGCCTTGGGATCTGAATCATTTGTGCTCTGGACAGACTGGCCTGAGAGGATCCATCTGGTTCTGCCCCCGCCCAAAGTGCAGCGTCACTTTTCGCAGTGTTTGGGTCGGGCCCTTACCCCTGTTTTTGTGTTTTGTTGTTGCTGTGTTTGGAGGGATGTGGGGATGCAGCAGCTTTCCATTTCCACAGGCGGCTCTTTTTGTGGAAGCCATTAAAGAGGCACCATTTTAGTTTCCTTTCTGTTCAGTTTTGATGTCACTTACTTCTTTAAAACACACATTGTGGTGTGTTGTTGGGAAGGCCTGACTCCCAAGCCGAGCTGTTTGACAGGCTTAGAGAAGTTATTTTTCTTATCTATAGACCTGTCATTGTCTGAAGTATTTTTTATTTTCCTTTACAGTGATAGTGTTCTTATAACTATAAGCTCTGTGTATTCTGCACATGCATTTAAGATGCCATTAAAGAAATTGTCTTGAACTATAATTTTCCTCTGAATTATGATTGGTTTCTTCAGTTGGCTTTGTTGTTGTTCCTGGTGAAAATTGAGGTGGTTTCCTTTGTATTACAAGATATGAAAAATCCCATCAGAAAGGCTTTTGTATTCAGCTTCCAGTGTTGGGCAAGTTCCTATTTGAAGCTATAGACTGAATTTATAATTTGGAAGTTTTGACTGTAGTTGAACAGAATCCTACGTGGTGTCATGCTCCACATGAATTAACAGTTCGTTCTGGCTGTGATGTTGCAGAGTTTGAATTTGTTTGTTTGTTCTAATGCGTTTTCCTCACTGACCAAAAAAAACCTGGGTTTTTGTGCTTTGTACAGTTGTACCTGGGTATACAGTTGTACCTGGACAAAATCAACTTCAGATAACCCAGCTGTGGCTGTGTCCTGATTTCAAGAGGTGGTTTTATCCCCCCACGAAACTTTAACTTGAATTTCTGAATTAAGTGTCCGTGCTAGTTGAATACAGAGCATTGCCCAAAATACACTGAAACTTCTTAATGAGCATTAATTTCACTTCACTTTGCAGGGAGAGACCTGATGCTGCTCAGGCTCCTGATTTCCCTTAGTTCAGGAGCAGATAGTTCCTGGCAGAAAAATACCTTGCTCCTGGAATACATTTCCCCTGCAAGGTGTGAGTCCCAAATGTACAAGTTGTTAGTTTGATCGAGAGTCGCAGTAAGATTAAAAACCAGCTCCACTGCAGTGGCACAGGTCAATTTGTCTGTCCTGGGTACCTCCATCTTGGACTTGTTTGGTCATTTGCTGTGACAATCAGAAGTTTGTCAGAATACCACAGGGATCAGTCAGGAAGCAATTCCAGTTATAATTACCTGTTCCCAGCCCTGCTCTGTCTGAATCTTGGAGAACATCTTGGCTGGTATCTCCTCTGTGGAGGCTGGAGCTGTAATCTCATTGGGAAGCCCCCAAAAGCCCATTTGATCAAAGCCAACCATCAGATCTGTCCTCCTCGGGAGCCTGGGATTACATGTCTGGGAGATGAGCACAGGCGGGTGCCTGGGCTGTAATTGCCTGCCTCTGACCCTATAAATACCCAGTAATAGCTGCTCTTTCCAGAACCTGCTAATTATGTCGGAAGGTACCGTATCATTCAGGGCCTGCTCCCCGTGTCACTCTCCGTTTTTAGATCTCGTGGCACAGAGCAGGAGGAAATCTGTCAGCCTCTCGCCCTGTAATTTGCATGTGCTTTCATACTCAACAGCCATTATGTAATTGCCGACTCGCTCCCGACTGTGTTGGTTTGAGGGAATGCTGTCAAGGGCAAGAGGCTTCAGGCTGACCCTTGAAATTGGATTGTGTGGCTTCCTCCGCCAGGCATCCCCAGGCTGGGAAAAGCACAGGCGTCAAGGAGGGAGCGTTGTGAGGTGCAGGCTGGTGTGGGGGTTCTCACAAAGGATTTGCACGGGGTTTATTTTTCTGCCTCGGAGGGTGAACTGGTCAGGTGGCCAGGTTTTCATAGAATCCCTGACTGGTTCAGGTTGGAAGGGACCTTAATGATAATCTTATGTCGACACCTTCCGCTATCCCGGGTTGCTCCAACCTGGCCTTGGACACTTCCAGGGATGGGGCAGCCACAGCTTCTCTGGGCACCCTGTGCCAGCGCCTCCCCACCTTCACAGGGAAAATCTTTTTACTAATCTCCAGTCTAACACTACTCTCTGCCAGTTTGAAGCCGTTCCCCCTCGTCCTGTCACCCCAGGCTGTTGTCAATAATCTCTCTCCTGACTAAGGTGTGTGGCAGGTCAATAAGAGCATCCTCCTCCCAGGTGTCTGTTTGGGCTGGGGTTCCCCACAGGCAGCAGGGCTGGGTGTGGATCTGACTTCCAGCCCCAGAGAAGGGCTCTGTCCCACTCCTGTGAGACCCTGGGACCTTGAGCTGAAGGCTTCAGCTCTTCTATTTCATGTGATTTTTCTCCTGGAGGCATTTGCCTATTCAAATAATCAGTTAATAGTGTGAAAACCGTGGCAAATCTTGAGTGATTCCTTTCGAGAGAGAAAAGGGGGTGGAGGGGGAGAGAGAAAGGAAGAAAAAAGAAGAAAATACAATGCTATTTTAAGGCCATATTTTACATCAAGATAATCTTTGGAAGCAGGGTACTGGGTAGCAATTGTCAGCTGGAGAGCTGAATGTCCAGGATATCCCAGCATGAAATTCAGATGGCTTCCTGGCAGCCTTTGCCTTGAAGAAGAAGATGCAGAATAAGTCTGGCAACCTTCAGGCTGAGCACTTGTAAACAACAGATGTTCATAACTGGAATCTTTTGGAGGAGAAGGGCAGGGAGCAGCATGGATGTCCATGCTTGTAATGCTCAAAATTTGCAGTTAACGCTGAGCTGTGTCAGGGAAAATCAAGTGTTGCTTTGAATGAGCAGCTTGAAGGGAAGTTCAGTTTTATTAAAAATGAAACGATTTCTTTAATGCAGAGATGATACAGGCTGGGAGGGAGGTGTTGACAAAAGCATTTGGATCACGTGGGTTGCAATTACATTATCGTGATTATGATAATGTTTATTAAGATAATAATAATAATAAACATTGTTACAGGCTATTTTGACCTGTGATTCTTTCTGATGGAGCCGAGTCCTGCACATTTTTTCCTGAGTCTTGTCAAATAACAGCATGTGAATGAAACATTGATTTATTCGGTGACCTCCTTGAATGCAGAGAGCCGGGGATACATGACCAGTGAAAATGGATGTAAAACCTCCGGGAGGATTTCTATGCTGTGTTTCATCATCTCGGCGATCCCAGCCTCGCACTGTGTTGGTCGGTGTGATAGCAGCCACTGCTGCCAGGGCACAAAATCCAGAGAGGTTTGAAATTGTGTTTAGAGAAACAATTAAATCTCTGCTCCACCCCTTGGCCTGGCTCCAGCTCTGATGGTTTGCAGAGTGGACTGTTTCGAGATGTACCAGGGCTGGAAATGTTGAACATCTCTAGGAAACAGCTGCTGAATGTTGTGGGGAGGTGGAACTGGAGACTTCAGGTCCTGTTTGTACCACCGGGGGATTTGTTTTAAAAATCTCTTTCCCAGGAAGGATGGTCAGGGAAGTTTTCACATGGACACCGTGATGTCCTTTAGAGAGGGATCCTTCAACAGGTGCTGTCATGACAGGACAAGGAGTAATGAGTTCAGACTGAAAGAGGGGAAATTTAGGGGAGATACATGGAACAAACTGTGAGGGTGGTGAGGCCCTGGCACAGATTTCCCAAGGAGCTGTGGCTGTTCATCCCTGGAAGTGTCCAAGACCACATTGGACAGGGCTGAGAGCAGCCTGAGATGGTGGAAGGTGTCCCTGCCCATGACATGGGGTAGAACTAGAAGATCTTAAAGGTCCCTTTCCACCCAGACCATTCAGTGACTCTGTGATCTTTCATTTAAATGTTAATTTAGTCATATTTTCATTCTCATGTGACTCATTCCCTTGTCTGGTGCTCTTTATGGAAATGAGTATTCCTATTCCTGGTTTGTGGGTGTGGGTTTCAACAGTCTTTTAAAAAATAATTAATTCTTTACTTTGTTTTCTGTTATTTTTTATTTTAATCTGGTGGAGGGAGGAGGTTATTTTGTAAGGTAACTTCTCTGCTGTTCCCTTGCACTACCCATCTCTGTGTCACTCTCGTCTGTCTCTCTTTCCTGCTTGTCTTAAAGCAGATAAATCTTGGATTGTCTGCGAGTTCCTTGTATGAATGAGTAATTTAATTAAGATGTTTCAGATACTTGAGTCTCAATCATCCCTTCTGATCTTTTTAAGACCAGCTGAAACCTTTGAAGTGGAAGTTGCACAGGACCCGATCCAGATAATACCCGAGAAACCACAGAGCTTCGTACTTTGTGGTTCCCTAAAAATCTGTGCACAACTTCCTCTTCCTGCTCCCCCCCCACCCCCAAATTGCTGTGATCTGGTGTAATTTAGGCTAACCCAAATAAATAAACTCTCTAGATTCACTATCATCACACCATCTCTATATGAGCGTAAATAGTGCTTGAAATAAACCTGCATCTTGGCATCTTCTTCCTCCTCTTTCTTCTCCTCCAGGGGGAATTTGAGTCCAATATCAGTTGTGAATGTCAAGTTGCCAAATTCATATCCAAGTCCTGAAATTTTGGGTTGGTTTCATCAGTTTTTAGCAGTTCAGGGTGAACACCGACCCCATCATCCTGCAGAACGTGTGGAAAAGGAGCTCACTCTTAGTGATACCCAGCAGTCACTCTTGTGTATTTTCCTTTCCTTTTTCATCCCTCCTCTGTGGTGACTTGAAACTGGAAGCAGAGTGTATTTGCCAGCTCCTTGGAGAATTGAAATGGTTAATGGAAATCACAATTTGCCTCTCTGCCATCTGCTCGTGGTTACGATTGGAAAGGGTCTGTTGTAAACAGTTGTAGAACTTCTGCTCTGTGTTGTGAAAACTGTGGCCATGTTCCACCCCAGGAAATGCTGCAGTTTTAGAGGTGCTGTAGCAGTTAATGTGTGTGGAGTTTTAAAGGCTACATGGAAGGTTTTGAATTAAGTCACTGCCTCTTTCCTTTTCTGCTCCGTTCCTCCCTTTTTGCCGGGAAAATTGTTGGGAGAGGTTGTGTCTCATTTGTTGTAAAAATCTTTACCGTGAAAACATTGAACCTTTAAAATCAAGGGACCATTTCAACAAGGCGCTGAAGGGGTTAGTGAAGCCAACAGACGCCGAGAAATTAAAGGAATTGAAATGAAAACCCTTGCAGTGTGCAGAGCTGTGGTTGCCTGAGGTTGAGCTCGGGGTGCGGCGCTCGCTGCACATCCCAAGGTGACAATCCCGGGGCCGTGGATTGGAAGCATGTGGGGTTGGGATTATTTTTTCCTGCGGGATGGTCTTTCATGTGTAACCACACGGAGTGTGTCAACAGCCCATCTGGCGCCATTAGACACCAGTGATTTTCCTCACCAGGCTTTTCATGGGCTCCTGGCATTCCTGTTATGTGCTGCCTTAGAATAGCTCGGGGTCTTGTGGCAGGGCAGCCTGGACAGCTGGGAATTGTCCAGTTAACTATTGCATCTCTCCTGCTTCCCTCTGGTGCTTCAGTTTCTTTTGGGAAGCTTTTCCTTGTACCTGCTCTCCCTGACCCTTTCCACGTGTTCCTGTCCATGGCTGTAACTTGTGGTCCTTGTGGCTCTCAGCAATTCCGAGTTCTTGGAATGGGAGTGGAAGATGTTGGGGGTTTTGGGGCAGGACTTGGGAGAGCTGGAACAGAGGCAGCTGGTGGAGGCGCTGAGCTTTTCGTGCCCAAGTTTCGTTCCCAAACTCTTCGTGGTCACTGATTAATTTTCACTTGTAGCTCTGCCAGAGGGCAAATCCTGAGTCGGTGGGTGACGTGCTTTGATATCGTTGGTGTAAAGGAGCCAACCAACCAACTTTTAATATCTTCTAGTCCTGTCCTTCGTGAGCTTGTTTTAAACATCCTTTCTTCTGCCTGAACTCGTTTGTTGGCAGGGTTGGTGGCCCTTCAGGTGGCCTGTGCGGCTCTGACCCAGCTCTGCTCCTTGGAGGAGCTCCAGAGTGTCTCCTGGAGATGCCTTTCTTCCTTCAGCCCTCTCTTTAGTGAAAGGAAAAACCCTTTAATGTATTTATTACCTTCTCTTGTGGTGGCAGCTCTTATCTCTGTCTCAGCAGGCTCCTGCTCTGCTTTGCTCATCCTTCTGGCTGCAGCCTGGTCACTGCCCAAAGATTCCCAATTCTATTACCCAGCTCTCGCAGTCACTAATTTGCTCTCTGGCACATTAAGAAAACAAACATTATGCTGCAAACCCTGGCTGCAGGTGAGGGGCAACTGTTTGATTTACGAGGCTCAACATCTGGCAGTTTCAACCTTGTGCAGTCCCTCCCTTGGATCCTTCCAGGTGGGTTTGTACCTGCAGTGCAGGACCCTGGAGTGCGAAGGAAAATACTGATTCCAAACATAAGACACAGATTTTATTTAATTTTCTATTTTTCCCCCTCAAAACCCCATAGTCTTTTCTATACAGACACGCTCCAAACCGTGAAGCAGTCCTGGACCCGAGGCTGCAGTCAGTCCTGAGCATTTGTTGGGGTTTTTTGTTTGTCTGTTTGTTTTTTAAGGGAAAGTATAAGAAAACATTGAGATCAGCTGTTCTGAAACTGTTCTTTATCTAAAATTATCCATATTGCACCACAAATCCAACTGCTGATGTCATGAGAAGGGTAATGAAAGTCTGCCCTGGTGCACTTTTCCCATTTTCCCAATGTCAGACAATTCTTGCAGCAGAGATTGCTGTCCTTTCAAGTGCAGAATATTCCCTTTTCAATGGAAATTAAACCACATTTCTTTTAAGGGGTAAGAAATCCCATACAGTCACGTACAACAAACGAGGAGAGCTTTGGCTTCGCCCCAAGAAATCTGACTTAGCCTTTACTAAATAAATATTATTGTACTGTAAATGAGTGATAAACAGACCTGGAGAGAAGTAAACGATGTCATTAAGGCTCCACCTGGATCTGCCAGTTCCAAGCACTGCTGGAGCACCTCACGATCTCTGCTCACGTCCCTGCTTTTATCTGGGATGAAATGGTGCCCTAAGAAATTACTTGCTGCCTTCAGTAGATGAAAAGCTGATCCAAATAAGCTGAGGTCCCTCTCATCTCCCTTTGTATTGCTCATTTGCAGGGAGCATCAGCCAAAATAAGGTGGAGAAGGCTCAAAGATGAGAAAATGGGGCTGTTTGTACAATGTTTCTGTCGCCTTGGCTCAGGCCAGATAGAGATGCATTCACATAATTGGGTTTGCACATGAAACATGACATTTTGTGCCCTATGCAGATGCTGTTTAGCCAACTGGGTGCTTGAAATCTTTTTATTGTGGTTAAGACACAAATGCTTGAGACAGGACTGGGAAACGTATTGTCAGACACTGGAGCCACCGCTCTCCCTCAGGCGCTGATTTATGCACAAAATCCTGGATTCAGAAGGAGAAATTGAAGCCTGCATTTGGCACGCTGCAGCCTGCAGGGTCTGTTTGTGGGGGGACAAAAGCCCATGGCCACGGGAATGCAATGGAAGTGAGGGTGTGTTTCCTGTAGCTCCCTGTGCTCAGCAAACCCATCCATCCCCCAGCTGCACTTCCAGCTTTCACAGATACAGAATCCCTGCGTTCCCTTCAGGTGGGATCCCACCCAAATGTTTTCTCTTTTGTGTCCTTTCTAGGAAGGATCAGAACGTGCTGTCACCAGTGAACTGCTGGAACCTGCTGCTCAATCAGGTGAAGAGGGAGAGCAGGGACCACACGACCCTCAGTGACATCTATCTCAACAACATCATCCCACGCTTCGTGCAGGTCAGCGAGGACTCAGGGCGGCTCTTCAAGAAGGTAACGGAGACATTTTTGTTCGGTTCTTCTAAAAGACCCTTCCAACTTCTGCTCCTGGTGGAGCCATTTGTTGTTGCCTGTGCTGAGCACTCGGGGCTTTTTTTCCTCTTTGACTTTCGATTTCTTCAGGAATTTTGTTCTTCTACCGTTTTTAGGATTTTCCCAGATGTGACCAGTTGAGACTTGGTGGTGTAAGTTCAGGGCATTTTTTTTTCTCCTCATAGTTTTGTGGGGATGTTGAAAATTTAATTAAATAAGCAGAAATGCTCCAGGTCTTCAACTCTAAACATAGTGCAGAACAACTCACTAAAGACAGAATTATATCTGCCATCGAGGAGAAATTGTTGTTAAAAATAAAATTAGGAAGAATTCCTATTCTTCTAGATAATAAAAAATGTACTGACCTGATCTGGAAAAAGACCAGGGTCTCTTTTGTTTGCCTCCTCCCCTTTCTCTCTTCTTGATTTCCACCTGGGAAAGGTGGGACAGCGTGGGAGGGTTTTTCTGTTCAGAATCTGTTCTTCCAGTTAAAGAAACACGATCTGGAGGCTTTGAGACTCCTGTTCAATGGGAACGTCTGGTCTCTGCAGAGATTTGTCAATCGCTGGAACATCTGCTGTTTAACATGTTGAAATCATTGCAGCTCTTCACTTTGAAAGCCATTCCTCTGCCCCCACCCCCCTGCAATGTGTCATGAGCTTGGGAAGTTGTTCCTACTCTTGCAAGGCCTGGAGAAGGCAAAGAGTGTTCAGATATTTCTTAACCTCTCTGAATGGCTTTAACTGATGGGAGCCCAGAAAATGCAGTTTGTTTGACTGTGCAAATGAACAATGCTCAGTGTTGTGTGAGATATTTCAGGTGAAGATGCACTCGAAGGAGCAGCATCCTTTGTGTTACCTGGAGAGCAGGATGCTTTTGCTCTGTTGCAGAAGGTTTTGTGTGTGTGTTGGCAACTGGTTTCAGTGGGAGAATGAAAATCAGTGCAAGTGCACTCCGGTGTTCCCTGTGCTCTGCCTGTTTCTTGAGGTTTTAATGGAGTATGAACAATATATTCAACTGTTTCATTCTGTTTCTCTTATGTGCTGCTTTTTTTAAGTCGTTGCCCGAGCAGAGGAGGAATCTTCTCCCTTTCAAGTAACGTCACGTTAAGGCCTTTTTGACCTTTTAAAACTTTCTGGTAATTACATTACGGTTGATTAGATACTTACACGGGATTATTGAATGGCAGTTACTCTTCAATTCCTCTAATCCTTCCAAAGGAGGAGTAATCTCCCCACTGAATTTCAACAAGGGCTGTGCTTGAGCAAAGTGGCCTGGAAAATGCCTTGACAAAGTGGTACATGGACACTGATATTACCCCAGTTTGGCTGGAAAATGGCATCTTCATTTCCAGCCCCTTATAAAACAGGACAACCCGTACAGGACAGTAGGACTTGAATAAAACCAAATGAATAATTGATCAATGACAAAACACACCTCTGATTTCTTGCTGACAGGCCAAGGGCAAACTCCCTGTTCATCCGTGCAAGAGCTCCATGGAAAATAATGTCTCTGCCGGGCAGCAAACCCTCCAGGAGGCTGTGAAAAGCAAATTTGGAGGTCCTAATCAAAACCCAAATGAGAACAAGTTCCAAGGGCATGGCTGGTTGAGTGTGCTGCTGCAGCTCAGAAAATTTATGTGGCTTCTCCCCAGATCTAATTAGCCAGGCCATGGCAGTGAAATAACTGGCTGTGTTGCTTCTGAGACTGGAGTTTCCTGCCTCTCCTGTGCCAGGCAGTAATTCCAGCTCATTCCCTGGTTCTACACCATCTCCTCTCTGTATAGTCAGGCTAAATGAAGTTTAATGAAGTGCAGCCTTAGCTCAGGTGCTGTTATGGCACTCGGGTCTGGTTTAACACAGGAGCTTATTTTTTTACTGTTTTCCAGTGGAAATCGTAGCTGTTGGAATTGTGCTGCCAGTCTCGCAGCTGTTTGATCCTTGCTTTTGTGAAGAATCTGTGTTAAAAACAAGGACACTTTATTGTTTGAAAGCGTGAGAAACTTTATTTTCTGCCTCTTCTCTTTGCAAAATAGCTTCTAGAAGAAGTTACACCTGTAATCTGGTTGATTGCAGGTGCCCTGGTTACATTTAAGAGCTGTTCACTGAGTTGTAAATAATGCTGTGAAATCTGGAGGGGAAATCAAATCCTCAGGCATAAGATCCTTTTCTTGGACCATTGATAATTTAGGGCTTCCTAGAAAATCAGTGTTTTGTGTCATGCTGGGATCCAGCAGGTGAGCTGGGAAGGACAGGCAGGGGAAAAAAAGGATGTGCTTAAGGTCCCTTTTGTTGCTCAACTCTTGCATTGCTCTGTCTGTCCCTGTGTGGAGCGCTTCCAAAGGAAATGTAAGTAGAATGTGCAGCTGTAATCCAGCCTGAAGGCAGCAAAGGGCCTGAGTGGGTGTGATAAGGTCTGTGCTGGGAAGAAAACGCATCCTTGGGATGTGAGGGAAGCAGGTGGGAGCTGGGAGCCCTGTCCATGTCCAGAACATCAGGAGTGGTGACAGCACGAGGTTTGTTGTGGCTGGGATGGAGAACCCTCAGGCTGAGATTCTGCTGAGCTCACTCTTGTGGTGCTGATGGGCGAGTGTGGCCTGGCTTCAATCAGTGAACTTCCCAAGTCCCAGCAGTGGTGCCTGCATTACACACGGGTTTTCCAAGATGTTTCTGGTGGCAGCGTTTGGATTCCCAGTGTCCTGCACAGTCTGGGGCTGTATCCCCCTGGGGTCTGTGTCCGTGTGTTGGGGTGAGATCCCTCTCCAGGGCTGTGTGACGATGTGGAGGGTCCCAGTTGTTTGGGTGTTGGGTGGGAGCCTGGCAGCCACTTCAAAGGTATCAGTGCTGATAAGAGGAGCCGTGTTTGCTGCCAAAGCCAGCACTGAAGTGCTGCTGGATGAACAGTGTGTGTCAGCCCCTTTCTTCCTGCCCCTGGGATTTGTTTATTCCTCAGTCGCCTTTCCGTGTCTGAACGTTGGCTGCACCAACCATAGTGTTAGATATCATTAGTATATAAGAAATGATATAATATGGGTTTGTGTCTTACTGGAATCTCACGGCCAGAGCTGTAGGAATTCTTGGATCATGGCACTTTTCTGTGCCCTTTGTTTTGGTTTCTCCTGAGGAAACACTTTCACGTGTCAGTCAGAGATGCTGTCCATCAGGGACTTGCTGCTCCAACAGTCTTGCAGATGAATCCTGGTGGGAACTGGGATTTGTCTGGCCCCAGGGACGACAGTGTCAGTGCAATTCTGTGCTGCTGCAGAGGGAAGATAAATGGTGGAATAACCACCTTCTCCAGCAAATGAAACTGGAGGGGAACGGGTGGAATTGTCCCAGTAACAAATAGTTCCACCTTGGAAGGAGGTAATATTTTCTTGTTTGTCCAGCAGTTAATGATTTAGCCCTGGGTTTTGTACAGGTTGAAGTTTGAAGCCCGTGTGCCACCGGCATTGCTATTCCAGTCACCTCTCCCTCTCCTGAAGATGATCCTGCTTTGATCTCTGTTCTCCTGCACACTCCTTTTCATTCCTTCATCTCCTTTTGTGGAGAGCACTCCTTTGATTTCTTCCTGCTTATCCTCCTTCAGCGTCCCCCTTTTATTTATTTCAATATTCCTATGCCTTTATTTATATATATATCTAAAAATATTTTCCTTTTTGAGCTGATTCCCGCTTTGATTTCCCCCTTTCCCTCTATCCCCCTGCCACCCTCTCTGTTTAATGTGACCCTGCATTCCTCTGCATGGCACAAGGTTTCTGTTTCTTGCATGGTTATCAGGTTTTCTTGCCTCCAGATGTCTCTTTTGAGTGGGATCCCTCGGGATTATTTATACACGTATCACCTTTTTAGAAGCAGTCTCTTTAATTTGGGATCTTTAATCACTCTTTCTCTCTTTGTGATTTCCCTGGAAGCAAGACTGATAGCCTTGTTCAAATTCAAGGGGGAAAAAAAAAATTCTTTTTAAAAGCGCAGACTGTGGAAGCGTCAGTCGCTTGGAGTAGTTTCTGAACAAACCGATTTTTTTTTCTAGTATGACAGATTTTTACATAGCAAAATGTGAATTGGGGAAGTGTTAATAGGCAAAAAGGCAGATTTATTCAGTGCATACATGAATGGCTGTGTGGAGGGACCTCGGGACAGGCAGTGCCCCTGAGCAGAGCCAGATACCACATCAGCATCTGCCTGCCCTGCTGGTCCCTGCCTCTTCCATGCAGGGTTGGTCCTGCTGTGTTCAAAACACATATTTTTGGGGGGCTGGGAAGCTCCCTGGGATGCTGGGAGCAGTGCCCTGCTCTCTGCCTGCTCCAGGTGGATGCAGGTGGAGAGGATCTTGTGTTCCTTTGCAGTGTTGTATCCACTTAATTCGTGATACGGGGAGAAAACCTCGCGAAGAATCAAGAAAACAAAACTGAGGATTTGAAATTTAACACCTTTGATTGTGGGGAAAAAAAAAAACCCCAGTTTATCTCCAAAGTACACTGCCTGGTGTTTGATGTGAAATGGAAAATCCACAATGAGTTGGTTAAAAGCCTTGCAGTAATCAAGGAAGAAGAATTATTAATTCTCTGAGGGATCTGTGCTTGCGATGACCTACTTTACAGCTGCAGAGCGTCTCTTGCTGCATTGGCACCAGAATATGACAAATCTCGAACTGCACCACACATGGGAAAGCCGCTCACATCAAAGAAATGCACCGGCTGAAATGCCGGGCGGTTGTAAAAATAGTTTTCCATAAATGTAAATAGACAAATGCCACAAGTTAAAGCTCTCGCTGAGGTGCTGTTGTTACCTCTGTGCTGCATCTCTTCTCCTCCCCTTGCATCCTTCCCCACTGTGTCTTCCTCTGCCTCAGGAAATGGGGGTGGTGAGTTCTCATTCTTTTCCCAAAATTTCGAGGATGCAGAAGCCTCTTGTGAAATGATGTTTTCTGATCCCTCACTGGGGAAATGAAATCTCCCCCTTTTTCTACCTGCTCATTTTTAGAACAAGTGGAATGGGGGAAGGGAGAGGGAGTGAAATAATTCATGTGCTGCTCATATCGGAGTTGGCAGTGCATAAATTCCCTTTGGAGGTGGTTGGTGATTTGATTCCTGCACCTGCAATGGGGTTGGATGGCTCCTGTGACACTGCCAGCACCTTGTGCCCCGAGCTGGTGCCCGGGGATGCTCTGGAGTAATTTTACTGTGTATGTTACAGGCTAAAAATCGTAAAATTGTGAAGTATCTCCAACTGGAAGAGACCTGTAGGGATCACCGAGTCTGTTACAAGAGTATGGAGTGGCAGGACATGGGGCAATGGCTTCAAGCTGAAAAAGAGAAAGTTTAGGTGAAATGTGGAGGAGAAATTCTTCTCTGTGAGGGTGGGGAGACCTTGGCACAGGGTGCCCAGAGAAGCTGTGGCTGCCCCATCCCTGGAAGTGCCCAAGGCCAGGTTGGAGCAAACTGGGATAGTGGAAGGTGTCTCTGCCCATGGCAGGGGGTGGAATGAGATGAGATGTAGTTGATTTTTTTCCAGCAAGGATGAAAGCTATCAGCCATAAAATCATTTGGTTTGTTGGGATTGAGCTCCTGGAACCCAAAATTCAATAGGATCAGCACAGAATTCAGAGGAGAAAAAAAAAAGGGGGAAGAGAAATAAGGAGTGGGGTGGTTGGGAAGCAGCTCTGTGAGGCCAGAGGATGGGAGGCAGTGGTGTGACGTGGTTCCTGGTAGGAATGGCTTTTCAGGGGACAGTATTCTGCTGTAGGAGGGAAAATTCCTTGTTGCTGACATAGTGGTGAAACAAATCACTGGTGAAATGGTGGAGAAAACCAGATAATACAACTCTAATTTAAATATGAGTGGCCAGCACATAATGGATCGTTAAACTGGAAAGTGATGATCTGTCACCAAAAATATGCATCTGTATTGTATGACACAGAATTTTTTTTCTTCCTAACTGCTCTTTAAATTCTGGAGTTTGAAGCTTTAGAAGAAGTTGTTCCAGGATTCCTGTTCTGCAGGGCCATGTGAGAGTGGCTGAGCACTTTATCCATAAAAACTGTGGGAGAAATTTCCCTGGGATTCAGGTGGGTCACAAACCTCATTGAGGTACATCCTCATAAAATAAGGGATTTATTTATAACAGGGGGATTGGGCTGAGGGTGATGATGGAGTATTTTATACAGTGGAGCTGGTTGGTTGTTTAGATGGGAACATGGAGGTGATGAATCACATTTGCACTGCATGCAAATGAATTAAAAGCAAGATTAATTAAAAAAAATATCATGAATCTACTTACAAAGAATTCCAGGCTTCAGTTAGTAAATTCCATTTAAGTGCTACATGGATCTTGGGAGATTTTACATGGCAAGCTTTCTCTTTGAGTAGAATTTAATTAATGCATGAAAAGTACACTGTGAAATACACTGTAAAAATACACTGTGTTGGAACGTGGATTTGGACAGGATCTTGCACTTCTGCACATTTCCTCACTGGTTACAGCAAGACTCATTCTCAGCTCCCACTGTTGGTTCAGAAAACATTGGGAATATTTAACGTTTCTTCTCCACCTATGTGGAAATAATGATGAGATGTAGTTGAGTGTAGAGAGCTGATCTTGTTAGAGAGCGGGTCGGATTCAGCAGGTTTGGGTTCCAGTTCCAGCCTTGTCACCCTCTGACATCATTTTGGGCAGCACATCAGATAAAATCTCTTATCTCTGTGTGTTACACATTCACCCACCGATGGTTTGAGTCCTTGTTGAGTTTGTAGAGAAAGCACTTTGTGAACTCCACGGAATGTTTATTTTGAAGCCATCCCCATCTTTCCATCAGATCTGGAACGATGTTACTGAGGCTGGAGATCTGGGGTATAAAATGTTGACAGCATTCCTTTGCTCTCATATTTATTATCCCCCCCGAAATATTTCGGAGCTGAAGTCGTTAATGTTTGGTGGAATGCGGAACAGCCGAGCGAGTCCTGCAGTAGATCCCAAAAACATCTTGATTAAATTAGAGGGGAGGTGGAGGGGAGGAGGGCTGGAACAAAGAGGCTGTTGAGGAGCTGGCACAGGGTGCTGGGAATTTATGTGGCAGCAACCTCCAGCTCTGCACATGGCGCAGATACCCCCAGTTGTAACAAAGGAGTGTGTGTGCATGTGTGTGCTGGTGTGTGCACACTCGGCTGCTTCGGGCCGGGGGGGAGGCCTGAGGAATGAGGAAGGCCGGAGGAAGGCGCTGAGGATGGAGGTTTGCCATCCTGTCACCATCCCGAAATGACGTCCTTGGGTGCTGTTGGTGACTTTCCTGATTTCCCAGGGGAAGGGAAGCCCGTGTTTATCAGTACTGGTTGCTCAGTGTAGGTGAGGAGGTGCTGGTGTCCCACCCTCACCTCTGCTGGGCCATCCTCGATGATGCTCCACCTCCATCAGCTCCCAGATCCAAGAGGAGGAGAAGGGTTTGGCCCTGATGGGAGAAGGAGACAAGGTTTGTGGGGACCTCCCCTCCCTGCCCCCCCCCTCTCAGTTTATTAGTGGAGCTAATTAGATAAGATGTCATTGCACAAACCCTTTAAGCTCCGGTTGCAGGTACAGCCAGGCAGAAATAATAATAAAATTGAAGACATTTTCTTTTACTTACCATTTTCCTGAAAGGCTATTTACAAACAGACTCATATTAACCTTTGTCTGCCTTTGAAAAACATCCAGAACACCAGAGAACAATGTAGAATTTGGTGTTGAAAGAGGTGTTGATATCTGGAGACACTGGCAACTACAAGGACTTGTTTATATTCTTGAGATGCATTTTATTTTTAATTCCTTGCCACGTTCTACCACGATCCTGGAATCTCTTGCTCCTCTGTGCCAAGGGTTGGGATCAGCAGCCTTTAATCTGGCTACACTGTGAACCCCACGGGAACTCAGGGAAGTTCTTTGTGTGTCACCTTCACCTCCTTCTGCAGCACTTGAGCAACAACTTATTGAAACGTCCAGACCATTTTCCTCTGCCTTCCCCAAGCAAACCCTTCTGCTTCCTCCAATGCATTTTCATTTATCAGGGTAAGCCAGCTCAGCTTTTTTTCTCCTAAACCTTTTTTTTTCTTTTGGTGCCATCAGTGCAGGGAATGGCATTACATTAACAGTGCTCATTGCGTAGCCCTGATTTTCATGGCACCTATGATCTATCTCACCTTCATCTTAATGGAAACCTTTTTTCCAGTCCAGCAATCCGGCGGCTTCTTGCTTGAAAGCTCATTTGGAAGCACAAAGAGTTTTGTGTTTTGACAATTTGGCGCTCGCTCATCTCCTTTTCTTCTTCAAACCCGAACGTACATTAAAATATTCATTTTAATCTATTTCGCATAATTGATGCTTCAGCAGTTTGTGCAGTGAATGAGCAATTTTATGCAAAGAATCAGCAAATGGGATGAGAAGAGCCGGGTGAGAGGCAGCTGATGGGGCCAGTCCAGGCAGTTTCACCAGCAGAGTGGAGCGTGTTGCTCAAAAGCTCCTTCTGTGTGAAAAGTTCAGCGCTCGGGGCGTTTAAAACAGACCCAGCCAGTCACTTCCATTAATCATCTCCACGCTGAGGAAAAGGCAGTGACAAACCCCTTGTGCCCCATGTCCCTGCAGGGATGAGCAGCAGCTTCAGCTTTTTGCTGCTTTCAGAGATGGAAAAAAACTGGGCATTTGTTGCTGCAAACTCCCTTGGGGATTGGGAATCACCAGCTTTTTTTTTTTGCTTTTCTTTAGTCTAAAGACTCCTCAGAAAAAAGCAGGATGCTTTCCTTTGTCAGCATTTGTGTCAGATGCTTTTTTTTTTTTCCCCCAGTATCACCTGGGGAGCAGAGTTAGGAACATGGGACTGGAATGTATGGAAAATGCAAAGGATTGGCCTTTGGGTACTTGTGCATCCCGTTGTGCTGCCAACAGAGCAGTGCCAGGCGGGTCTGAATCACAACACACAGAAACAGCCTGGGATAAAGCAACTTTCATCTCAGAAATGCGCTCTGAGCACTGCTGAACGGGGCAGCATTCAGAAAAGAATAATCCAAATTTAATTTGAATAATTCAGATTTCTCTTTTGGCTTCTTAATTTATCAGTATGTTTATGTGTGTGTGGGGGGGTTCCTCTTAATTTTTTTCCTCCTTTTTTTTTCCTAACACTATCTTGACTTCCTAGGCAGAAATGTTGGTTTAAGCTGGGGTTTGTCTGCTTTACCTCTTTATCTTTTCCTGAATGTTGTAGGCATAAATAATCTTGAACTTATCAAATTTGCTTGCCCCAGTAGATACTAATTACCTGTAACATGCGGAGCGTGAAGGTTCAGTCACGCAAATAGCGCCTTAGTGGGCAGTGAAAGTGTCAAACCCCTAAACTGAGTCATGTTCTTGTTACATGGTGCCCTCCTAATCCTGCCTTTCTTCAGCTTCCGTACCAAACATAATCCTGCTAAAATGGGCAAATCTGTGCGTTCCCAGGCCTGAACATTGCAAATCCCAAGTTCTCTGAACGTTTCCATCTCCAGACCACGAGACTTTTTGTTCTGTGCACATCCAGGGTTGGTGCAATGTGACCCTGAGTGACTCAGGGCTGGGCACTTATTGGATTTACCAGCATAAAGAGTGGTGCTTAATTGGGCCTGAATGATTTGTGGATGCTCCACGTTCACTTCCTCTGCCTCTTCAGCGTCTTCCCCAATTAACTTTCATTTCTCTCTTTCATTGCAGAGCAAGGAAGTGGGATTGCAGCTCCAGGAAGACTTGATGAAGGTTTTGAATGAACTCTACACGGTAAATAAATAACTTCTGTGTGCTGGGTTCTGGCAGGTCACTGAGCCAAATGCTGAGTCCTGGTAATTTCTCCATCCCTGGAAAAAAGATCTTCCAGAATTCAGCCTTTGATAAACAAGGTTGTAGAGTATCAACACTTTTAATGTCAGTTCTCGAAATCTCTTTATTCCTTCCTTCTGCTGCAAAATTTGAAGTTGTCCCTTCACTAGAAAAGTCCTTTTCTTTTGGAAAAGCCACTTCCGGTCGTGTTAAAAGACATTTCTGGCTGGACTCAAAGCAATCCCAGCAGGGATTAAATTTAGTGGGACTTTTTACAAAAACGTCCTTCCACCTCTTGTTCTGCCAGTCTTGTATTCAGCTGGACGTGGCACTCTGTGCTCTGGTCTGGTTGGCAGGGTGGTGATCAAGCAAAGGTTGGACTTAATGATCTTGGAGATCTTTTTCAACCTCAGTGAGATTCTGTATCCAAAGGATTGGCTGAACCCCTGGTTTTAGGCCCAGTGGATACGGGCAAAGCCTTGACTTTGTCTCCACAAATAAAACACGGAGGATTGTCACAGCCTGGAATTGTTTTGTCTGGTGCCATCAGGCTTTGGCTGTGCTGTGCCCTCAGCAGCCTCCAGTGAGTCACCAGTGACCCCAGTCCCAGACTGGGGTGGGCAGAGCCTGTGGCTGTCGCCGCGGCGCCGTCACCGCGACAAAATCCTTCAAATCATCATTTCTCGTTCTGCTTCTCTTGCTCTCTGCCAGTTCCACTCTCGGTGACAGAGGAAAAGAAACTCCTTGGAATCTGTTATTATAAACGCCTGCTTTATAGTCTGGGCATATGCAGGAGCTGGGAGTGTGTGTAAATTATTCAGCACGTCTCTCCAACACTGGCTGCATTCACATTCCCTTTCATGTTTAAATCCAGTGTCTCTTTGTATCCCAGAGCCTTTGCTGATCACTGCAGAGAGAGTTTGCGTCCTACTTACGTAAAACTGCATCATGTTATGGTGCAAAATAGGGATAAACAGGTTGTCATCTGAAATAAAGACCCTACTTGCATAAAAAATTTGATTTAATCACTGCTGGAATGACACTTTTGGGGTGAGCTTATGCAACTCTGAGGGGGGGTTTTTTTGCCTTCTATGGGAGTTACATCATAATGTTTGTTTTGGTATGTGATTCAAGTTGTTTTGCATTTCTGGATAAGAAATGAGTTTATATATCATGTCCTTGGGGGTTTTGGTTCTATTTTCTCAACACAAAGCTAGACATTAATATCCTGGGAAACAAATGGGGGGTTTGTGACTTTGGGGGATATTTATCTATACTTAATTATAAATAACGTGCTCTAATAAAAGTTGTCCATGAAATGCAAGGTCCACGTCTCCCTAAACAAAAGAACCACACTCTTTTATTAGTATTTTCATTACATAAGGTGAATAGGAGTACTTTTATGTCGCAAATTTGATTTAAACAAATGGAACCCGAGTTGTTTTTGCAGCCATTATGTTCAGACGTGATTTACATGCAGTTCCTGGAGACCTGTGATGTTTAAAGGGCTGATTCATCCAGATGAAAGACTGATAGGCATCCCTTTGGAAAACTTACCTGCTGATGGAGAGCTCTCATTTTCCAACTCTGGCATGTCATTTTCTTTGAATAGTAAAGGAGGCTGGATGTAGTCTGGAGCTTTTTTTGGATTTGATGCCTCCTCTTGTTGGATTGTACAAGAAGGCACATGCCAAAGTCAAACAAAGCAGCAGCTGCAAAACAATCCACTTTGATTTCAGATTCATTTTGAGAGCCACACTCATTCGTGCATCTCCCGTCCTGCTTTTCTGAGAGGAGACATTTCCCTGAGTGTTTTTCTGGTTCAGATATTTCAACCTCAACAACCAGCTCTGCCCCGCTGGGCTCTGACTCTTGACTCTCGTTTTCTGCAGGTTATGAAAACCTACCACATGTACAACGCTGACAGCATCAGTGCCCAGAGCAAGCTGAAGGAGGCAGAGAAGCAGGAGGAAAAGCAGATTGGGAAGTCAGTGAAACAAGAAGACAAACAGACCCCGCGCTCCCCCGACTCAACATCCAACGTCAAGTTTGAGGAGAAACACGTTCGGCGAAGCTCTGTCAAAAAGATAGAGAAAATGAAGGAGAAGGTACTTGGATGGTGCTGCTGCTGCTTGTGGGGAGGGGATTTTTACAGTGGTTCAGCAGAGGAGCAGCTCCTCAAATGCAGATCTCATTTTTTGTACGATTTTAAACGCTCAGATTAAGGATGATTTGGTACTTGGGCTTCTGGTAGTTCTGGCGCTGGGTCATAAATAACCTCCTGAACCCACCTTGTTCCTTCATTCTCTCCTTAATCTTCCCCAACCCAAAGTCTTTAAGAGAAGACTTTCAATCCAGAACTGCCTAGTGTAGTAACGCTTAAAAACATAATTAATATACATTTTAAGTCTTGGAGTCTTGGTAAAACTGGAATTCAAATGAAGAAGAGCTGTGAGCGGGGCAAGATTTGTTCAGTATTCTGAATGTCACTAGGCCTCTTTTTAATGCCATGTCCTGCTTTTGGTTCTCTCTCAGCGCCAAGCAAAGTACACAGAAAACAGACTGAAGGCGATCAAGGCAAGAAATGAGTATCTGCTGGCCCTGGAAGCCACCAACGCATCAGTGTTCAAGTATTACATCCACGACCTGTCTGATCTCATTGATGTAAGTGCTGCTGTGTGGGGGCCAAGAACCCTCACACCTCCCTCTCCTCCTTCAGCATCTTCTGCGCCGGCACAGCTGGAAACCTCTGCACAGCTGTGGAGAGATGGGCTGGGCAGCTTGGAGGGAGGTCATCAAGGTGTGACACGAGCTTTTCTTAGGTGGCCAACTCAGTTTGTTGCACAGATGCACAAGAAACCTGGCACTGAAAGAGAAAAGGTGTTGCTTAGTCAGAATGAAACCCAGCTTTTGGTATCACACTATTACCTGATGTTTTCTATTTGCTATTTTAAGCAAACCCACAAGGTTTTAACTCCGAAGCAAGTTTTGAAAGAAAAAGGTTTTTGATCTGTAGAAACGCTAGAAGTTTGGTAAAAGAAATGGGAGTTGAGAAGAGTTTGCTAAAGCTGCTTTTAAATTGTTTTGAAAAATTCATAGAATCATAGAATATCCTGAGTTGGAAGGGACCCACAAGGATCATCAAGTTCAACTCCTGACCCTGCACAGGACACCCCAAAATCCCACCATGTCCCTGAGGGCATTGTCCAAATGCTTCTTGAGCTCTGGCAGGTTTGAACAGCCCTGGGGAGCCTCTTCCAGTCCCTGACCCTCTGGAGGAAGAACCTTTTCCTAATACCCACCTAAACATCTCCTGACACAGCTCCAGCCGTTCCCTCAGGTCCTGTCACTGGGCACAGAGTAGATTCCATCCCCCCCAGCAATCACTGTGCTTTTGGTAAAACTCCCACCAAAACCCCACCAAACTTCTACTCTTTGGGAACTCGGAAAAGCCTGTTGGGAATCCTGGGATTATTCACCAGGGTGTAACTCCCCCCTTCAGGCTGCAGGACTCGAGCCCTGGCTGCACTGGACACTCTGTGTCTGAGTCACTTGTGCCTGATCCAATTCCACTTGCCAAGGCCATCCCAGGGCTGTCGCTGCTGGAAACACTCGGCAGCAGAGGCTGGAGGAATGAACACAAGTGTCTCTAGACACAGGCAGTGAAGAGCACTCAGATCACTATTAATTACTCAGCTATTACAATAACTAACAGTCTATATAATACATTGATTCAGCTGATGATAAAGTTGCCTGGAGTGCTCTTGTGCCAGGTGTTGATTTAAACCTGTCCTTTGGAGGTCAGGACTGTCAGTGTGAGTGGGCTTGAAAAACCTCTGTTATTTCCAAATGTCATGTTTTGCAGAATTGCTGCACTGAAGAGGCCTGGTTTGTTTATTCCAGCTGCCTTTTTAGGAGGCCTGTTTTGCTTAACATTTGCTCAACCTTAATTTTGTGGTCTTGGTCTTTTAACAGATTATAACTTTCTGTACATATTTGTATTGAAGCGTTGATTTGGATTAATTTCGCTGGCATCAGCCTAGTTCAATTATCTTAATTTTCACTTTTATAAGTCCTGCCCCAAATGCTGCTGCTGTGCTTGGTTCAGTTGGCTGCTCACAGGCTATAAAGGATCCATTTGGATTTCAAAACAATTTCCAAGCACAGACCTGAGGTGTTTTAAGCAGGACATGACAAATCTGGGTTATCCAGCTTGGAAAGAAGTGCTTCCCTCGTAGTCCCAGCTGGGACATGGCAGCCAGTGCTGCAAGACAAGGAGCCAAACTTGTGCATTCCAGAGGTTTGTCACTGTTCCTAGAGAGGAGCTGTCCTGCCTCTGGGTGAGTCCATGCCCGTGGTAACCCCCTTGAAGTATCCAATTTAACACTACATTACAAGTTTTCAGCATCTTTCCAATAAAAAGTGTTATCTGCTCTGTTTTCAGGCATGGAAAAATGTGGGACTTGTCTGGAAGGACTGGAGATGGAGTTCAGTTATCTCGTTGTTAAGACACAGGGAATGTAGAATTATTAATGCCTTTGATCCTGAAGGATTGAAAATTAACAATTATAACCAGTGATGGTTATCTGAACCATCTGACTTGAATAAAAATGTGATTTTTAAGCCAGGCTGTAATACTTTCCCTCGATCTAATCATTTGGTGATATTGAATTCTGAAATATAATATAAAAATAAGCTTCAAAGTGACTTAAAAGTAGATTGTGTTAGACCAAACAGCATTAAACTTGTCATGTTTATACAGCACATTGTGTTCCTCTCCAGTTGCATGAAAGGATAACAGGGAGTTAATTCTTCATCGAGAGTTAAGAGCAATAAATTGTTCCTGCCATAGCCCAGTAGTTTTGAATTTCCTGACTTTGGGGACTGAGGCAGCTCTTTGATGCTAATGAAATATTACAGTAATGGGGAAGTTTGCATTAACTCATATTTATAAAAGGGTCACTAGGACAGGATTTAAAAAAAAGAGATAATGTGTGTGTGAGTGACTTTCAGAGCTTGCTTTACTCCTCTAGGAATAGGTATTCCATTGCTGTTTATTCCTTTCTCTTCCAAATGTAAATTACATTTTAAAACAAAGGGCTTTTTCCTCCTTAAATCTTGTGGGTTTAGTCTGTTTTTAAACTGTAAACTGGTAAAGGGTTAATCAGCTGTCATGTTGAATAGGGAATTTGAATGAGTTATCATTAAATTCTTATAAAAAATTGATTTCCTTTGAGAATGATTCCATCAAACATTTATATAACCCAGAAAAGGGATGGCAGGACTGGTACATTTATAAACATGGAACACTGGACTTTACAAACCTTTAAAGTGGGGGAATGGGGCTGAGAAATGTTTTCTGTCACTGGCTTCAGTAACATCAAGCTTTGAGGTGGATGTGAAAAATTAACTCCTCTTGGACTTGCCAGTTGCCCCAGTGCTCCCACTTTCCTTCTGGACGTGGATGTGACTGGAGAAGGGGAGCACGGGGGTGACAAACTGGTCACACTGGGAGGGTGCTCAGCCCCCTGACCCAGAGCAGGAGTTGTGTTTATACTGGTCTGAACAGGTCAAGAAAGACACCGAGCTACTGGAAGGGGTCCAGCAGAGGCCGTGAAGATGGTGGGGGGTCTGGAGCATCTCTCAGATGAGGAGAGGCTGCAGGAGCTGGGCCTGGCTAGTCTGGAGAGGAGAAGGCTGAGGAAATGTCTCCAGGGTGGTGCCCAGCGACAGGACAAGGAGCAATGGCCATAAACACAATGAGTTCCACCTCAACATGAGGAAGAACCTCTTTCCATGGAGTTGGCAGAGCCCTGGAGCAGCTGCCCAGGCAAAGTGTGGAGTCTCCCTCTCTGGAGACATTCCTGGGATGTGTTCCTGTGTCACCTGCCCCAGGTGACCCCACCTTGGCTGGAGGACAGCTGGATGACTTCCAGAGGTCCCTTCCAACCCCAGCTATTCCGTGGCTCTGTGAAAATGAGGGAGTGCTGCTGTTAAATCTGAGCTGACCTTGATCCTCATCCTGGCTGGAGCGTTGGCCCAATCCTGCTTTGCCCCAGGACCTCAGGGGACCAGCCCTGCACTGTGTGTGCCCTGGGCAGTGGCTGGGAGTGGCTCTTGGTCCAAGGCTGCCTCCACACGTGCACGGTCTCAATCAGGCTTCTTTTGGTTTTGTTTGGTTTATTTTTATTTTATTTTTTTTTTTAGTTGGCTGGTTTTGTTCTTTCTGATTGAATGAAAAGTCCTTTAATTCTCTGCCTCCAGCCCAACCAGCAACTGCAGCTCTTTTTACCAGGCTCCCCACCTGCCACAGCCTGTTGGCACAAGAACCAGGCATCCAGCAGCACCCGGTGGCAGAAATTCTGTGAAAGCAGGGAATGGTCCAGTAGCCTCTCTCTTCTCTCTCCCCTCACCCCTCCTCCTTCCTTTTTTTCCTTTTTTTTTTTTTTCTTTGCACACAATGACAGTGATGAGCCCCAAATGATGGGCGAGGAGGAGATTTCATGTGAATTCTGCTTACAGAGCAGCACAGCAATCAGGCAGATGGTCTCTTTCTTTCTTTTTTTGGATATCCTCCTAGTGTGTGTAATCTTGCTTGTAATTCCAAGAAGGTGGGCTCCTTCTTGCTCATGTTATTCGATGACTGAAAAATCCAGGCTGTTTCTGATCAGCTAATGAAAAGTGCCTTTTTCCCTTCTGAAACATGAAAACTTGGCTTTGTGTCGTGGTGGAGATGAAGCCGTTTGATTGTCTCCCAGTGACATCATCCTGGTGTCAGACATAGCCAGGAAATTCTTGACCATGACCACTTTCTGCTTCAAAGTTTTTTTTTTTTTGCTCTTCTGTTTCACCCCAGCAGTGAAATCATCCCAACCAAAGGCTGCTTGGATTTTGGATGACTCTGTTTTCGTGCCTGGAGTATCCAGGTCATGTTCCTTCTTCCTGAAAAACACTGAATTAAACGGTTTTCTGTGTTTTGGGTGGAATTATTGAGGTGCAGATTACTCTTTATAGACGATCCAAACCCTGTATCTTGTTTCTCCAGTAGTATTTTAGTGCCTCCTTTTCCTCTTCCTTTGAATAATGTTATTTAAGGAGTTTGGAGTGCACTCCTCAAGCCCCTACAAATAAGGCTAAAATTTAGGGAAATGCACTGCCATGCTGTTGAACATACCCCCTTCTAGGGTGCTTACTTTGAGTGAAATGAGTCCTTAGTACTCCAGGAAAACTCCACAAACTCATAATATTAAGCTGTGCTTGTCTCAGTGACAAGTTATAACCTGATGTTTCAATTTTATGGGATTATAGACTGAGGTTCTCTAAGGACCCTGGGCAAGGTGCCTCTGCAGTGAGTGAGAGATGTGGCATGCCCCTGGTGCCCAGAAGACACGGAAATACCCCCAACTTGTTCCCCACTTCCCTCACTTCTGCCTTGGGTGACGTTTGAATTCCCATTCCAGAGTTCCCCCACTTTATTCACGTGGGTTTGTGTGTGTTTTTCCAGCAGTGCTGTGACCTGGGGTACCACGCCAGCCTCAACAGAGCCCTCCGGACGTTCCTGTCGGCGGAGCTGAACCTGGAGCAGTCCAAGCACGAGGGGCTGGATGCCATCGAAAACGCCGTGGAGAACCTGGACGCCAACAGTGACAAGCAGAGGCTGATGGAGATGTACAACAACGTCTTCTGCCCGCCCATGAAGTTCGAGTTCCAGCCACACATGGGGGACATGGTCAGTCTCTGCTCCTCCTCCAGCTCCCCGTGTTTGTTTGCCTGGGCTTTGATGGGTTGACCCACTCCAAGGCCACCTGTTTGGCTCTGGTTTTGGGGAGCTGGAGGGGAGCCTGAGAAGTGGGAGGTGATGTGAGGGTGAAGCAGAGGCTCGTGGCGTGGATGTCTGAATTTTACTGGTGCTTTTTAACTGTCAAAGCTACCGAAGATGAAAGTGCTTAATTAGGTTTAATACCAAACGTGGAGAGAAAACTCCATTTTAACCTTTCCTTCAACCTACAGGTTAATTCCTGCAGCCTGAGACAGGCTCTGAAGTTAGAGATTTGAAGGGACAGTCTTAAGAAGCTTAAACGCTGATTTTTGATGCATTTGAGTGTGTAATCTCAGGGCATGAATAGTTTACAGTGGTGCTTTTTGCATCTTCCTGGTGAGACAGGGCTGTCAGAGGAGTTTTCGTTCTTGGCAATGAGAATCCCTCTCTTTATAGGTTTATCAAGATGTGGTTACTCAGCTGGGAACTGTTTAAAGTCGCACAAGCTGAAACCGGTTCTAAATGGGAACACATGTACAATGTGCTAATTTAGGTCAGTTGGTTGGATTTCCAGATTATCCCCTGAACACTGAGCACAGACTGGAAGGATGGTCTCTTGCAGCCTCTTCTTTTGGTCTGGGAATTACAGTCAGTGCTTCAGGCTCTTCTTTGTCTCTTCCATTTTAAATGAAACCCTCAGACTGCAAATGACCTTTCCTGGGTTTTTTTTTTTTTTCCTGTGCTTTGGTAGGATCCTGTAAAGTCGTGGGAAGAAAGAGAATTACCTGCAGACAGTCATTCAGTAAAAGCTCCCATTCACTGAATCATTTATCTTAGCAGTTCTCAAGGCCAAAAGTGTATTTATAATTCAGCTGATGGTCTTGTTGCAATAGCCCTGCATTACTCCATTCAATATGCGATGCTGTGTGTGCATGTGTGTGATAAAACTCCAGTTTCTGTCTTTGAAACATCGCCTCAGGCAGTGAGGTCAGTGTTTTCTTTTAAAAGAGCCCCCACAAAAAAACCAGAACAAAACTAAAGGGAAAAGCTGCCCCATGCTGTGAAATAACTGTAAGGGAAACTCTCTGGTTCTGACATGTTTGACAGGTCCCCAACCTGTTCTTTTTTTATTTCAGCTCCCCTGAATGTATTAAATGGTGGCTTGTACCTGTTGCTCTGGTGTACAGGGAGTTCAAGTGAACAAGCTCAGCCCCTCCAACCCCCCGGCCCAGGATGTTTGGCTAAAACATTGAACCAAATTCTTCTTGCTTTGTGAGGTGATTTAGCCCAAAATAATTGACAAAGCACCTTCAGGTTTTCGAAACACATGATGAGGTTACATCACTGAAAAGAGCTCATTCTTTTCTGGGTCTTTGATGTTCACATCCTCTATTTCATTCCCCGTTCAATCCACTCAGGAAGGGAATTGCAATTCGGTAGAACAGACTTTGGCTGCTGGTTGAAATCCAGCCCAACCGAGTTTTAAATTTAAGCACTTTGGAAAACGTTTGCATGTAATAATTGAATGAGTAACTGCAACGTTCCTGATGATGTGGGTTGTTCCCTGCCCCTCTCAAAGCTGTGCTGTTTCCCTTGCAGGAGTCCCAGCTCTGTGCCCAGCAGCCGGTGCAGAGCGAGTTAGTGCAGCGGTGTCAGCAGCTGCAGTCCAGGTTATCCACGCTGAAGATTGAAAATGAAGAGGTCAGTTCATCCACCAAAAATCCTCTTACCCACTGCCAGTCCACATTGAGGACAACTTGTGGCAAATCTATTTGCTGTCATGCTTTTTTTATGAAGATTTGGGTCAAAATTCAGTACATTAGTGTGTGACCTCCGTGGATCTCCTCATCCTTAAGTTGCCAAGACTGGCTCTGTGGAAAAGTTGTAGTATTTGGATAGATGAGGGAAAAAGAGAACAGTGAATTTGCATAACCTGAGGTAAGAGCTAGTTTTTGTTTAATTGACCATCTGAGATGGGAAGACAACATCAATGGTGTGACTTGATCTCTGCCCCTCTATGTTTGAGAACTTCAATCCTCGTTGGGCAGAATTTGCAACTCCTTTGTGTCTCAGAAGTTTATTCTGGCCTTCAGTAAAGATGTACAGTGCAGCAGTTTATAACATCTAACGTTTGATGCCAGGTTGATGTAGTTACAGAAGGTAATTAGATCATTTTTGTTCCAGCACTCTTTGAGGTTAAACTTCTTTACATCTCTGTAAAACCCCAGCTGTTTTCCTTCTCCTGGCAGCTTCTGTGGGTTCCCGGCCTTTGGCTTACATGCACTGTGCTGTTAATGAGCAAAACTTCGTTATGGCACTCAGGGTGTGAAACCAGGAGTATCTGTTCATTAGTGAAATGCTCCAGGGTACTTTCTGCCTCTGCTTTTACATACAACGTGCTCTCCTCGTTTATTAAGCCCTCTCCTTCTTGCTGGACAGGTGAAGAAGACTATGGAAGCCACACTCCAGACAATCCAGGACATCGTCACGATAGAGGACTTTGATGTCTCGGACTGTTTCCAGTACAGCAATTCCATGGAGTCGGTGAAATCCACCGTCTCCGAGACGTTCATGAGCAAACCCAGCATTGCGAAGAGACGGGCGAACCAGCAGGAGACTGAGCAGTTCTACTTCACAGTAAGGGCTTCCTTTTGGGGAATGTAGGATTTGGGTTTTTTCTTTAGGGAAGCTCTTCCCTGTGAGGGTGGACAGGCCCTGGCACAGGGTGCCCAGAGAAGCTGTGGCTGCCCCATCCTTGGAAGTGTCCAAGGCCAGGTTGGAGCAGCCTGGGAGAGTGGAAGGTGTCCCTGGACATAGCAGGGGGTGGCACTGGGGGATCTTTACAGTCCCTTCCAACCCAAACCCTTCTGTGATTTTCAATGTGGTGTATTTCAAATTATATGCACAAAAAAAAAGCAAAAAAATGCTCTTGTCTTACAAAAAATGCTTCTGTCGTTGGTCTTGGGCAAGCAGAGGAATCATGTTGGGCTTTCAGTTCTCTGCAAATATGCTGGGATACATTTGTTGCTTGCAAACGTAGTTTGTAGATAAATTGAGTAAAATTTGATTTTTTTCTGCGTCTGAAAATGAATTGTCTGAGAAAGAACTTCATAGCTTGTAAACATCGAAGTTTGAAACTGATACAAGCGAAAAGAATGTTTAGCTCTCGTTTTTTTGTTATTATCATCTTACAATTTCAGCTCACATAAGCTTTTCATTGAGTCAGTGCTTTTTACAAGCTGCTAAGAGCTTTTTGATATTGAATTTCATATCAATGTGAATGTGTGTTTTCCCAAATCAGATTTACGTTAAACTGTTGAATTCTGTTCCGTTTTCAAAATATTTCACGTCAGCAGATGAAAATTTAAGTTCTTATCCTGGTTGCTTTGTCATTCATTTGGGCATCTTTTGCTCTGTGTAATATTCTTCACATCCTTCTTCCCAGAATGGTGTTGCTTGTTAAAAGCCTGAATTTTCTGTGCGAATTGCAGAAGCTGGATGGTTCATTAGGCCTCGACTTAAAAAGATTCAAAACCGTTTGTGGAAGGTGAAAATGGCTGTTGAGAGAAGTGGGAGGAGAAGCTGCTTCAATTAAGAAGGGATTGACCACCCTGCCCAAGGTTATGGAAGTGGAGAAGTGATTTTTAATTGAACTCTGAGAATTCCCTCTGGGGTAAATTCAGGAAGGAGAAGGAACCCAGAGCTTAATTTGGGTGGGATATTTTTCCATTTCATGGGATTAGAGAGACCCTCTTTAATCAGCCTGATCAGGTGCTGGATTGATTGGCTATTGATCAGGTTTATAAATACCCCTGATAGGGATTCCAAGCTTCGACTCTCTAAGGAGCAGCTTTTTCAGTGTCTGAGAAAACGCTCAGATGAGCCTTAATGAAGCTTAGAGCAGAGCTGGGAGAGAGATTTCTTTGTGCAGGGAATAAAAGCAAAGTCCAGAGCAGAACTGAGATTTAAATCCCCTTTACCTTACGACACATTAAACGCTGAGAGACAGGAACTGAAAGAAAAATCCTGATTTAAAAGACTATTCCATCCTAATGTAACTCAAGTTGGAAATTGCATGTAGTGCCTCACTAGCTCCTGGGTGAACACAGTGCTGGGAATTTAATTGAGGAGACTCACTGTAGTATCTCCACGCTGGAATAATCTGTTTTTCCACTAGAGGAATATCCCTGCACGCTGATGAATCTGTTGTTACGCTTTGAGGGGAGATTTGTATTCAAGGAGAGAAGCTTCAACTTCCCTGTGTGAGCGGAAAGCGGAGGGGGATGATCGACTTAGCCCTGAGCTAATGCAGGTGGCTGAGGCAGGGAAAAGCAGCAGCGACTTGAGGGAGCCGAAATCCAGGGATGTGGCTCCTGCTGCCATGGCTACAATCCTGCTCCTGGAACTGGAGCTGTCAGAGCTGCTGACCACAACACAGCTGGCCCCCAGCCCCACCTGAGGAGTGCAGAGGGGATGAATGGTTGGATTCTTTCAGCTCTAAAACGGGATGATTTTCGTTCTTAGGCAAAATGTTATTTTTTTCCCCTCTGGAAAAACGAAGAGCCGGAACAATGCTCGTTCTGTGAAGCGCTTTAGAATTAATGTCTTGTTACCAAACCCTTTAAGACACGGGGAATTTTGGTTAAACCCCCCTGCTAATGAGTCCTGCAGCAGTGTCACGCTGGGTGTGTCACTGTCCCAAGGTCAGTCAGATCCAATCCCCCCCTTCAGTCAAGTGCCTGGTTTGAAGTTGCTCGTGGAGGATGTCGAGAGGGAGGAAAACTGCTGAGCTTTCCAGACTGGGGACAGACGAGGACGTGGGACAGTGGCACAAATGGATTTTTGGTACAGCCTCCAAAGGTCTGGTTTTTATTTCACTCCTTTCCATGTGCCACCTGACAACTGGTTCTCACTGGGAACGTCCTGCAGTGAGGCTGGGCTTGAGAGGTGTCCAGGGTTTGTGGGTACAAAATACCCCCCAGCTCTGCCTAACAGCTGATCTTCACCTCTTAATTGTCACAGCGCAGAAATAACGTGACTCGAGGATGTTTCTGCTGCTTTGTTCTGATGGCACTGAGCCTCACTCCAGCTGTGCTCTGCCAGAAATGAAATCCTGAGGAGTTCTCCTGTAGTTTATTATTTTTGACTGGTTTTATTAGGCCAAAAATCCACTGCTAATGCTTCTTTTGTAATTCACTGAAAAAAAAAGCCTGAAGCCTTGTTTTGAAATGACTTGTGTTTTTATGAGCGTCCTTTCAATAGACGAAGTGCAGAATGTCAGGCATGAGGAAATATCAAAAAAACACATGAGATACTGCACTTTTTTTTAACTTATTGAGCAAAATATATAGTGAGGTCTTGGTGAACAGATTCTGCAGGGAAATTCCAAAACCAATATGATTATTTTTTTTTTTGTCACGGTGATCGTGCTTCCTGTTTTCTTCCAAAACAACAACAAAAAATTGAAATATTAGTATATAGGAAGCAGGAAATGCTGAGGCTTTCCAAAGGGACTTGATTGTTGTGAAATGTTTCTTCCAATGCTGTCAACCAAAGGGACATAAAACACAGGCTTTTGGCAGTTAATTAAAGCCATTTTTGTTTGTTGTGTCAGTGCACACCATGGCTGGAGACCCCTCAGGGGGAACTCTGTTAGTTCCGGGAAGGTTTTCCCTCGCCCTCAGTTCTACCACAGTATATATGTATATATTTCTTTATTTATTTATGTATATATTTCTTCTCGGTCCTTTACCTCCTGCACAGAGGCTGCTGTTGTGACCTATGAGGGATAAGCAGGGTCTGGGCACTTCCACTGGTAAAAATACTCTGGTTGCCTTAAATATTTGCACTCCAGTTTGTTCCAGCTCTGGTCTGGGATTGCCAAAGTGATTGGAATTGGGGAAGGCCAGTGGAAGTGTCCAAGGCCAGGCTGGAGCAACTTGGGATGGTGGAAGGTGTCCCTGCCCATGGCAGGTGGAACTGGATGAGCTTTAAGGTCCCTTCCATCCCAAACCATTCCAAGATTCAGTGATAAGAACAAGAACATTTCATTATCAAATAAGAATCTTCTCTTTGTTCATTTTGCTGTCTGAATTTTTAAAGTATCATAGAGTGATTCTGAGAAATGGTGATATTTGAAGGATTGTGTGCTATTGGTGTATTTTTGAGTGTAACTATGTCCCAATTATAACATGGACAGCTGCTGTAAAACAGAGTATTTTATGTGCCCCAGCTCGGCGAAGATAAATAAGAACTGCAAAACAAGAGATGAAAGACCTGTAAAAAAACCCCAGCATTTGCAGAGCTGTGAACGAATAGAAAGCAGTGGGGGGGAAAAATGCCTGTGTGATTGTATAATATTTCACCGAGGGAGTAAATCCCAACTTAAATAATACCTTTATTTGTTTTGTCCCGTGGCCCCCCTGCAACCCTGTGCATCATCCAGCGTGGAGGCAGAGACAGGATTTGACAAGTAAAGTGGGGTGAGGGAGGTTAAGTGAGAGAATAAGCACAGTAGCAGCCTTTTAGTTGTTTAGAACAGATTGTTCATTCAGCTGCATTTCCATTCCCCCTGTCTGGGGAAGGATGGGTGACAACTTCCCCTCACGGCTTCAAACATGCCAAACATTCTGCTGGTTCCACAGTGGGACAATGGAAATGGCACCGCAGATGCAGAGTCACAGGATCATGCCATCGTTCCAGTTGGAATCATACGTTCAAGGTCGAGTCCAACAGAGGTTGGAAAAGTTGGAAATATGGGTGGACTGAGCTTCAGACTCACCCAGATAGTTAAACCAGGACTTAATTTATCCTTTAACTGAAATTTTGGTGTAAATCTGTAACTGGAAACCTCAGTGTCATTCTCCACTTGTGTTCAGAATCAAAAGATGCAATCAAAGAAATGAATTGCCTGTTCCTGATCCTGGTTTTTTCCCCCCACTCTCACAGAAAATGAAGGAGTATCTGGAAGGCAGGAACCTGATAACGAAGCTCCAAGCCAAGCACGACCTTCTTCAGAAGACCCTGGGAGAAAGTGAGTCTGGGACCCCATCACTGCACTTTACTGCATTAGTCAGCTGGATGTGACTGGATTAGTGATGCAAAGTGCTCACACTCATGTTTTATGAATTTATTTTCTCTGATCTGCATGATGGAGAAGCCAAGTGACCTACATGGCTGCTTGATTAATGGCGAACACAACACGCTTAATGAATCACTAATGTGCATCACTTACTGTGGCAGTGAGGCGTGTGCCCACTCCTCCAGCCTCACCTCCTGCTCCTCACTTCATGGTCTGTTCTGGGGCAAACCCGGTGGTTTGCAGTTTGCTGATGAGTTGAGAAATATTGATGAGCTGGTCAGAAGTTTCATTTTCACAGAATCACAGAATATTCTGAGTTGGAAGGGACCCACAAGGATCATCGAGTCCAACTCTTTAACACCGTCTCCCTGGCGGGAATCGAACCCGGGTCTCCCACACGACATGTGGGGACACTTACCACTGTAGTAAAGTGGATTTTCGTGGCAGTTTTGCTGCTTCTCACCTCTGTGGGTTCAGTCCAGACCAAACTAATATCTGTGAGCCCAGGGCATTAAGACAAGGGGCGGAATATGCATTTGCTGGTGGTGTCAGAACAAAGGAAGATTTCTTTCCCTTCATGGTATGGGCAAATCCTGTTGGCCAAAAACACTTAAGCTACGCATCCAAGTTTCCATAGAAACCTGTCTGCCTCGTGTTTGCGGAGGCAGAAGGTTTTTAACAGTCTAAATGTCAGGTCAAGAAAATGGTTTGACTCGCTCCTGCGTTTGTGTGCTGGAGCAGGGCTGGTGTCGTGATGTGTGACTGAGCTGGGCTCCCCACACTTCATGGTGTGCAAGTCTCGTGGATGAAAACTTAAGCAGCACGTGGGCTTTGAAGTGCTTTGCTTTCAGTTTAAAAACGCACTATAAAACTCAAATAGTCATTGCCACAGTAATTAAGAGTTTCGTGTTTGTCAGACCCAAACCGCTGGAAGGCCAGGGGAGGATGTTCATTGTTTTGAGCTTTTTTGCTTAAAGTTGTTCATCTCTTCAGCTGCCCCAGAGAAAGCCTGAGTTTTGTGTCCTTAGGGTATTTTTCTTCTGCCCCTAAATCTCTCCAAGTGACAGCCGTGCTGCCCCTGTGACTAATCACATTCCTGGATCAGAGCTGACCTCTGCATTCCAAGACCTATTTCCTCTTAACCTGCCTGCCCCCTGAACCCAGCACAAGCTGTGGTGGGGAGAAAAGGAGTGGAAATTAAATGTGATTTCTGTATTGCCATGTAGATTTAAGGGCTGCTTCTGTTTCCTTCATTTGCTTTGCAAACCAGAGCTTTCTCAGGGAAGGGAGTTTCAGGGGGAACTCTGAAAAAAATCCTTCTGTCATCTGAGAGATCAAAAGGAGATGAGAAAGGGACGTTCATCCCATTTCCAAAACCTTATGAGCAGGTTAATGGTACAAACTGGGGACTCTGCCTAGACTTTATTGGGAAATGGGCAAATAAAACCCCTTTTCACACATCCCTGGAGCACTTTTAGAAGCTTTACTGAAAAATGTTCCTGCAGCTGTGTGTCTTCAGTGCCTGGAAAATTCAGGGGTTTGTTAGATTTTTTTATTCTTCTTTGCCCCATCCTCAGGTGACATTTATTAGTCATCGTGCAAATTGCCTTAATCTCAAGATGACAAGTTCTAGCAATAAAAAAATAGCACCAGTTTTCCTATCTCCAAGTAATTATGTCCCTGCCTACTGTACACATTTGTCACCCTGATGCAGGAGCCCCTTGATGTTGCCACAGCCATGAAATTTCTATATATGAATATTCTATGATGAAAACGGGGACAGATGGCTGGAAACTCTGCTCCAGAATAACATTTTCATGTAAATTATGCACTGTTTTGGCTTGACACGGGGAGAGAAAAGTGGCTATCAAGATGTGTTCAACTAATTGTCAGCCATCAGCAATTAGTCGGTTCCCTCCTTCATTCTTCCATCTCCCCAGGAGCAGGAAGGCAACGGTAGGGAAGGTGGAATTTCAGCTGTTGGGAATCAGTTTGGTCTCAGGGATGATGATCTGTACCAGCAGAAGATGTGGCCCACAGCACATCCTCTGTTTTCTGTCTCTCCTCCTCCTTGTTGTGATGTTTCAGATGCCGCTGCATTAGCAAGTCCTGAGCTTGGCTGCTTCCTCGCTGCAACTTAACGGAATGTTTTTATAAATATGTTTGTGGAAAATACCATTAAACGTCTGTCTCTCAAAATAGCTTAATGCCAGCACGTTCAGCCTGTGGACTAACAAATCTGGGAATGTTTTCAATCTTCCTAAGGGGCTTTAGAAAGTAGAATCCCCTGCCCCACCAGTTCCCCTGGGAAGAGGGAGGGAGGGGAGAGGCTGATGAACTCAGTTTTTTTGGCAGAAGCCAACGATTCGAATGCTCAGGGACCTGATTTGCAAAGGCAATACTTCCCTGAGTCCTCAGCAGCCTGAGCTGTGTTTCCTGGCTGGAGCTGTGGCAGCAGGGATGGGCTTTGGTGGCCTCCCCAGCACTGCTCCTGGGCGAATCAGTCCCTGTCCAGCTGCCCCAGAGCTGCCCTCTCCCTCTCCTCCATCTCCTTCCAAAACTGGCTCTACACGGATATTGGAAGCATTTTCCTCATTTCTTTCTCCTAATGCTGCATTTCTTTGTCTTCTCACCAGGTCAGCGGACTGACTGTGCCCTGGCCAGGTAGGTGTGGCTCTGGGAATTACACTTTGAAGGAAAATCTGATGCAAACTGGTCGTCCTAGATCAGCTGCCAGCCCAGGATGTGCACCTGTTAGAAAAAGATGCTTATTTAGAATCGTAGAATAGAATCTCAGAATGGCTTGGGTGGGAGGGGAACCTTAAAGCTCATCCAGTGCCACCCCCTGCCATGGGCAGGGACACCTTCCGCTGTCCCAGGTTGCTCCAAGCCCCGTCCAACCTGGCCTTGGACACTTCCAGGGATGGGACAGGGATTGAGCCAATATAGAAACAAATTCCTTTTCTTGCCCCCGTGCATTTAGTGCAAATCTGGAAGGGGATGGGAAATGGAGAACCCAGAGAATACCTATTTTTCAGGCTCGGATTTTTATGACCAAATTCCTGTTCCTGTGTGAGGGAAGTGCAGGGTTTATCCACGTGGTTGGTGCAGAGGGTTGAGTAACACAAACTGGGAAACTCTTTATCCCGTTGACACTGTGCTGTGGAGCTGGTTTCCAGCGGGCGGGAGGTCACGGAGAATAAACTTTTCATTTGTAATTAGGACCAATCACAGAACTACAACCAAGCCTCTGAGGGGAGGGGGGTTATAAAAAAACATAACAAATCTCCAGCTCCAAATTGATGGATTCAAGGGGCTCCTCTGGGCACGAGGAGCTGTGCATCATCCTGCCTCGTTAACAAAAGGAAGGTGATTACTACCAGTGTGGAGCCATTACTGCTGTTCGCATTCCTCACAGCAAAGCAAAGCTGACAGGTCCTAATTAGACCCTGACATCTGTAATAATAAAATATTATTCATCATGAAACAATTTGAAATATCAAAGAATCATTCCTGCTGGCAGTTTAAAATTGACCTTATTGTCTGTGACAACCCGTGGAATCTGATTTTTTTTTTTAAATTTTATTTTTCATTCGGTGTTTTTGATTTTTATAAAAAGAATTTCCCCCAAATTAACACGTTGTAAAGACTCTTTAAAAATCACACTTCTAATTCCCTTATTTATAATTCAGCAGCCATCTGCCCTGGCAGGGAATTGGCTGGAGTGATACATTAGGGCCTCTCTGCTATTATCTCTCTTGCTTCATTTTTTACAAGGAACTAAAGGAATTTTAAACCCCAGTAATAAATTTTGAGGGGGGAAAAAAACCCTGGCAAAGCGAGGCCTTTTTTTTATTTTCGTGCCATTAATGTCCACCAACATCAATAAATGAGAGCAGAGAGAAGAGGCTTAGCCTGGCCGATGTGTGCTGGAGTTGGAGGGGGTTTGTCTTATTTATTTATTTGAAATCTTATCAAAAGTGTCATAAAGGCTCTGCAGTGGCAGCTGTTAAAAGCACAGTGGGAACCGGGCTGCTCCCACCTGCTCTTGCAGGGAGCAGCTCCCTGCAATTTATATCAAACTCCATCTCCTGCCTCACGGAATTCCGTGTGCTCGGAATTAAAATGTCAAGGGCAATCTTTTGTCAAAGCTCCCTCGTGTCTGTTTCAGTTTTTTAGTGATTTAAAGTCACTTAAAATCTTTCTGGAGGCCCCATAAATTGAGTTGAGACTCTGTCGTTGTGATGGACTTGGATGTCTGGCTCCTTCCCTTGTCCTGTTGGGAACACTGAGGGGATGATTTGGTGATGGCAGAGGATGATCTTGACTCTTCTGTTCTGTTTTTTCCCTCCTGCACCCCTGGGTGGTTCTGACCCATCAGTGGCAGGCGCAGCTCCACCGTGAGGAAGCAGGTAATTAACATTTCCCTCATTAATGAAGCGGGAGGGGGGGTGTTGGTGGAGAGGAGGTTGATGGAAAACCGATGTTTTTATTCCTCCCGCTCTTCCATGGACCTTTTTAGTCATGTTAAAGTCTCGTTCAGCAACTGAAATCTCTCAAAGCCAGATCCAAACCCTCATTCATTTTCTGTGATAAAATTCAGAATTAATTTTACTCCACGTTTTCACGGGCCTGGAAAACGCCAAACAGCCTTGAGCCGTTTGGACAGTCGTGGTTTGTGGGATTCACGCTGTTGTTTCTTTGTCTCCATTCCCTTTATTTTCCCTGGAATCCCACTGCAATGCCATTAAACCTGTAACTGCTCACTTGTTGGGCCTTCATGTAATAAAGACGTGCAGAGCCAGGCTTTGTGTCCCTGGCTGGGGGGATAATCTGTTGCTTTTTGGTACCCAGTGAGCTGAAACGTGTTTCTTTGAGATAGGGAAAACCCCCAAATATCTCTTGTTGATACTGTAAAGTTTGGCTTGGAGTTTCAGCTCACACTGTCTGTCTTGGGGTGTTAATTTGTAGTTTTTAAGATCTTAACAATTATAAAAGAGAGTGAGTGGTGATGTTGGTGTGAAGAATCAAACCTTTCTCATTTTTTATTATTCTTCTTTTTGTTCCCCCCTTTTGACTTCTACCATCTCTGCATTCTGAGTGCTCTTTAACTTTCTCTTTGAGCAGGATTCCTCCCAAGCCATTCCCCTGGTTGTGGAGAGCTGCATCCGCTTCATCAGCAGACACGGTGAGTTTGTGCCCAAAAAGTGTCCCGTGACATTTCTATAAAATGACCAGTGATGCAGAAGCCTTGTAAAAATTGTCCAGAGCAGCTCAGGACATCCAACATATAAAGGCTGCAACATAAAGAAAATGGCTCTTATTTTTTTGGCTGCATTGCTGGTATTATGTGTATAATGAATTTGCTGAATAACTGACCTTGCAAGTGTTGTTCTTCCAACAATATCCCTTTATGACTTGCAAAATAAGGTTCCCATCTATACATGCCACTCATTCCTCACCTCCACTCACCTTCCTTTGAGCCCTGAAGTGTGGCCTGCACCAACAACAATCGGCCTCTTCCCAGAGGAGGAGGAATACTCTGAGAATTTGAATGTGGGAGGTCAAGAAGTGAATTAATTGCTCACTTGCTGCCACAGCGAGATGATTTATGCTGTTTTGAAGGTTAACTTCCCTGCCTTGAATGCTGTACATTTATTGTAATTTGTTTTCATTTTTAATTGATATCATTTGTTAGGAGTGTGTGAAACAGCTGTTAATTAACAGATGTAGAGTGAGGTTGAATTTATCTTCATTACCCAAGATACAGGGACAGGTAGTAGGTCCTGATTCATTTTCCTTGTTTCATTACCATTTTAAAAGCTATAATCTAAAGTCCCATTCTCATCATCTCGGTGCCATAATCCTCCTTTAAGGCCCTACTTGGGTGTTTGCTGGAAAAATCCTCGAAACCACATTGCAGTGGGAACTGATGGATGATAAACTGGGGCCATCAGGAGATCTCACTTGTTAGACTCACATTGCTGCCTTAGCTCAACTTTTCCAACAAACTCCATTGATTTCTGCACAGAATGTCAAGCCACGGTGTAAAGCACAGTTTGGAGTTAGGAGAAAAATTGCTCTTGTCCAGCAAATCCCTGGGAGGCAGCAGAGCTGGGACAATTGCCCGACGCACTTCCAGGCAGGGCTGGATTTGTTGGAGGTGATCTGACATTTCCAAATGTTTCGCTGTGTAGGTGTGGGGATGAATGTCATTTTCGTTCCTTTTTTTTTCCTGTGCCGGGGATTGTTTCTTTCCCCGGTGGCTGCGGTGTCACGATGATCACACAGAGCTGAGGTTTCACTGCCACGTGATAAAACCCCTCGGAGAACAGAGAGGAAGAGGCCACAGGTGCATCCAGGAGGGTTTATTATTGACGGCCATTATTAAGGGGCTGCAGGAGAGCGAAGGGGCTGGAGGGGCCACGTGAGCAGTGGCTGAGGGCACTTGGCTTGTTCAGCTGGAGAAGAGGAGCCGGAGGTCAGAGCTCATCAGGGTTTGCAGCTTCCTCCCGAGGGGCAGCTCCGGTCTCTGCTCTGTGTGACAGTGACAGGACCCAGGGAAGGGCTGGAGCTGTCCCAGGGCAGGGTCAGGTTGGATCTCAGGGAAAGGTTCTTCCCCCAGAGGATGGTCGGGCACTGCCCAGGCTCCCCAGGGTTTGGGCACTTCCCAAGGCTGCCAGAGCTCCAGGAGGGTTTGGACAACGCTCAGGGACAGGGTGGGGGGATTATCGGGGTGTCTGTGCAAGGCCAGGAGCTGGACTGGATAATTCTTCCAGTTCAGGATATTCCGTGATTCTCTTACAAATAAAGCAAAGTCATTGCGGCATCAGAAAGTCTGGAGGGAAGGAGAGTTGATTTGCCTTGTTCATGAGTTGATTTGTAGCAGTTGTTGCTCATCTTGCACGTACCAACAAAATTGTTACGAGGGGGATATACTGGAACATCTCCTCTACTTGATAAGTGAGTTTAATGACATTACTAATGCTCACTTTTTAGCAGGAATGTCTTAAAGCCTGTCCTAAGCCCCTGGCCCTTGCTGGGGTAATTAAACGCTTCCGTTCAAGTGGCTGATTTGCTCCGGGCCTTTGTGGAATCACTCCTGCAAAACAAACGTTTTCCTCATGGCCTTGGCCATATTTTACTGCTGGCTGATATACCACCAGTTTATGACTTTCTGAGGGTTGTAAAATCCTTTGGGGATCCTCCAGAGTGACAGATAACATGCACGGCTGTTAGAGCCCAGCTCCTGAGGCAGTTTAGGAAGGAGGGTTAATATTCTCTCTACCTGTGCTGAATTCTGCTTTTACATATTCTGAACGTGCCTGGACATAAAAGAGAAAGGTGGCTTTTAAACCATCCTTCTGCCTGGGTTTTTCTCTTTGTTTTATTACATCAGCTGTAGCTGCTGATGGTGTCACCTTCTCTAATCCATCTTACCTTGTTATCAGCATCTCTTATTGTCTTACAGGTTTGCAGCACGAAGGAATATTCAGAGTGTCTGGGTCACAAGTTGAGGTGAACGACATAAAAAATGCGTTTGAGAGAGGTAAGGCAGAGCTATTCCAGCGCCTCAGAAATTACTGCCAAATGTGTGAATTTGTTTAAATACTCTGAAATGGCCTGTTTTGAATTTAACTTGCCGTGTTTTATCCCTTTGATTTTTGTGTTTCCTAAGTGAGTCTCCCCAACGTTTCCCTGGCGCTCATTAACCTTGAATTCTCAGTTGTTTGGTGTTGTGCTTTGTACCTCGCGGAGCGTCTGTATAATAAATATTCTGAATTCAATCTTCTCGCATGTCTGATAGCTTATTGATTGTTTGTAACACTGAAGAACGTGGAGAATTTCATTATTAGGTGTAACTGCCATTTCCTCCCCTCTCCCCCCTGCTCTTCGTGAATGAACCGGCTGCTCAGGGATGAAATTTCTTGTTTTCCGTGTTGTTGAGGCACAGCTTGGCTACGTTTATTTTAAATACCAGCAAGGGAGGGAATAAATTTCGAGGCGCTGTTTAATCTGACGTCGCTTTTAATGGGTTTGATTTTCTGTGGGAAGAGCCGTTCCATACAAAGGCAGGGCATCAGTCGGGAGCCTCCTGACTCATCAGCTCCTTGCTGGGCTGTTCTCCCTGGCAGAGCAGGTTCAGACGAGCTGCTCTTCAGGAGGTTCCTGCAGCTCATCTCCCCAGTCCTGCCTGGGTCACTGGGAACAACAGGCCTTGTGTTAATCCCCCCAAATACATCACTCTCAAAGAACAGAGCCAGTGTGTTTCTGTGCTCGCTGCTGGGGGAGATGGGCAGTAATTAATTAGGCGTAGCAAGTTTATTTTGCTTGTGAGAAGGGAGATGTTTAATGGCCAACATGTGTGAGCTGTGGTGTGCAGTGTCACCTGTCTGCACCTCCATCTACCTGAGAGTTGAAATCCGCCAGACTGGAGGGAGCAGAAAAGTGTGGCTTGATATCAGAATCAGACCCTTTTTTTATATAAAGAAATATCAATCAGCTTAGGAAAATAACCACTTTTTCTAGCACTGACGTCCAGAAAATAAAAAGGGGATTTTTTTTTTTTCAGTTCATCTCACTTGTGTCTGTAAAGCCAGTGATATACAGAACTGCCAAAATTAACAATAACATCCCTGCATTTTATTACTTCATCCAGAGCCCTTGGTGGCAGTTAATATCAGGGATAATGCTCCAGTTTGGAGTGGCCCATTTATTATCCCGTGTGTTATTAAGATAATAGGCAAGCTTTGGTAATTTCAGTCACATAATGGATATATATAGCTTCAATTCGAGAATTGCCCCATCATTAAATCTAATTATGTCTGATAGGGACTTCCCCCCGGGGAACAACTCCTTAAGTGAGCGCCTTTCCTTTGGTAATACAGACAAACTGTGACATATCTGCAGCAACAAATTGTCCCAGAAATGCTCCTCCCTCAGTTCCCCGTGTCTGCATCCAGCTGAGCCAGGTGTGCCCGGGATGTTTTTTGTGTGTCCACTGCAGCCACCCGAGCTGCAGTTGGGAGTTTGCCTAAAGACTCGTGTCACATTCACCTCTGTGATATGCCAGGGTAGCTGGAGTGTTCCTACAGCTCCAGGAGCTCCGGTGTCACACTGAAATCTGAGAGAAGCTGCTCCAGGTCTCCTGGGATTTGTGTCAGAGCTTCCCATCTCTCTGCCTCACACTGGTTGTGATGGAGTTGGAGTAGGTGGGATTAACATAAATCCGTTTTTCCTCCTGAGATGCATCCTTCCAGTTTTCTGACACTTTTCTCCAATGTTCTCTTTTTTTCTTACCTGCTTTTCTTTGCTTGTCATGAAGGGGAAGATCCCTTGGCTGGGGACCAGAATGACCACGACATGGATTCAATAGCAGGAGTCCTGAAGCTCTATTTTCGAGGGCTGGAGCACCCACTCTTCCCTAAGGATATCTTCCATGATCTGATTGCCTGTGTCAGTAAGTACATGAAGGGCTGAAAAGAGACAGGATTGATTTTTGTAATCTCCCACTTTCCTTTCCTCCCTTCCCCTTTTTTTCCTGACTCCACAACAAGCTTTTTGTGTTTACTTTTGTTGGGTTTGTGTTGCGCTGGTATCCTTTGTTAGGCAGTTTGGGCAGTTACCTGGTCACAGCCATCCTTGCTCTGATAAGAATGAAGGAGGAGATAGAAATTAATAGAAGAAATTAATAGATTTTGAAGTCTCTGTGATGGATTTTTGGGAGACAGTGCTTTGTGACAGGAATCTTTTAAAACAGCATAAAGCCAAAAGCTTCACTTCTGTGAAATAATCTCTCAGACCTGTCATCAGAAGATGTCAGAAATGCCCTCTCAGAGGCAGGGATCACCAGTGGGATTTCCTGCCTTCTCTGCTTTCCCTGGATGTGCTGCCCTGCTCCTTAGCTGACAAGGTAGTGCTTACATTCCTTTTAGCTTCACAACCACGAGGGACCATCTCCTGCCTCCTCTTAGAGAACATCAATCACCAGGGCAGTCACAGTTGAGTTGTTAACATTTCTTGATGGTCTCCAAAGGTGCTTCTGGTAGGCAGAGGGGGTTGTTTGTGGTTTTTGTATGTGAACAAGCTCGTTTTAAATGGCCTGGCTCTTGCCATGTCCTCCAGAATTGAAGAATGATTCTATTGTCCAAGCAGAGAAATGGCCTTTGCGGTGGCAGCTTTGAAGCCAGGCAGAAGATAACTGCTTCTAAAATGGCTCGTGGTTTTTCTGCTCCTGCTAAATGCATTTGCAGAGTCGAATTCGCATTATGTGCAAAGTGAAATCTGCTTCCAAATAAGTTCTCCCTTCTGAGATGATTTATGCTGCCCACTTATTTCTCAGTAGGCTGCTGAACACAGAGCTTTTTGCCTCACCCTTTAACTATGTTAATTTTCCTTTGAGTGTTACACAGTTTCTTTTTTAAACACCCACCTTTCTAAGCAGCCTTGAATGAGCCATTGTGCCAGAACTGTTGGAACAGATGACATCCAGGGCTCCCACGCTGGGAAGGAGACTTGCAGTGAAGTTTCACGTGTTCAGGGACCTTCACTGTCAAAGGCTTTGCCAGCAGGTTCTGCAGCCTTTGCCTTCCCGTGCTGGGCAGTGCTGGAGCATCTGGAAAACGGGCACAATTCCTTCCTCCTGCTGCTGCTCTGCTGCCCAGTTTGCACAGGAGACATCATGGTTGGACCCAGTGGCAGGCTGTGGGTTTGGTGGGATGATGACCCTGGTGCTCTTTCTTCCTTCCTTTCAGCAATGGATAATTTACAGGAGAGGGCTCTGCACGTCCGGAAGGTGCTTCTGAACCTGCCCAAGACCACCCTGATTGTAATGAGATACCTCTTTGCATTCCTCAATCAGTGAGTACCCTTGGCTTGATATAAACACACAGTGTTGGAGAAGACCTGAAAGATTATCGAGTCCAACATTTCCCCAGCACTGCCAAGGCCACCACTAACCCATGTCCCCAAGGGCCACATCTACGTGGCTTTTAAATCCCTCCAGGGATGGGGACTTAAGATCATAGAATCCCAGAGTGGTTTTGGTGGAAGGGACCTTAAAGATAATCCAGGGCCACCCCCTGACATGGGCAGAGACACCTTCCACTATCCCAGGTTGCTCCAACCTGGCGTTAGACCCTTTCAGGGATGGGGCAGCCACAGCTTCTCTTGGCCTCCCCACCCTCACAGGGAAGAACTTTCTCCATATATCCAATCCAAACCTACTCTTTCACTTTCTATCCACGGTAGAGGGGACCTGCTGTAACCCTTGTATTGAGTGTTGGGCTGTAAATGGGCTCTGAACAACAATAATCGAGAGGAAATAAAGACAAGGATTAATGTCCTCCCGTTGTAAAGTCAGCACTCTGTCCTTTTCACACAGTCCCGAGCTTTCAAACTGCCTTTGCAGTTCCTATTTAATTCCTCTGTAAATGCCATCACAATCTCATTTTTTACCTGGATCCAGAGCATTTGTGTCCCAGCTGATCAGCTTCAAACAGCAGAAAGCCCAAAGCAAACCTTCCGAGCTCAGCTGTGTTTTCTGAGCCGAGGATTAGGAGGAAGAGGAGGATGATTTCTGCTGTTCACCCTCCTTCCCGCTTCTGTATTTTGCAGTTTATCCCAGTTCAGTGAAGAGAATATGATGGATCCCTACAATTTAGCCATCTGCTTTGGGCCCACGCTGATGTCTGTGCCTGAAGGTCATGATCAAGTCTCTTGCCAAGCTCACGTCAATGAACTGATCAAAACCATCATCATCCAACATGAGAACATCTTCCCAGGACCAAGGGAGCTGGAGGGTCCAGTCTATAGCAGAGGTGGAAGCACAGAGGATTACTGGTATGATGGATGCCACTGAGGAGATGAATGGGTGGATATTTATCTATGGATTAGCATGTTTCAGGCGTGTGTTCTGCATTGTCTAATTCAGGATTGGAGCATCTGGCCCAGCCTTTCAAAAATCTGTTTTATGGAAGAGAAGATGGCTCTGGTATCTCTGGAGAGTCATCCACTTAAAAGAAATAAGCTGGTATAAAGTAGCTATTCAGTTGTCAAACCCAGCTCACTTACCTTGAAGGGCAAGGCTGTGTAGGGATTTTCTTGGATATTCTGGTTTGGTAGCTGCCAAAATAGATTTTATTTTTTTCCCCTTTTTTTTCTCCTGCTTTTGCCTTTTCTTTCTGCTTGTCTGGAGTGCCTTTGCCTCAGACACAGGGGTCACTTGCAGCTGAACCTCGAAGGCTGTGGCACTGGTTTGATTTTCAGGGCAGCACTGATGGTGGGGGAGGGAAGAGGCAGGAATGCAAAATCACCATTTCCATCCAGCTTAAAGCTCCAGAGGCCCGGCCGCGTGTTCAGTCTGAAGCCACATCTGGAAGCAATTCAGGCAGAGCGGCTCCTGTCATCTGGGGTGGAAGGTTGGGGAGTGGGGGAAGGAAAGGAGGTGTTTTCTTTCCTACTGGCCAAGCTGATCTCTCTCCCTCTGAAGATGAGGAATGTTAAATTGTGTCCTGCTTCTCCCCCTGTTCCTTCTCTCCTCCAGTGTCCCGGGAATGCAAATGATTATTTTCGTGTGCTAAAATAAATACCATTTTCTAGCTGAAGTCGCTGTGGTGACAGAGCAGGCCTTGTTTCCCGGGCTGGTCTCAGAGGAGCTGGAGTTATCAGCTCGCTCCACATACGTGTGGCAGGGAGAAGCTCCTCGAAACTAACTGCTGTGTGTGCAAAAGAATTGCCAAAACCTTCTGGAAATTCTCTTTAATTTTACCCTTCCTGCTGATGTTTTTACCTGATGTTCTACGTGAAAGAACTGTAAGGGGAAAAAATTCAATAATATTATTTATGACCTTGAGGAAACGCATCAGCTTTGATGAAAGGTTTTGCACCATAAGGTGAAGGGAATAAAAATGTGCAGTGTTGAGTCCCCTCGGTGTGGGTGTCACTGCACAGGAGTGTGGGGGAGGAACTGTGTCCTGGAAGGTGATAATCAGCTTTCTGAGGGGATTTGGTTTTCCTTCGTTGCCCTTCCTGAGCACCCTGACCTGGGACCCTGTTAAGCAGAGAAGGGGAGAAGCGAGCACAGGAGGCTGGTGGGAGGCAGGAGAAGCATCTGGTTCCCATTCCAGCTTTCTCATAGTCCTGGTATTTCGATAGTTGGTCATTATTGCCCGTGGGCTCCTCACTGTGCAGGCAGCAGAGCGAATCCTTGTTCAGCTGATCCCTCAGGGAACAGAGCCTGCTGTGGCTGGGATATCCCAGGGCCACTCGCTGGGCTCCGGGAGCTCATGGACAGGGCTTTGGGATGGAGCTCCGTGCTCTGGATCTCCACCTTTGCTTGGAGTTGGCAGAGCTGTGGAACGGCTCCCCTGGGCACAGCAGGGCAGGGCAAGGTTCAGGGTTTGGTCATAAACTTCGAAATCCTGCCTGTGAGTCAAGGCTGGACTGAGCTGCATCTGTCTGTCCCTCTGAGACAGCACAGGCAGAGTCTGTAAGTCCGGCATGTCTGCAAGTGAGACCATGGGAAGGGCATGGAAGGAGATTGTGTGGATGAATCATAGAATATTCTGAATTCGAAGGAACCCACAGGGATCTTCAGAGTCCAACTCTTGGCCCTGCTCAGACACCCCAACAATCCCACCCTGTCCCTGAGCGTTGTCCAAACCCTCCTGGAGCTCCGGCAGCCTTGGGAAGTGTCCAGACCCTGAGGAGCCTGGGCAGTGCCCGACCACCCTTCAAGGGAAGAACTTTTTCTAATATCCAACCTAAACCTGCCCTGGCACAGCTCCAGCCATTCCTCAGGTCCTGTCACGGAGAGCAGAGGTTGGTGCTGGCACTTTTGGACCCCCTGGGATGAAACCCAGCAGCCCAGTGCTTCCCCCAGCAGCGTCCCAGGGCTCACATCATGCAGTCGGCAGCAAGGAGGAGTTTTTTGGTGGAAAATGCTGCTGGAGGCCGGGATGGGAAGAGGCACGTGGCCCTAGAGCAGCGTTTGGATCTGTGTGCGACATGACTTCAGAGTCTGTGTGAAACCTTAGCCCTCAGTGCTGCCTTCCTTCCCCCTGGGGCTTCCATTTGGCTGCAGATTCTTCTGTAAACTTTATTAAATAGCAGAAGGGCTTTGCAAAAGCTGGGAAAGGTTGATTCCAGAGGTACTGACTCAGGAGATGCTGGGCAGCTTGGTGTCCTGAGGATTAAGCAAAACGAGACACCAGAGTTATCCAAACACTCTCCCTTCTCCTTTTTCTGTTTTTCTCATCTTGAGGAAAAGTGCAGGAGGGGGATTGCCAGGGGAAGAGCACTGTGCATCCATGATCACTTACTTTAACCATTGCAAGGCTAAAATGAGGGATGGAGTTATTCCTGTGTGAAGAGAATTAAAAATCACCTTTAAGGAGTTGCAGTGTAAGAGGGCAGCAAAAGAGTTTTCTTTAGCGACAGGGTCTGGTAAGATGAAGAGCAAGCAATATTTTTTAAGCCCTTTTTTTGCTCCTGAGAGGAGCAGGCAGGGCAGGCAGGGCTGCCAGCTGGCAGCTGCTCGAGAGAGGCAATGGATCCTCTTCCAGCTTCCTTTCTGCTCCTGTCCAGGGGGAGCTGCTTGTGGAGCTTCTTACAAAAACATAACCTTTGGTTGCCACTTGTTGTCTATTGATCCTTTCAAAGCTTTTCTTCTTGCCAAATATAAATGAGTCCTCTTGGTAGTTTAGGTGCTCTGGAATCTTTATTTACAGGCAATTAATGGGGCTGTGGGAGTTGTTCTGTGAAATGAATGGAACAATTTAAGATGGTGATAAAAAGGATGGAGGGAGATGACAAACCCAGACCTGGACATATCATTATGAATCGAGAAATAATTTCCCCCAGGAAGTGGCAGCTTTCCCATCAGCCATCTAATGAGCTAATTAGAGCAATGGAGAATACAGGGAGGGAATAATCCTGGCATGGCAGAGAGGAACTGGACCCAGCTTGCCTCTGCTGTCTGGCTGCTCAGCATCTCCAGAGCTCCAGGCTGTGAGATCTGAGGCTGGACTTCACTGACAGCACACAAGAGGGGTAACCAAGATGTTTGGTTTGGTCAAATACGAATTCATCTTGAGTTTTGGACACACTGACCTCAGCCTGCATCTGCAAAGTGGCTGTTGCGGTGGAACCTTGTACATTGACTTGTGATCTGGATGTTCCCAGTTATCTGTGATTGTTGTGATGAGGAAACTCAATTTCCATGGGTGTAAAGCTCTGTCCCTGTTTCCTTTATTGCAGTGAAAGTCCCCATGGAGAGAGAGCCTCGACAGAAGACTCAGTGCAGGATGTCACAGCTGAACACCACACCAGTGATGATGGTATGGAAAGGCTGGGAGCTGCTGGGGTAACTGGTGCAACCCCGTGGTGGGGGGAGGCAGAGAAGGTACTGCCTTGCAATCCAAGTCTGAAGTTGGATCCAAAGTGAAGCTTAAATCAGAACAGTCACTTGAAACACCACATGCAGCATTTGATGCCAAGAAGCAGAAAGGTGTGGGATTGACAGGAATCCTTAGAAGTTTCGGGGCTATTTTGAAAGCAGGCCTGGGCACACTCCAGTCTTGGATTTGGGAGTCGTGGTGGAAGCACAGAGCCAAAGACTGGATCTGTTTTGTCATGCTCTCCCACTCCCCTCTGCCTGTGCCAGGCATTTCCCCTTTTGGGAGCTCTGGCAGGGGAATTGCGAGTGCTCTAAGCCCCAGAGGTTCTGCTTTAAGGAAGCCAGTGGAACAAAATCAAAAACTGTTTGTCTTCCACTGCCACCCAGGTTTTAGGGTAGGGGGTCCTGGGAGCCACTCTCATTGATAACTTCTGGGTTTCCATAGGAAACTCTGTTACGTTTCTTGTCAGGTCAGTGAAAAGAGCTGCCAAGGCTGGGCATCACAATATTTTCCGAGGAAAAGGTGACACTGCAGTCATGAGTGTCTGTTGATGCTTCCAAAGCCCCCTCCTGCAATGGGGAACATCCCGTGATCCCCATCCCAAGCAGAAGCAAGATTAAGTTCCTGGTGTGAAATGAGGATCCCTGGAATCCTGACCAGCCTGGAGGGCAGACTGACCCAGCCACCACAGAACGTGGCTTTGTTGTTGCATTTGGAGCCTTTGCAATTGTCTAAATAAGTTCTGTGATGGTTTTACTCGTGACCTCAGTTGCAGAGGTGGGAAGTGGGTGCCATTCCCTTAAAATTAGGTGTCATCCTTTTTGAGCTGGTCTTTAGGAATTTGCTCAGTAGCCCTGCCAGGTGCTCCTGTGTTGCCTCTCTGCTTCAGCAGTTGCTTAACAAACCCTTCCCAAGGCATCACTCTGCTCCCACTGCTTTCATGGCTCAGTGATATTAAAGGTCTTTTCCAGCCTAAACGATTCTGTGATTCTCTGGTGTTCACACACCAGTGATAAAGTAAAGGACGTTTGGAAATGCTGGGAAATCAGTTCTCCCTCAGCAAGGTCGAGCACTGGCACAGTAACTCCTCTCCAAGGTTGTTGGGAGGGAGCACAAAGCCTACGGGAATGGAACATGAGTTCACTCTCTGAATTGAGCAGAGTGTTCTGTCTGACAAGTGTTAGCTCTTAAAAATGCATGAAAATGCGTCCTTTTGGAGTTTGTATCTAAGAAAGAGCAATTTAATAGCAGCAGTGAAGGACAGGCTAACTCATCTCACGTCTGCATAAACCCTGGGACTGAAGCCTGCAGGCTCATGCTGTGCTGGGCACTTGGGTTGTTCCTGGAGGGGGTTTTTAGGTCTCTTTTGTGACTGAGAGGATACAGCAATGAGAAATGAGCAGTTAGAAATTAGAGAAGGACACTGCTTTGCAGCCTCTGGAACTCGATTGCATGGGGCCTCCAAGCAAGGTAAAAGTGGGAGGTGTTTTGGATGGAGTTCTGCAACCTACATGGAATATTCCATAGGAAGCATTTGAGAGGGAGTGTTTGGCACTGAGGCAGAGAAGGGAACTGGGGCTGTATCTCTTCAAGAGAGGAGCAGGATTTGGTTAACTGAGGAGTCTCAACCTAAACCTGAGCTGTGCAGTCACGCCCTGGTCACACCTGTCAGCAGTGCAGCTGCAGCTCAGTGACTCTGGGAGGGATGTTCCTGGGGTTTTCCTCCTCTTTCTGTCTTTAGGTTTGACCAAGCATTTGCTTCTTAAGCTTTTTTGTGAGGCTGGGTCTGACCTTCCCAAAGTTAAGGTGTCATCCCAGCCACCTCCACTGAGAGAAGGAGTTTTGGGGTGGGGGGAGAGGTCGTGTTTTGCAGAGCGCCCGTGCTGTTCATCAGCCTCACCGTATGAGAGGACACTGGTTCGAGGCAGATACAAGAGGTCAGAAATGCTGAAAGACAAGCAGATTGTATGTTTGTTAAATTATATGTTTGAGTGGAAACATCTTAATCCTCTGCTTTCCTGCCCAGGCTGGCAGGCTGGCAGAGGGAATTTTTGGCTTAGCCTTATTCCTCTTTATTCACACAGCTTTATTCTCTGAGCATAAGTGTAGTAGGAAAAAGCTACTGGAAATTAAAGTCTAAAATCAGTTCTCTGGAGAGAAGCCAGGGTCCTAAAAAGCAAATTGGAAACATAAGAAACCTGAGTGCCGCGCTCATCTGGAACAATAAACACTTCTTAATGAAACAGATGGAATTTACCAAACCACACTCCCATCCCTTCCTAAATGGACGGGGACACCAAAAACAGCATTATTGGGTTTTTTACTGTTAGGAAGAAGCTAACTCCAGAGGCAAAATGAGCAAGAGGAAAGCAGGAGCCAAACCCAGATAACCATGTGCTTTGGGGAGTCTGGACGAGGCTGTCGAGAGCTGCCAACATGGGCCAGGCTTTTCCCATCCTCCCCAATCTCTGCCTGGTTGCTGAGGGCTGGTGATGGGATCTGTGTGAGGCTGACCACAGGCTTACCCGAAGTGGGTGGTTTGAGAGAATTCTGAGCTGTTGGGAATGGTGGAATTGCTGTTGGGGGGTGGATGTGACGTGTCCTGTCGCTGTTTTCCCTCTGTGCTCGGTCACCTTGTGCTGGGGGACTCAGGGATGAGGTGCTTCTGCTCTGCTCCATCAGCCTGGCTGGTGGGTTTCAGCTCACTCAGATGGATTTGCACTCTGTATTTTATCAAACCCAGCTACTGCCTTGCTTGCCTGCAGGCAGCCTTGGTGTCCCAGTTCTCTCCAAAGGAATAACTGCAAAAGCTGTGGCCCACGTTCAGCCTTCCAGTCCTTTCTGGTTGGCTCTTGCACTGTAGAAGCTTCCTGTGATGCAGAGATCTGTGTGGAACAGCAGATCTTTGCTTGTCCAGGAAGAGGAACCACAAATCTCTTTCTCCAGGAATGAACTCAATTTCCATGGATTGCTTGGCTGTGTTAAAGCTCCTTTAAAGTAATTAGAGGAAGTCCACTGGGGCTGTGGTTGAGCTCATCCCCTTTCCCCTGACTCCTGCCTAGAACTGGGAGCTGGCTTAACATGTATTTAGACTAAACCAGCGGCAGATTTTTTGAAGTCTTAAAAATAATCCACATGAATTTCATATTGATTTTCCTGAGTGTCTAAATGCCCTTATTGTCCCTCTGTATAATATCAGAGTCCTGCAGGGACCCGGATTAGTGGCTGGCTGCAGACAGGGCATGGCTGGAGCTCTTGTGTGAGCTTTGCAGGCAGCTTTGGAGCACATTGTGCAGCTCCAGGCACGATCCTGCTGTGCTTGGTGGGCACAGAGCACCCCGGCTGGATGGAGCTGGGGGGCAGCTCACTCCCCCCATCACTGCACACAGCACAGCAGTGGAGGCACTGGATGTGTTCCTGAGCTTCCGTGACAGCTGGATGAATAGCACGGCCTCCCACGGTGCCAGAATCCGGTCCCCTGGGTCAGGTGAACCTCACAGGCAGCAAAAATTTCCCTGTGAATAGATGCTTTATTTCTGAAGCAACTTGGAATGAGAGGATGTTTCCCGCCCCAAATGTTAATACATAACAGCTCCTGCCTGCCTGTGAGGTTCAGTTCAGCTGCCTCGAAGGAAGTGTACCATAGGCACACTGTTGTCTGGAACACACCTGATTGTTACCCAGCTTTGAAATGCATCTTATTTTAATGAGATCCCCGTTTTGCCGTTGCCACTTCAGTCTTTGTAGGCTTGAATTGCTGCGCGTGGGTTTATGACTTGGAAAACATGAATGTGTTCTCCACGTAGGGATTAGGTAAATGCTGAATGTGCAACGCCTTCAAGTTACAGGGGTTCCCCTCTGAATAAGGAGCAACACTTCATCCTCTTCATGCTCTCACCACGCTCTGTTTCCTGGTAGGTTTGAACTGTCGAATCCTTCCCGAGCCCAAGTGTTTAGTGAGTTGGTGTTTGTTCCCTTCTCTCTCCTAGAGTGTGAGCCCATAGAAGCGATAGCAAAGTTCGACTACCTTGGCAGGACTGCCCGGGAGCTGTCCTTCAAAAAGGGAGCCTCCCTCCTGCTCTACCAGCGGGCCTCAGATGACTGGTGGGAGGGACGGCACAACGGCATCGACGGCCTCATCCCTCACCAGTACATCGTCGTCCAAGACACGTATGTTACACTCCGGGCTCGCTTCCACCTCGGGTGTGCAGTGGAGTGTTTGTGGCAAGATGTTGGCACCAACTGGGGACCCAGAGTTCGTCCTTCAGCCTACCCTGCAAGAAGGGGAGCGAGCAGAGCTCTGAGAGGTGTTGGTGTCCACGTGTATGGAAGGGTGATGTCAGAATTGTTCTGGTGTCTGCTGAAGGTGCAGGCTGCTCTCAGAAATCAGGCTCTCAGGCTGGAGGGGGGCTTTTCACATGGGGGAATGGTCTTAAATTGTAGGAGGGCAGGTTTAGATTAGATACTGGGAGAAAATTCTTCCCTGTGAAGGTGGGGAGGCCCTGGCACAAGTTGCCCAGAGAAACTGTGGCTGCCCCATCCCTGGGAGCAACCTGAGATAGTGGCTGGTGTCCCTGCCTATGGCGGAGGGTGGAACAAGGTGATCTTTAAGGTCTCTTCCAACCCAAACTATTCTATGATTTGAAGAATATCCAATGATTCTTAAGAGAAAAACACCAGCAATGTGCCGCTGTCCCTTGCATGTATTTGCACACACAGTATGTACTGCATTTGGAATTCAGGACTGTTGGTCCTGTTCTGGTTGTGATGCCCTTCCCTCCTCCTTCCTAGTGAGGATGGTATCTCAGAGAGGTCCAGTCCGAAGTCTGAAATAGAAATAAATTCTGAGCCACCGGAAGAAAAAGTGACGGCCAGAGCTGGTGCCAGCTGCCCGAGTGGGGGGCACGTCGCAGACATTTACCTGGCAAACATCAACAAGTAAGAACAGCCTTGCATTGTTTTCCTGATCTGTAAAGAGCTTGGAGTTGGGTGCAGTAAGATAATTCCTTCCCTGACCAAGGTTGCTTGACGAGCGCTGCCACCAGTTTTCTCTGCTTCCCTCTCTTCTAACTCACATTTTGCTGTCCCCTCTCTGTCACCAGTGTGGCCAATGCTCATTTAAAACCCCACCAGCTTCTCTTCCCTGTCCCCAGGGTGCCATCTGTTCCTGTTTTCCCAAATATGCCCTGTTTTATAAGCTAAGCAGAGGAAGGGAGGGGACTGGTGGGCCGAGACCTCGTGTGGTGTGTCCCCACTCGTCGTTGTTCTGTGATCTGTTACGTCTTGTCCACATTTAACACGTTTTGTTTGATGGGGTGGGGGACAATTCCTTCAGAAACCAGTGTCCCATTTTGTGATAAATGCCATTCCTGAAGTCTCACCATCTGGCATTGCCTGTAACACTCTCTTGTTTCCCCAGTTCTTCTCACCTCAGGTTACTAACCATATGCTTGCAGTGGGACAGCACAACCCCCTGTTGCTCTAACCTTACCTCCTCCATCCAAAATTGTTGCTTTAGCCAACACTCAACATAATAAAAATCTGGGAAATGAACCCAGTAACAGACTAAATTCCATTATCTGTTATTTCATTTTTCTGGAGCAGACTTATCTTTCTGATTATTCCCTTAGTATTAAAACCCCTACATCTCTGTGGTGCAGTGAAGGTATTATATGATAATTACAGTTTCATGGGAGGGGATGGTCTTAACCTTCAGTTAATTTAACAGAATGTAGTCTATAAAGGCATTAACAGAAATGCAGCCTTTTAAAAGGTTTGGACTTGCTTATGTTCTAGAGAGCCTGGCCCTTAGTTATGGGATTCAGCAGAGCTCCACTGATATCTGAAGCCGTGCTAATCTGCATCAGCTTGGGATCTGGGCTTTCTTTTATGATATTTATTGTCTGAGCCACTGAAGTAGCCATTCTGCCAGTTATAGAGAGATTTGTATAATAACAGACCAATGTTGGAGCTTCACCATCTGCTGGCTTTGGTAGTGTTGTGTGTCGTGTTTTTTAGAAGCCTGGGTAATGTCCACTCCAGTTTTTGGGTTTTTTCCCCTTTACTAGGGAGCCTAATATTTAGCAACAGTAGCATAAGACTCATTTTGTTGTTTTTTCTTTAGGACTGAATCTTCTGACCTATGTGTGAACAGACTTGAGCAAAATTAAATCAGATCGTTTCGCAATGACAGTTGTGCCACCCACTGAATTATTATTTGGATGCCAAAATCCTACTGGAGTTAACACTTTCTTGCAGTTATTCATGGGGCTGGTGCTATATATAAATGGATCCTTCCCTGTATAATGGATGCCAAGCTTCAGACCTATGGCATAAAGTATTCTGCTGCATTGGCCCTCCCATGATTTGAATGGAATCGTGCTGTCAGACCGCAAGGTGCTGGGGTAGAAACCAAATTCTTTGGACCAGTTCATCCATTTGACATCATCTTTTTTGGTTTATCTGTGGCCCTCCATAGAAAGTGCCTTGTGGTCCTGCCAAAGCCGTGAAAGAGAACCATCTCTTACCACCAGCAAATATTGGAAATGATCATTAACCCCGAACTGGGGGTTCTTTGCTTGCTGATCTCTGAAAATAATAACTTGATGCCTTGGGCCAGGAGCTTAGTAGACTTATACTGTGTCCTCCAGTCAAAAATTGTAGCTCTGCTCTTGGAATGTAATAAAAACACATCATCAAAACCTGTTGATGGCACAGAGGGTGTTTTTTTTTTTTTTGTTCAAATATAAATCCTTTTCCTCTTGACCGAGTTAATCACGTTCCATCAAGATTTCTGTTTTTACTCTGAATATGCACAGCTGCCAGAACTCAGCCACGTTGTTAGAAGTGTTAAACTGGAACGATTTATAATTTTACTGTATCGCAATCACTCCTAAAATCCTGGGTGTGTTTGTAATCTGGGTACCTTCGTGTCTCTTCCCATTGTCCTCTGTGTTGTTTTGGGGGGATATCTTCAAATGACAGCTGGTTGTTTGTTACCTGCTTGTATTGACTTGTTTTGCTTTTGTGACTGAAGGCAAAGAAAGAAACCAGAGTCAGGCAGCATCAGAAGAGCCTTCCGTCAAAGTGACAGCCATGGACTAGGTAGTTCACTGGCAGAACCAGCCTCCCCCGGAGCCATAGCCGGTTCCAGACCCTCATCTCAGCCCATAATGAGCCAAAGTCTTCCCAAGGAGGTGCCAGATAAATGCTCCATCAGTGGCCACGGCAGCCTCAATTCCATCAGCCGACACTCGTCGCTGAAGAACAGGATTGACAGCCCCCAGATCCGGAAAGCTGTCACAGCAGGGAGGTCCAAGAGCTTCAACAACCATCGGCCCATGGACCCCGAGGTCATTGCACAGGTAAATTGGAGTGCTTTGCCTTAAAGGCTTGGCTTGGAGACTCGGAGGGTGTTTGGGTATAATGAGGTGTTTTAAAGGAAAGTCTGATTTAATCTTGTGCCGTTCCCGTCTGAGACTTGGGGGAGCTGGGCCTGGTTAGGCTGGAGAAGAGGAAACTGAGAGGGGATCTCATCAGTCCCTACAAATATCTCCAGGGTGGTGCCAGACTCTGTTCAGTGGTCCCTAGGGACAGGAGGAGGAACAAAGGCCATGAACTAAAACAAGTTCCACCTCAACGTGGGGAAGAACTTTCCATGGAGGGTGGCAGAGACCTGGAACAGCTGCCCAGGGAAGGCATGGAGTCTCCCTCTCTGGAGACATTCCAAACCCACCTGGACACACTCCTGGGTCACCGGCTCCAGGTGACCCTGCCTGGGCTGGGGGTTTGGACTGGGTGGTCTCCAGAGATCCCTTCCAAACCCAATTACTCTGTAATTCTCTCAATGCATTATTAACTCAAGCACAGCGTGAGTCTAGTCTTTCATCCTTGCTTTGTGCAAAGCACTGAGGCTGCTTTCATGAGGGAAGATAAACAGTCAAGTCCTTCCTCCATAAAAACTTGGCCCTGTTGATTATTCAGAATTTAATTTCAACAATAAAAACGTCCATTTCAGAAAGTGACACAGATTTCAAAGCTGTCAGCAAGGAATTAAACAATCATAACTTCAAGACACGAGAAAAGCGAAGCGTTTCGTGTGGATTTAACATTCTCCTGTCAGTTGTGCAGGCTTGCCTGGGGTGAGACATTGGAAGCACATGGAGCAGCACAGCCAAAAAAAAAAGCAGGCTGCTGACTTGTGCAGTGCTCCAGTGGCATCTTTATGTGCTCACAGGCTTCAGTGTGTGATCAGAAACCAACTTGGAACACTATCCTGCTGGTTTCCCTGAGCCATTTATTTAGACAAGCGCCTTGAAGTGAGGGCAGGCTACGAGAAAGATGTAAATGTTACAGATTTCCCTCTTCCGTGAAGGTTCTTCCCTGGTGGATGTGCCTGCACTTGCATGTTGCCTGTACCAACTGTTTGCAGGGTGGGATGGATGGATCTGTCTCAAGCCAAGGAATGCTCCAGGCTCGGATTACAAAGCCAGCCCTGGGAGACCTGAGTGCTCTACCTGGTTCAGGACCCTGGAGGTTTCTAAGGAGCTTGGGGAAAATATGTGAAAATTAAATGTCATTTTTATTGACAAAACAGCAACCCCAGATCGTAAATAAATACAAATTAGAGCCCGATGGAAGGTTGTATTTTGCTGTTACGAGAACCTTTAGCCCATTTGTTACAGTGGGATTATAATACACAGCTCCTGTTGTCTTCATTTTTCCCTGTCCTTCCAAGGCTTTGCTTGATATAAATCAGATTCTTTGTTTTTTCAATTAGGCTCTAAGTGAAGTTGTTCTGTCTCCCCTCCCTGCCAGAACGTTCACTCCATTGTTTCACTGGAGAAGAGTCTGGGGAGAAAAGGGAAAAAGGAGGGGAAAATAAATAAGAGGAGAGAGAAAAAAAAAACCCTCCCAAGCTGTGTTAAATCAGTGTTTCTCTCTGTCCTGTCATATCTTCTCAGACACCTTCTAATAACCCTTGTGCATCTTACGTGTGCATTTCTCCAAATCCATAACTAAAATCTGCTTGGCTTCAAGGATAGACTGGGACGTGTCAAATTACTGTCTCTGCTTTCTTCCACCGTTCCTTGACTGATTTACCTTCCCCACCCCCTGGAAAACCTCCGAGGAGGCTGGAAAGCTGTGGCCAAAGTGTGAGTCACAGCAAGGCTGAGCAGCCCTGCTCCCCGGGGAATTCACTGGGTTCACCAGTAGAAAATGTGGGGGTCCTGCTCCAGCCGAGACAAAATCACCACATTTTTACCTCGGACTTCTCTTTATAATTATTTGTTAATAACTGTAATATTTCCTAAGAGGAGGGACAAGTGCCAATTCGAATTAATATCTTCCATGTTGTCTAAAACGTTAAATTTTTGAGTCCTGTGAAATACCTTTTTGGGAACAGCTCAGCGGGAAAACCAATGAGGCAGCAAGAGTTCACAAGGATTTCAGCATTTGGTGTGTAATATTATATGTATATGCAATATACATACACACATGTAATGGTTTTATATTTATACCTGAGTATCAGCATCTCTCTCTGGGCTCTGTGTTCACTGGGTGTCCCTCCTGTCCCTGCAGGATATTGAAGCCACCATGAACTCTGCTCTGAACGAGCTGCGGGAGCTGGAGAGGCAGAGCAGCGTCAAGCACACGCCAGACGTTGTCCTGGACACCCTGGAGCCCTTGAAAACATCCCCCGTGGTGGCCCCCACCTCGGAACCTTCCAGCCCTCTGCACACCCAGATCCTCAAGGACACTGAGCCGCCTTTCCAGCGCAGCGCCAGCACAGCCGGGGACATTCCCTGCACCTTCCGGCCCGTCAAGTCCGTCAAAATGGCCACCCAGGTGAAACCTCCGGCAACTCGCCCCAAACCCACGGTTTTCCCCAAAACAAACGCCACGAGCCCCGGCGTGGCCTCCTCTGCATCTCAGCAGCCCCCTGACAAGTCCTGTACTGTGTGATAGACTCGATGCTGCTCTGTGGGTACAGCTGTTACTGTTTCGGGTGAAGAGACTCTGCTAAGGACATCAAAATTCCTATTTAAAACTAATTTTTGAATGGAAGGTTGGTTGTGAACTGCTGCTCGCTGCTGGGAGCAACCCCTGGGAGTGAACTGAGCGGTGACAACCCGGTCCCACGTCCCCACATCAGCACCGTGTGTGAGGCAAACCAGTTCCTGCCACGCTCGGGGAAATCCCGAATCGGGTCACTGTGAAGCTGAGCGGGAAAAAACACACACAAAGGGGATGAGTTGGATCTTGGTTTCTAGTTTGGATGCCTCGTTCGAGTGTTTGGCCTCTGCAAGAAACACTTAGTGGCATCCTGTTTTGGATACTGGTGTAGTGACTTATATATTCTGTGTTTCATTTATCACAGGGAAACAATAGGATAGATTTTAGTCTATTGCATGTTTTGGTGCCACTGGTTACGTGGAGCTTGGACATGCCTGTTTCTTGTGCATTATTATTATTATTCCGTCGCCCGCTGGTGCCACAGTGGTTTAAGGGTCTGTCTCGACTTCCATCACATCCTCTGGTTTTGTTTGTTTGCTCTCCCTTCTTCCCCCCTGGGGCCGAAGCCCTTGGCCATCCAGCCTCATGCTTTAGTTGACGCTCGTCATGAAAAATAGTTTACTCTGGAAGACTCTTAGAATTTTGTGGAGTTCTACGTAATATGTGTCTGTGCAAATATAAACAAAACATGTTCCTGAGGTTTAGGAGCATAAGAAAAAGCCCAGTTGTTGCTCGTGGACTGTCGAGCTGGTTTGTCCCTTTGCTCTCCCATATTTAAAGACAACTGTATTGTTTCAGTGTAATCCTCAGCCCGTGGGCTCTGATGTGGTTGTGTGGTCTCCAGAGACTGAATGTTAAAAAAAAAAAAACGAGTTAATTTTGAAAACTATGATGGGAATCCATTTCCTAACGCACACATCCTTGGTTTGATCACACATCAGGATGGATCCCCACCAAAAATCCCAGTGACAAGCACTGTAAAAACGTCGATCACGCTTCCTCCCTTCTCTCTCTTTCTGGTTTCAAACCCTTCCATCGGTGGCCGTGACTGCTGTGACCTGCTTTAGGGATCTCTGCTCTTATAGAGCAGTGCAGGGGACACTGCTGGGGACAGTGATGTGACAGCACGTGGCCCCTGGAGTGGCTTCCCTGGGCGTACCTTGGCATGGCCCCTCCGTAGGGGGAATGAATTCTTAGTATTTGTATTTATCTGTAGGCAGCAAGTGCTCCCACAGGCTGCGCGGACTCTTTTGTACTCGTCTGGGAATTCTCCACGATGCTCACATTTATTTAACTTAATAATAATTAAAAAAGGAAAAAAGGCATGTGCCACTTGCAGTCCTGCAAGAGTGGAGACTGGACGACCCTGGTTCTCCTTGTTCCTAAACTTTCCTGGGATGTAAAACAAGCTGCACATCTTATGTTTTAATCGAGCAAATTCAGGCAAAGGCAAGATAAGTAATTTTGTCGCCCGTTCAGCTGAGTTTATTTTCGGTTTGTGGGTTCCTCGTGACTGCAAGGTCAGTTTAATTGGCACTTAGTAATTAAAAAAAGAAGAAACAAAACGTGCATTTCTAAGAAGGGTTGCTGGAATGTTATTTTCTGATTCATTTAGGATGCTACTTAGAAAAATGGAACAGGGTTTTTCTGTGTCCCTCTCTGTCCCCACACGTGCACCCCCCTCTCTACAGAAGCAATCGATCCGTATTAATGACGGCTTTTCAAAACACCAACTTCCTCTGTGCCCTAAATGAAGAAAATTGTGGAACACTGGAAAGATTTCGGTGAGAACACTCTTTGTTACCCGTTTTTCCTCAGCTTTCCCTCGGGAAGCCCCACGGTACGTGTGTGACTGTCCCTGGACCTCATGGAACATCCCTTTGCTCTCAGGTTCTGATGGACTTCTACCACCAAGGAATCACTTGCTTTTGGGGGGGAAAAACAGAATTATTAAACTTGTAATTTTTTGCTCAGGCAGAACTTTCTGGCATTTCTTTTTTAAGTAGGACTTTTATTTTGGTTTTCTTTGTTTTGGTCACGAACGACCAAAGTTAATGTGTGTCAAGAGCAGGATCTCTGTAAATTGACTTTGACTCGTTTGTAATGCCTTATTTCCTTTCTATTTTTATGCCTAGCATTCATGTTTCTAAGAATAAGTGTCCAGCCACGCACAGCACATTGGAGGAGATGCTCTTTTCTGTCTTCAAGGTCTGAAGCATGAAATTAGGAGAGTGAAACAAACAAAAATAAAAAGACTTCAGGTTACTGTAACAGCAACTGTCTGTATCTGAATTACTGTGCTTCTCTAGCATCCACAGCCCTGGGACAATCCTGCTGCCAAGGGGAATGTGTTTGGCAGGAATAACCTGTATTTGGAGCAACTCAACTGGAATTCTGGTGTGCACTGTGATTGACACTTCCATGTACAGCAAGCAATAGGACAGGCTGAAGGTCGTCCTTCCTCTGCCTCGTGCTCCGGGAGAAAAAACCTCGCATGCGCACACGCGGGGTGATAAAACAATAAAATGACAACAAAATAAGAGGCTTTCAGCTTGTCACCTTCACTCTGTGAACACACAAGGCCGGGAGAACGTTTGCCACAAGTGTTTAATGACCAGTCGCTGCCGGAGAGGTGGGAAGGAGGAACTGGAAATGGAAACCAGGAGATACCAGTGTAGGGTGGACAAGTATGACACAGTGGTTTGCTTGAGGAGGTATCAATGTTCCTTCATATCTTCATGTTCCGAAGAAATGTTGGCTCTTCCATGGAAATCCTCTTTTCATGACTTTCATGTGATGTTTGTGTCAAGTATAAAGACGAGAAGTGGTGGATAACTGGAATAACGTCTGTCTGGTGGATAGTGCTTGGGATGAACAACGGCGGGTTGTTCATCAGGTGTTGGATTGAAATAATCCAAAGCAAAAAAAAAAAACCAAACTCTTGAAGTAAAACATGGTTTTAGGTGGTTGGTCTGAATAGTTTGTGAAGCTGGAACCTTTCTTGGTTTATTTCCCTAGGTGGGAATGGAGCAGTATGCTTCAACCATTGCTAAATTTCTGCCTCTCTGGGGGCATCCAAAGGCTCACAGTTTATAAATTCGTCCTTCGTGTCAAAGCAGGTGGGACATGATCAAACACTCACTTTTATCTGTACTGGATATTTTATTGCCATGAAAATGAGTAAATAATTAGAGTGCACTGTGACAGCAGAAAAAAAAATTGTTGTATATGTCTGTATTTTGATACCTGTTCAAAAGGAGTCTTTGGGTTTCCTGTGCTGAATACCTCATGTGTTGGGTTTTGGGAGTTTTTGTTGATTTTTTTTTTCCTAATTTTTTTTTTTTTTAAAGGCAAGATTGTTCTTGCACAAAAGTAGGTTAAGATAACCGAGTTCTCATAAATTTATTTACTGAATCAAAACACTTCAGTTTGGCAAGAAATTCCATCTGTTGTAGTTCCCCACTTTGCACTTGGAAGAGCTCCAGCAATACCGGGACAAGAGAAGTTCATCGCAGATGGAGTTTGCTGCCTTATTTCTCCTCTTCTCTGCGTCAAAACCTCAAATTCAGTTGAACGTTGTGTAGACTTGGGGATTTATTGAGCTTTTGAGGGATGTTCTTCCTCAGAAATCAATGTCTCCGGTTATTAGCACTTGAGATCCTTTCCAGACGTGTGGCGCAGGTGAACTGGAACTGCCGATGGAATCCACGTTGAGGGAACACTTAAATGAGGTGATGGTCTCAGTGGGGTGTAGCTCGTTAGTAAGGCAACAGTAATGATGGAAAAATCCAACAAAAATCTCCGTGGAGATACGTTGGTCAATAAGAGGTTGAGCTCTGGCCCCTGTTCTTCACATCCATGAGCACAGAGGTGGGACTTGAAGCACATTCCAGTGTCCCTTGGAGGGTGACACTGGTTTGGTGGCCAGGTGAGGGGTTCCTGTGCTTGGCAGGACCAAGCCCTGAGTGTGGAGGGGTGTGCTCCAGAGTATAAATGCATTTATACTTGCTGACCTGTGAGCCACAAGGTAGGAAAATAGCTTTAAAAAACAAAGAGAAACAGGAGCACGGGGGCATTTCCATCGCTTGGGAAGCTGTCTAGGTCAGAAAATGAATTTTACAAGCCGGAGATTGATTTATTTCGAGTTTTTTTAGCTTTCACAAAAACTAACAAGCCGTTCTGTGGGTTTATCTGGCCTTGGCTGATGCAGTTGGAGACATGAAGCTGCTTCTTTAGAGGACTGGTAGCACAAGAGGCCTTGGAGGGAGGGAGGGAGGGATGTTCCCTCTCGTGGGGAGTGTTGTTCTCCACAGGGATGCTCAGTGGGAAAACACTGAACTTCACGGACTGAACTTTGGGGTCTGAGCTCTTTCCAGATCAACTTTCTGCGTGTCTCTGTGTCTGTGTGACAACCTGGTACTTGAAAAAAAAAAAAAAAAAGTAAAAATAAAAGATACTTGACCCTCTGCCTTGTGCCTGCAGGGCCGAGTTGGCCCCGGCTGTGTCACGCACAAGCGGTTCAGGCTCTGCCGCCGCCTGAGGGCAGATGAATCCTTTTCCAGGCTTGGTTCTAGGAACAAACCATCTATTTCGGTGCCTCTAGAGATGCCAAAACAGCAATTCGAGGCCTGGAAAATGGAAGGTGGTTTTTTTTGGTTGGGTTTTTTTTTTCCTTGTTATATTTTGTGCTTCCTACAACGGAGTTTGGGACAAACGTGTTGTTTTTTCCACGATGGGCCAAAAAGAGGCAAAGGTAGAGAGGGAGGGCAGCTCCCTGCTGTACTAATACTTGACCTACCAAGCTTCATACAGGGTAAATATTTAGCAGTTTGCAGTGGAAATCGTAGGTGGACCCGTCCTTTCCAAGGCACTGTAGTAACCTTACTCCTGACGTGGACTTCACCAGCCTTTTCTCCAGGCAGAGCCCTGAGATGTGAGTAAGTCCAAAGGACTGGACTGTGAGTGTGCCAAACTGCTGGAGCAATACTTGTGAGCAGCAGGTTCTTCTAAAGACCAGCTCTATGTAGCCGAAATAGGGCAATTACTGAGAACCATCTCTGATTTTAGAGGATCGCGGCGATGTGGTTCTGCTGTAACGTAGGAAAATTTGGTTGCAAAGTCTAGAAATTGTGTTTTTCTGTCTGAACCTCAGTCCTGTGATGGCTCGTACAGTGCGTTGGGTTTGGGGTTGTCAACAGCAGTTGTTTGATGGTGGGATGGAATGTTCTTGCTAAAACAGTTCCCATTGTTTCATGTCTTCTACACCAATATATATACGGTGTATATATTAAACTGTGTAAAATTGTACTTTGTATATAGAACTCTGTACAATATGGAGGTACAGCCTTCCCCCCCCTTTTGGTACAGTATTGTACAGTATTAGGAGTCGATGTGTTGGAAATGTTCAATCCATACTGGGGCAACAAAAATGTATCCATTGTCATTAGCAATAGTTTTTGGAGAAATAAATGTTTTGGGTATGGTGGAAACACTGACCTGGGGGTGCTGGTGTGTGATGTCCAGAGTGAGTGTGGGTGCCTGGGTTTGAGTGGGAGAGAGGGTGAGCAGAGCCTGTGGGGGCTTTTGGAATCCTCAGGAATGTTGTTACAGGCACTGGGAAGTAGGAGAGGAAGAGGTGCAGGATTCAGGAACACATGGTGTCACTTGCGGGCACTGGGACCTCAATTCCAGCAGTGTCATCGTAGCCTGGTGATAAAAGGGGTCTGAAGGACAAGGGACTCTCAAAGGGCAGGAGTGACAGGACAAGGGGGAATGGCCCTAAACTGACAAAGAATAGATTTAGATTGGGTATTAGGAAGACATTCTTCCCTGTGAAGCTGGTGAGGCCCTGGCACAGGGTGCCCAGAGAAGCTGTGGCTGCCCCATCCCTGGAAGTGTCCAAGGCCAGGTTGAAGCCACCTGGGACAGTGGAAGGTGTCCCTGGACATGATGGGGAGGAATGAAATGATCTTTAAGGTCCCTTCCAATCCAAACCATTCTGGGATTCTTTGACTCTGCTGTTCCCCCACCCTGGGCTTGCCTGTACCTACCACCCCCCGCGGGGTTCCATAGGGAAAATCATTCCCTTGCAATGACCTGATTTAGAAATGTTTAATCTTCATCATGTTCCTGGAGAGGATGGACCCCCAACTGCCTCAGGAAAGAGGATTTAAGAATTGAGATTATGCATTCAGTTATTATTATTACCAGATTTCCCTTTCTGTTTTTCAGTGGGCCTTTTTCAGAGCACGAAGGGGGAGCATGGCTGTGTTGCTTTGGGTTCCCTTTTTGGTTACTAAACGTGAAATAGGAATCAGAAAGGCAATGGGGTGACACAGATAACAAATGATTATGGCTTTTCCATTTTTGCCCGCTCCCCAGCACTGGAGGACGTTGTGATTTATCCCTTAAACTCTGGGATATCCGAGTGCAGGTAGGTTTGGGTGCTTGGAAAGGGGATGCCCTGGGAAGGACCAGGGCAGCTGGTGTGAAGAGATGGAACCAGCACAGCGCCACCATTCCAGCCTCTCGCGGACCTGTCCCAAGGAGCAGGTGTGTCACAGGGACTCCGTGGGGACATCACTGGGGTCGTGAGCTCGGGTTTTCTGTCCCAAGGCCCCTGTGCCGCAGGCAGAGCTCGCTGCTTGCCCTTTATTCTTTAGGCTTTGCTGCCACCAGCTGGAACGATCCGTTTTTGTCACACGCTGGTTTCAAGGCCAGGTTTTTGCTCTCCCAGCAAAACCAGCCACACCCAGGGTTTATTCCCCGCGGACAAATCCAGTCCCCAGTGGGTCAGATGGGATTGGAATGTCAGCTGGGAGGATAAAACCTGCTTTTGGGGCAGCTGGGGAGAGGATATGAGCTTTTAAATGGATAGTAAAAGATGGGTAAGGGGGTCTAAGGGACCCTGATGGGTGGGCTCTTGGGTTTGGGCTGGGGTCTGGCACCAAGGCTGGTGTGCCAGCAGCTGGGAGGGCTGCTGGGGTAACTGGGAGTTCTGGGCTCCCAGGGCTGGCAGCACACTGGGATCAAGGCGTGCTGCTGTTGCCTATGGACAACTGACTGAAAAGGCCTTTGCAGCACAACCCGAAAATCGCCTTATTGGGGTGTTATAAAGTATTTTCATGATTTCCTTCCTGTCTGCCTTTACCCCTCACCAGCCCTGCTCACCCTTCAGGGAAAGCTGAAGGAACAAGGTCAGAAGTCTCAGAACACGCCCGAGTTCAGGGTTTCTGCCTTTAAAATAATCTTTGTTTCAGTTTCTGAGCTGAAGTGCTTGATGGGTCCTTTCCCCATGCCCTGGATGGACTCCTCGTACTTCCAGGGCTCCAGTGCAGGAGCTGAATGTGCAGAGCAGGGGGGACAGGATGCCCCATCATTGCACCCTCAGCCAGTCAGAACCTTTGGGCAGCTCTGGAAGTAACTCATCTGGAATTCCCCTCCGGAGGTTTTACTTGCCTCTCTTCCTCTTAACTGCTCTTATCTATGATTTCAGTGGTGAGAAATGAGATGAGAAATGAAATGCAGGGTTTTTTCTTAGCTTGGGGGAGGACTTCTCATCAAATTAATGATCTTTTTAGTCTGGTGAGGTAGGGCACAGCAGCCCAGCCAGCACAGACCCTCACTGCACCCCCAAGCCAGGGGGAGAGCCTGATGGTTCTCTTACCAATTGCATAGAAAACAAGATTCAAAATCATTTCAAGAAGTCACCCCAACCTTTTCTCTTCCTGTTAGCTGAGCTGCAGCAAAATTACTTTAATCAAAGTGATTTCAAGTTCCGTGTGGTTAAACTGATGTCGCTGCATTTCTGCAGCTGCAGCTGCCTCAGACCTGTCACCCCATCCCTGCCCGAGGTGCCCCTTCGATAAGCTCAGGGCAAGGGCCAGTCTGTGCCCACAGTCTGGCAGCCTGGCAGCTCTCCAGAGGGTTTTCCAGGCACACTTGAACGTGACTGGGAAGTGAAGCTCAGCAGGAATTAGGGAACTAGTTATGTGGGGAGTTTGTGTGCAGGTTGGTGAGGTGGTGTGTCGATTTTTGGATGTACCACACACACCAAGTACCTCACAGACCTTTGCAGGCTTTATTTGTGAGGGTGGAGCCTTCAGGCACATGTCCACACCAGCCTGAAGTAATTCCTGAGAGTGGGACCCTGTGCAGGCAGTGGAGGGGTTCCCTGAGTGTCCTGGATCCCACATCCCACCCTGCACCCTGCTCTGCTTCCTGCATCCCACATCCTGCTCTGCCTCCTGCATCCCACATCCTGCTCTGCATCCTGCATATCGCCTGCATCCCACATCCCACCCTGCACCCTGCTCTGCATCCTGCATCCCACATCCTGCTCTGCATCCTGCATCCCACATCCTGCTCTGCATCCTGCATATCGCCTGCATCCCACATCCCTCACAGTGGGTCCAACCACAACAGTGACAGCTCGTCTCGCTCCTGTCCCGCTGGCTGATCTGTGCCCGTGCCAGGGGCCGAGCACTGACCCTGTGTTGACACAGGTAACAAGGGCTGGACACTGACCGCGGACAACAGATCCGGACCCCAAATCCCTGCCCCGGACTCAGCACCTTTTGCCGCTGCCGGAGCCCATCCCAGCCCCGTGTGCCATCCCGGGGGAGCCGCTGCAGAGCCCAGCACGCCTGGGGATGGCTGCAACACTGGGAAATTTTTTTTCTCTGGCAGGAAGCTGAAGTATTTCCTCCTCCGGCGTGGCCGATGGTTGCCGAGCGGGTTTTGCAATCCGTAGGTTTCAGTTCCCGGGGTGGGGAGGTGCCTCTCGCAGCTCCGCGCTTGTTTGCTCGTAATTTTTTTTTCTTTTCTTTTTTTTTTTTGGCATCTCTCCGAGGTTTTTTTTTGCTGCCAGCCCCGACAGGTCCTGGCCGGGTGGATTTTGGCAGCTCTGGCGGCTCGGTCCATGCTCAGCCTTCGCGTGGTGCTGCCGGCGAGCAGGAGCTGCCCAGGGGAACATCCTCGGCCGCCGTTCCCCAGGGCCAGGACGGGTGAAGGCTGGGGTTCGGGGGTGAGCCCTGTGCTTCCCGCTGGAGATGCAGAGCACCCCCAACTACCTCTGGAGCACCGAGGACCTCCTGGGCCAGGGAGCCACGGCCTGTGTCTACAAAGCTCGTAACAAGGTGAGCGGGGACGGCTGGGGGGGGGACGGGGGCAGGAACCCCAAAGCCACCGAGCCCCCCGTGCCCCCCATCTCTCCTGTCCCATGCCACAGGGATGCCTGTGCTCCCCTCCCAAGCGCAGGCCAGGGGCCTCTTTGGCTTTGATTTTCATTTTCCATGTGGCTCCTTCCCCTGGGTGGTTTTTGGGGTGCTCACAGCCGGGTCCGGCGCTCCGGCTGCCGGATTCCCGAGCAGCGCAGGGGGAAGAAGCTGCTTTCCGGGGAATGCCCAGAGGTTTTGAAAACCCCATCCTTGGCTATTTGCATACTTCATGCAAACACTTGCTTAGGCTTGGAGCAGACTCTCCTCCTCACCAGCCTTTGAAGTTTCTTGAGCAAACTGCAGGCGCGGGGCAGGAGAGGCGGCTGCGAGGGTGGGTTGAGAACATCCCCAGCCCGTGGAAAGCCGACGGGGAGCTGCCAGCCTCGGCTCCTGCTGGGAACTTTATGGAGCTGAATAAACAGGCTGACAGGCAGCACGTGGGTGCAGGGACAGGAAGCAAAAGGAGGTGAATAACAGCAGTGTGCCTGTGCAGCGGAGCGAACACTTCACAGAGTCACAGTCATTTGCATCCCAGGTGGGATGTGGGATCAGGAACAGAGCTCATGGAGCTCACTTGGACGTCAATGACATCGCCTCCTGTTTCCCTTTCTCCTTTCCCAGAAATCAGGGGAGCTGGTTGCTGTGAAGGTCTTTAACAATGCCAGCTATCTCCGGCCCCAGGAGGTCCAGATGAGAGAGTTTGAGATGCTGCGGAAGCTGAACCATAAAAACATTGTCAAGTTGTTTGCTGTGGAGGAGACAGTAAGTGGGACCCCAGCGGGGAATCCCTGGGCGTGGAAACCCCCAGCTGGGAATCCCACTGTGCCCGCTGGGCCAGTGCTGTGGGGGAGATGGTCTGAGCTCTGGGAGGGGGAGTGGTGGTCCCAGGCTGCCTTCTCCTCCCTCCATGCTCCATCTCAGTGCAGTCCTTCAGCACTGGTGGCACTGGGTCACTGGGCTGCAGCACAGATGTAACTTGCTGTTGTCCCTTGGCCAGGCCAATGGGGACATTCTCCAAGCAGGAGAAACCCAAGGACCCACTAACCAAGGGAGGGAGGCGAGTCCTGCCTGGGTGGGGGGGGTCAGGCCCACAGCTGGGACACAGGGCCAGCCAAGCCCTCACAGCATCTCCCACCGCAGGGCAGCAGCAAGCAGAAGGTGCTGGTGATGGAGTACTGCTCCAGTGGCAGTTTGCTGAATGTGCTGGAAGACCCAGCAAACGCCTTTGGCTTGGCCGAGTCCGAGTTCCTCATCGTGCTGCAGTGTGTGGGTGAGTGAGGGGGCCCAGGACCACCAACCCCCTGCCACCACCAGCACTCTGGGACTGAGACCCTGCAGGATGGGGACCTCGTGGTGCTGGTGGGACCCTGCAGGCACCAGCCATGTGATATGGAATGAGGGTTCAAAAACTGCACCTCTGAACGGGGTGGGATTGAGCTCTGTGCTTACTAGAATGAGGGTTTGTCCTTACAGAGGTTTATCCTCTCTCTAGCCCTTCTCACGTTCCTAAATTTAAACAAAGCCTGCTGGTGCCCAGTGCCCCAGCCCCACACATGAACCTTCCCATGTGCCCAGTGGCAGGGATGAACCACCTCCGTGAGAACGGCATTGTCCACAGAGACATCAAACCTGGCAACATCATGCGGCTGATGGGGGAAGACGGGCAGAGCATCTATAAACTGACGGATTTTGGGGCCGCCCGAGAGCTGGATGACGATGAAAAGTTTGTGTCTGTCTATGGCACGGAGGAATACCTCGTGAGTAGAGCGAGTCCCAGGGTGGTGGCCCCTGGGAGAGGCTGTTCTCCATCCTTCAAAACCCAACAGCTGAGCAACTTGTAGGGAGCAACAGCGACTTGGAGAGTCTCGAAAGGTCCATAATTTTGGAAGAGGGAGGGCTCAGGATTTGTGCTTTGTCAGGTTAGAGGTGCTGGATTTTTGGGAGGACCCAGTGCTGCTCTGCTTCCCTCCACAGCACCCCGACATGTACGAGCGAGCCGTCCTGCGCAAGCCGCAGCAGAAGGCATATGGTGTCACTGTTGACCTCTGGAGCATTGGTGTCACCTTCTACCACGCTGCCACCGGCAGCCTCCCCTTCATCCCCTTCGGGGGACCCCGCAGGAACAAGGAGATCATGTGGGTACCGTGTCCAGCTGTGGCACGGGGAGGTGGGACCCTGGGGGCTGCAGCACTGGGGGGCTCTGTGATGTGCTTTACTGCTTGTTTAATCCTTGTATCCCTCAAAGCCCTGATGTGTACCTGGCATTCACACATGAAGAGTGCGTGTGTGTGCTGTGTGGGAAGGAATCTGTGTCCCATGCTGTGTTTTCTCTCTAAATGGGGTGGTTGGATGGGGCTCTGAACAAACTGATCTAGGGAGTGACATCCCTGCCTGTGGCAGGGGCTGGAAGCAGATCATACCCAAGCCATGCTGTGACTCTGTGATTCTATAAAATGTATTCCCATGACTTTCTGACTGAACAGCTGGAAGAGGAGACAGGGTTAATGTCTCCTGGAAGTTTGTGGCTGCTTCTTGCAGTATTTTCCTCTGGCCATTTTTTTCCTCTCTGTGAATCATGTCTTTCCCAGCCCGTCCACGCTCTGCCCTTTCTCTCTACCCAAGGGACACAGTGTCCAAGCAGAGCTCACTTGGCTCGTTTCAGGAGGAATTTCCTTTCCACAGGTACAAAATCACCACCGAGAAGCCTCCTGGAGCCATCGCAGGGGTCCAGAGGCAGGAGAACGGGAACATCGAGTGGAGCTACGAGCTGCCCATCACCTGCCGCCTCTCTGTGTGAGTGTCCCTTGCTGGGCTGGGCTCCTGCTGCAGGTCCCACGTCCTGGCACTACCTCAGACACCACAGGGGGGTTTAATGAGGCAGATGAGCTTTTCATCTGCAGGTGTTACAGCTCTCAGACCGTGTCTTTGCTTTTCAGCCAGGAAAAGGGAGTGCAAGGCAGAGCCAGTGTCTCTGTCGGTGCAGGAGCCGCATTTGTGGCTCAGGGTTATGCCAGTCTGTGCAAACATCATCTTCTGCTGTTGCAGGGGACTGAAGGACCAGCTGATCCCCATTTTGGCTAACATCCTGGAGGCAGATCAGGAGAAATGCTGGGGATTTGACCAGTTCTTTGCAGGAACCAATGACATCTTGCACAGGATCGTGGTGGACGTGTTCTCCCTGCAGCAGGCGTCCTCCCATCGCATCTACATCCACTCCTACAACACGTAAGGATGCCAAGGCTGTGTTAGAATTGAATTTGGGGATCAGTCTCACAAGTCTCAGCCTCTTGTTTCAATAGGGGAACCTGGGGGCAGCACCTGTTCCCTTTGCACCACATCTAAACAAGGCTCAAACCCAGGGAGGTGTCCAAGGGGCTTTGCTGACTTTGTGGGATATTTTGCTAAGAGAAAATATCAAAATTTTGGTATTTAGGGAGCAGCAAGCTGCTAAAGTGATGGAAATCTGAGCATTCACCTCATTGCTTACCTGCATCCTTTTGTTCCATTTGCGTTTCAGTACCACCAAGTTTTTAGACGCTGTCTTCAAACAAACAAATATAGTCCCTCACCACCAGGAATACTTTTTTGAGGGACACCTGTATGAGCTGGATCCTAATCTCCAGGCTCATAATTTCTGCAGAACCACAAAGCACAACCCCCTGACCTTACTGAGCACCGCTGAGCAACCCGAGGACGTGGTGGGGGTTCGATACAGAGACCGTGAGTACCAGGGGTTGCAGAGGCTCATGGCATGAGGGTGGGTGTCCTAAGAGGGATTTGCTTCAGCTGTTATCCTGAGAGATTTCCCATTCCCCACTCAGGGGATGGGCCCGTTTTGTAGATGATCCCAGCTCTCAGTGCCTGAGCAATGCTGGACCCAGATCCCTGTTGCCAGCAGGGTTTCCTGTTCACCAGACTGGTCCCCTGGTCCTGGAGCAGTGCCAGCCAGTGCCACTCATTTCCCACTGCCAGGTGGTGCCAGTCCCCATTCCCAGGAGTGACCCCCAGTTCCCAGTGGTGGGGAGTGTCAATTCCCAGTCCAGTTCCCATTCTTGGTGCCAGTTCCCAGTGCCAATTCCAGGTCCTGTTTCTGGTTCCTGGTGGAGGGCAGGAGGTGGATGGATTATGCTGATGGAGCAGGATTAGGAGGTTTCAGGATCAGTTTGCCCCTGCCATGTGCTGGTGCTCCACACTGGGCTCTGCAGGCAATTCCTGCCTTCATCCATGTTTCCAGGATACCTTGGTGGGCTGCACTGAGCCTCCAGCATCTCAGCAGCTCCTGTGCCCAACATCCTGAACACCTGCAGGGTTTGTTTGGTGGCTGGGAGATGTCCACAGCCACAGATCAGGTGCTCCAGGCTCACTCCCCAGAGCCCCCTGACCCCTCTGTGTCTTTCCAGCGGCACTTGAGTTCCCAAAGCTGGTCCCCAAGGTGGATGTGGTGGCCGACTGCAGTGCAGCCAAGGTAGGATGGGGTGCCTGGAGGCCTGGGGGGCCCTGCAGGGCAGGCTCAGGCCACTTTTTTAGTGCCCTTTGCTTTGCAGAGCGCGGTGGGCGCCGCACACCAGACCCTGCGCATCGGGCAGGCCCTGCGGCACGGCCGGGAGCTGCTGGCCAGAGGCCTCCACTGGGTGATGTGAGTGACAGGGACATCCTGGGCAGGTGGTGGCAGATGGGGGGACACAGACTTTCCCAGCACCGGGAGATCTGGGTGTTCAGTTAAACCACTCAGGGTTTTCCAGCCTCTTCAGCCAGAGCAGGACCAATGCGGGTGGTGGGATGGGGTGCTGGGAGGGAGCAGAACGTGTTGGCCAGTGTGTCCCCACAGAGGGGGCACAAGTGCCAGGCTGTCAGGGGGCTGCACTTGTAGAAAAATACCCCTCAGTGTTGTAAGGATGCTCCTGTCCCCACTCGTTAGTTTTGAGTCACTTTTTCCAGTTTAGGAGATGCTGACGAAAACAACATCATTATTATCATCATCATCATCATCATGCATCTAGTGGAAGGTGTCCCTTCCCATGGCAGGGGGTTGGAATGAGATGATCTTTAATGTCCTTTCCAATCCAACCCACTCCATGATTCCATGATGACTTTCACTGTCCTACCCGTTTCCTTCCCTCCTGTGCAGTGGCAGGATCAAATCCCAGGGAGCTACACCCAGTTTTAGGGACATTCAACCCCCCATTTACTCATGAGCAGCCTGAGAGAAGCCACCAGCTCCCTCCGAACCCCCAGCAGAGGCAGCTGGCCCAGGATGGAGTCTGTGATTCCAGGGAGCATGTGTTGGATAAGCTGTTTTCCTCTCTTGCCAGCGGGGACCTGAAAGCCGAGTGCTCGAGGATTTTGGAGCAGAGGAGAGGGGCTCTCTCGGTGCTCACCTGCCTGCAGCTCACCGAGGTGAAGACCCGTGTGCTGTAAGTGTGGCTTTGCAGGCACTGGGCTGTGGCACATGAGAGGCTCTCAGTGGAGCCTGAATAATCAGAAATAAGGAAAATTCCATAGATAAGCTGGTATCTGGGAGGGAGGAGGCTTTTTCCCTGTATATGGAGGCTGCAGGAAATGAGTCGCTCTGGCTCTTTCTCCCTCTTTGGTTTGTAATGATCAGTCCCTGGTTTCACAGGAGCTCAGTTAGTCCTGCTTCAGGGTTTTCTGACTGTTACAAACCTGTGAGCCACAGAGGAAGTGCAGGAATGAGGCAGGGCCGCAGCTCCAGCTCAGGGGAAAAGAGGTGAGTTAAAATAATGGCCAAGATGGCACCGGCTGCCAGGGGCCCTTGGGGACCTGCTGCCTTCCCACAGATCCAGCCTCACACTTTGCATCATCCATAGGGAGATGTCTCATTTCCATTCAAGAGTCTCCACTAATGGAGCTGAATTACAGAGGAACCCTGGGCTGCCCTTGACCTTCCCCTTCCCCACATACCCCTTCCCACCCACCCCAGGGGAAGCTGAACCCGTTTAACCTAAAGCAACCCACAGATATTTTAATTTTCTGTTTCGTTGTAGTTGTAGTGGAAAATTCTTCGCTGCTGGGTTGCTGTTCTTTCATTCTTTGCCATTTAGCAAGTCTCTTAATTTCCATTTCATCTAAAAAAAATAGGGACACATGGTTTCCATTGAGTTCAGCGGGATTAGCTCAGGGCTGGGGTGCCAAGAGCAGTAATGCTGCAGCTGGATGCTCTGGCTCATCCGTGCCTTCCAACATGCTCTGGATCAGGAATATTTCTGCTGACTTAGCCAGTGTGCTGCGCTCAGCCCAGAGCTCCTGTGCCAGCTGCAGAGAGCCAGGCAGCATCTGATCTGGCCTAAAGCCAGTGGGTATGAAACCAACAATTTTACAACAAATTGGACACCACGGGGTGAGTTTTTACCAGATCAGCACTTTGCATCTTGTGGCTCAGATCTGTCACCCTTTGGATATCACTTGGGTGAGTTACTGCCGGAGGAAACCACCTCCCAGCTCCCCCAGAACCCAACACGGGCTCCACCACGGGATGGATTCTCTTTGCCCAGGTGATGGGCACCTCTGGCTTATGTTCCACTGGAGGAATATTCATTTTCTCACTTTCCTCAGGTACGAGGCTGTTCCTGCAGGCAGTGGGGTGCCAGCTCTGATGGACATGGCCATGGTGAAGACAAGGCTGCAGAGGGTGAGCCCCCCAGGCCAAGGAGCATCCACAGCACTCAGAGCTGGTGGTCCCAACCTCTGCCCCTCGCCCACAGGTCGCTGAGGAGCTCTCCCAGTGCTCCCACAACATCTTTGACTTCCAAGGGGCGCTGGATGGGATTTTGTCCGACCTGGTGAAGGACAGGCAGCAAATGCATGAAGACAAAAGGTTTGTGGTGTAATCCCTGATGCCACTTTGCTGTTCCCAGCTGGCTGGAGCAGCTTTGCTGCCTGATCCGTGCACGGCCATGCACAGCCCTCCCTGCAAACATCCCACACAGACACGGGGAGCAGCAGTGCCCGCGAGTTATGGCACATTTCACCCCAAACTCTCGCCCTTCCTCTCCCTCCTGTGCCATTCCAGCATCCAGCAGATGGAGTGCTGCCTGGACAAGATGCAGCTGATCTACAAGCAGTTCAAGAAGGCCAGGACGTGTCTGCGTGAGTGATTTGGAAGGGGGAACACGAGGTGTGGGGCTGTGACAGGAATGTCCCTGCCCTGGTGGAAAAAGCAATGATGTCACTGCTGGGTTTAGCTGTTATTTCATGGAATCATCGAACCACATAATGGTTTGGGCTGGAAGGGACCTTATAGATCATCTATTTCTGTGCCATGAAAATCCCCTTGAGTGGTTTCTGTGTGTTGTGAAACGGCCCATTTATTGGGTTATGAAGAGGAAAATATGTGGTGAGAGGTGACCTGTGTCTTTCCTCCCCAGGGCTGGGCTACAACGAGGAACAAATCCACAAGCTGGATAAGTGAGTCCCAACCCTCTTCCCTTTCCAGGACCTTCCCCTTGCTGCAGCCAGGCCGGTGTTTGGAGGTTCTGACTGAATCCTAAATGGATATAAAATGTGGTCAGAGGGCACCTGTGGGTGGTTCTTGTGATGGTTCATCTATGCAGGACCTTTCACAGCAAAGGTTTCAACCCATGAGCTTTTTCAGATAAAGATATGAGAGAACCTCTGCAGAGGTGGGGACAAGAAGCTGCTGTTGGGCCAAATCCCTGCACTGGATGAGGGGAAAGGCACATTCTGGGCTGTTGCTCTCACAGGACTTAGTTTGGGGTCATTTGTTCGTTGAGATGATGATTTAGGAAGTGTCCCTGCTTTCATATCCGCTTCACTTCCAGTGGGAGTGAAGCGTCTGCTGGGTTTTGTTCCTTTCAAAATCCTCCTTTTGGTTTCCACTGAAACCAGGGGAATTTAACGCAGGCAAGAAATAAAATACCCATTTCAATATATACAGGGAAGGGTGACATTTCACAGGCAGCTCCTTTGACTTAATTAATCTTCAGTCTAACCTTGAATATTGGCCTAAAATTCCAAGGCAAAGACTTCTCAGAAGTGCCCTGGGAGGGATGACAGCCCAACTGGGCATCCCCCCTGTGTCCCCTGAAACCTCCCCCTCCTCTTCATCACAATTAGAGTTATTTTTTCTCTACAGTCCTGCTGCAAAATTCATTACTAAGCATCCAGCCCTCTTTTCAGGAGCCAGCTTTAGGTCTCCTGCCACATGAGCTGTGTTGTCATTTTCATGCACTTAAGGAAATAACTGTTCTCTTTCTCCTGGTTTTAGGATGAATTTAGGGAACCTGGCCAGGAAGGTTCTGTCCATTTTCCAGAATGACTGTGTCCAGCAGTACCAGGAGGCCCTGGCTCTCCACGGCAGCAGGATGAGGTACCAGCCCTGTCTGGGAATTTCGGCTTTGGGACCCCAGTGTGGGAGTTTCCAGTGACCCACTAAGAACCAGGACTTCCAAATCCTCCTTGCTATGTCTCCAGTGGGGAGATGGGGATAGACAAGATGATGTTGGGAACTTGTGGGCAGCAGCTCTGTGCCCACTGTGTGAGCTGCCTCTCATCCCATGCCATGTATTTCTGCCCTGTTATTTTAAGCTTATTTTCAAAAGAGCCCCTAAACTTGCAGTTCGAGTTCAAGCAGCTGTTTCCTCGCTGTCTGGCGGGGGAGAGGTTATTTTATCAGGACAAAATTGCTATTGAGACAAAGAGATCTACTTACTGAGAATGATTTTCTTTTAAATGGTGCTTGGGGAATAATGCAAAGAGCAAATTACCCTGCGGTGATTGAGAGCAATCCACTGCCTGTGGCAGCAGCGAAGAGCGGGGAGGGGGAGGCAGTCGGGAAGAGGATGTTGCAAAAATCGGATTTCTATTGCAAGGTGGCTTTAGAGAGGAGCATCACTCCCCTGGGCTGCTAGTGGGGGCACAAAGAGGAGTTTCTGGAATGCTTTAGAATTAAACCTGGCTTTTGACCTGGTCATTTCTGGAGGGGAGCTGCCCTGTGTGGGATTTATTAGTGAGGGCTGGATTTTTCAGCTGGAAGTTTTTGTCAGGTGCCCAGAAATGCTCCAGGAGCTGCAGGCAGGGTCTGCCCTGTGCCAGCCTTCTCCTTGCCTCTTCATGTTTTCCTGGAGTATTTTTGTACCTGTTTTTCTGTCTTTAGGGAGAAAGCATCATGAGTCACAACTGGTTATTTTTAATTTATTGTTACCTCAGGTTTAATTGTCCTGTTCTGTTTCCTGCCAGGGTTTGTGGTGTGGTGGCTGTTTTTCTGGGGACTGGAGGTGGATCATTCACCTGAAATATTCTTCCCTTTGTTTTTTTAAAGCCAAACTAAACTTTTTTTTTTTTTTTAATACAACTCATGATGTTGAGTGTGAGGTACTGGGACCAAGGAGCTTTCTTTGGATTGATTTTCATTCCTTGATGGGAAAATAGGAGCAGCCTGTGCAGAGCTGCTGGCAGAAGTGATGAGCCTGAGCTGTCTCTCTTACAAGCAACACTTCCCTTAATTTATTTGCTATTAGTGTTGTTTGGATAACCTGCCTATGGTGGCTGTTAGCAAAGCTGTTGTAATTACAGCACCCTTGTGACTCATTTGCTTTCCTTCAGGATTGTGACTTGGATCCAGCAAAGTTTGCAGAAAGGAGCGTAGAATTAAAACATATGGAAAAAAACCCAACAATTAATGATCCACGGTGATACCAAACACTGACTGGGAATTCTGTTGTTGTTTTTCTAGGAAAGTTTGTGAGATAAAGAAGCATCTGAAGAGGCTCAGCAACCGCATCAGCACGTGCAGCGTGGAGATGATGGAGTGCCAGGACTGCCTGCAGGGTGTAGGTGTCCGTGGGGTCCATGGGATGCAGCTCCACAGTCTCTCCCTGCTCCCTGAAAATGCTCCTGCTCCCCTCTCCCATGAGCACCTGGCTTCAGGAGGGAAACCCTGGGGGATTTTTAAACAACTTGCTGCTGTTCTTTGTGGCTGGAGATCTTGTTTTGTCCCACTGTCTGAGCAGGGAGTGGGGGAACCTTTGGAACCCTGGTCCCAAGGATTGCCTGGCACAGGGGATCTGTACCCAATCCATGGGACTTGCAGTAGTAGAAAAATGGTGCTTCACCTCCAGCTCCCACAATAAACTGGCTGGTGAGCTGGGGCACAACCTCCTGGGAGTTGTCCTGGTCCTTTGGTTATTTTATTTGGTTTGTCCTGGAGAAGTGGATGTGCTGGGGGTGACTCCAAGGGTGTTATTTCCTGAGTGTTTATCCAGGGTAGGCTCTGCAGCCCCCAGGGTGAGCCCCCGTGCCAGGATCTGACCCTCCCAGGTCTCTCCATCTCCACAGGCTCTGGACAGGTTTCTCCAGATGGACAAGTGGAGTTTGGCCCCAGTTCCTCCTGTGCCTTCCCCCATCCATCTGAACCAGGAAATGGCTTTTCGGTGAGTCTTCTGAAGAAGGTTTTTGGGGCAGCCCTGGGAGAGACAGAACCTCCTGCTGCTCATCCTCTGCAGTGGGGTGAGTGTTGGGGTGAAGGTTCTGTGTCCACAGGGCTGGAAAAGTCTGTGCCTTCACCGTGACCCTGCTGGGTGTGATCCCCACCTGGTGACCTGTGGGACATCCCAGCCCTCCAGCAGGAGCTGCTCCTGGGGGAGGCAGGAGCTGAGCAGCACCAGAATAAGGGGTTGGTTGTGTCCCCACAGGATGCAGGAGCTGCTGGAGCAGATGAGGTCAGTAACTTGTGATCTCCAGTTCAACAACAGCATCATCGAGCGGTGAGTAAGAGCACCCAGAGGTGCTGCTCCCAGCAGTGATTCCTGTCCTTACACCCCAACGTGGCTGTGTGACCCTGGGAGGGGGTGCTGGGTCCGGGTGGGATCCCTGGCAGCCCCCAGCTGAGCTCCAGAGTGGGGAGCTGTGCCTGGTGCTGAGCACAACCACAGTCACTCATGGGCTGCTTCCCTTGGGGATTTTAACTGCACCAGTTTTACATCATGGTCTGGCAGCAGGAGAGTTTATCTTTCTTGGAGGTTTAACCGTGATCTGCTGCAAAGCTTCATCATTTCCACACCCTCTTTCCTCTTTCTGCTGCCCAGCACTGGCAGCTGCTGACTGCCACGGAGAAACAGATGCTTTCTCTTTCTGTATGACACTGTGCAAACCCAGCATGCACTGCTGAAAACCTCCCTCATCTTCCTCCTCTGCAACCTTTTTTTTTTTTTTGAGGCTCCTAATGCAAATCAACAATTGGCATTCTGATATGCAAATCCCTAGGAGTTTTAAAAGAAAAAAAAGAAAGTGGGAATTCCACCCAGTCCTGTTTATAGGACCAAGTGTGTCGCTGCAGGACATCCACTCTGAATAAGAGAATAAGAAGAGTTGGATTTGCTTTCTGTATGAAGAGCTTTTCTCAAAAAAACATGGCAACGAGCCCAAAGTTTGGTGTTCAGCTCAGAGTTCAGGATTGCACAAGCCCTAAAGCCTTTGGTTTTATCCCTGCAGGTTAGGTGGGGCTGCCCCCACTCCTGGTGTTTGAGGGACGTGGTGAATGTGCAGCTGCTGAGGCAAAACCACTTCCCACTGCAGGGAACTCGCAGCACTTGGGGAGCCGTCGGACGTCGGTGTTTGAGGAGCTCTCTGTGTCCTACCTCTCTGCTCCAGCACTTTTGCACGTTCGCCAGCATTAGCCCTGAGTGTCCTGAACCTTTGGAAATGTGACCAGAAAATGGAGTGGGGTTGCATTTTGATTTATTTCAAAAAGTGCTTGAAGGACTCCATGGTTTTCTGGCTTCTCTGTGTCACTGCATCAGACGAGGAAGAAGAAGAGGCAAGACTTTGGTCTTTTTAGTTATTCAGGGATTATTCCCACTTTTAATGTACTGGAGTGGGACAGGAGGGATGCTGATGGATGAGAGACCTGATCCAGCCCTCCACATTCTGTCCTGCATCCAGAGGTGGGCAGGGTGACAGCTCCCATCCCACCAGGATCAGACCCAGGGATTTCCACTTTTGGGGCTCCTGGCACATCGATGGGCACATTGCCTTGGCTCTTTCCACCCCTCCCTGGCACTGACCAGTGCAAAGACACATCAACCCAAGCCCTGGGCTCCTGGGGAGCTCCTTCCCCCCTCATCCTCCCTCTGGGGAAGGGGCTGTGCTACTGGGGCTCACAGTGACACCAAACAGGCATTGGGAAGCTCAGGACCCCCAGGCTGGGATGCATGTGCAGGGGGGTTAAGAAATGTTAGGATTCATTCCTGACCCCTGAACAAAGCCCTTCCCTTCATGTGTGCCTGGTTACTCCAGTGTCCAAACCGGGACTGGCTGCTGGGGCTAAAGGAGACTGGAGTGGGACCAGGGATCCTGGACTTTGGAAGCATCAGCACCAGCAAATTCCAAGAGCAAGGGACTCTCTGCAGCTCCCAGGGACTGATTGTGCATCTGGAAGGAGAGGCTGGGCCATCCCCTGGGGGAGCAAACAGGTCTGAGTCAGCAGTGGGGATGCTCAGCCTGCCTGGACCTGCCCTCCAGAGAAAACCCAGCGCCCGGCTCAGCCCTTCGCCTTTGCTCCAGTTCCCTCCCCAGCACCTTCTCTGCAGATGACACCTGAGCCAAACCAGAAGGCTCCAGCTGAGCCCGGGCCTGCTGTGGCTGTTCTGGCTGTGCAGGGGTTGTTCTCCTCTGCAACCTTCTGTGCCCAGGGGGAGAGCCACAGCAGGGACAGGGCAAGGAGCTGCCTGGCATGGATGTTCCTGGGATGGACCATGGCAGCAACCCTTTCAAACTTCTGCTGGGAGCCATGGAATGGTTTGGGTGAAAGGGACGTTAAAGCCCATCCCATTCCTCCCTCTGCCATGGGCAGGGACACCTCCCACTATCCCAGGCTGCTCCAACCTGGCCTTGGACACTTCCAGGGATGGGGCAGCCACAGCTTCTCTGGGCACCCTGTGCCAGGGCCTCCCCACTCTCACAGGGAAGAATGTCTTTGTAATATCCTGATAAGAGATGGGGACAAAAAGCAAAGTAGTGCATCCCTGGGGCAGAACTTGCTGCCCTGAGTCTCAGCAGGGGAACAAAAGGAACAAGGAGCAGCAGCTGCAGGGCTGTTCCTGGCTTAACTTTCTTGTAAGAACACGCCAAGGGTGCCCAGGAGCTCCCTCCACCCAGGAAACCTTCCCCAGTGGAATTTGGCACCAAACTTTCCCATTTGTTTTAATTATAAAAAACAACATCCTGAATGTCAAACCCAACTACGTGTTTGCTGTAGAGAAGTGGAACGAAGCCATCACTTAAAAGCTTTTATCCTACAAATTTTTTTCTTAGGATCCTCCTGGTTTTCTAATGAACCTTATTTTTAATCCAGCTCGAATTCACTGATATTCCCTGTAGGAACAGGGCAAGGAGCCCAGGCAGGGTCTCCTGCTGCACTTCCTTGGATTCAGTGGAGCTGTGCTGACTCGCACCAGCTGAGCATTTGACCTGAAACTTGCTTGGCTTCAACAGAAAGGGATTTATTTCTTGGCAAAAAGAAAAAAGAGTTTTAGCTAATAGCCCTTGTCATGCTTAAACTGCTGTAACACAGCAGCTGCAAAGGGGACTCCTGGAATCCAAATGAAATAGGAATTTTCCTGCCAATGTTAATTAGTTGAAGGATTTTTTCCCCCCAAAATATTTTAATCCATGGCCTAAAAGAGCTCCATGTGCTGTCAGCCCTGAATGCCTGCAGAGACAGCTGAGAAAGATAATGACTATGACACGTCTCTTGTGCAGGTTTGAGCCAGATCTTCCAATGGGCACAGAAAATACTACATTTATTTAGTATTTTTATGGCCTGATGCTGCAGAATGGAGGCTGAAACTGTGTCCCGGGATGGCAGAAAACAAAACCTTCAGCAGGTTCCCAGGCAGGTGCCAGGGCCCCTCAGAAAGGTCATTTCCATTCTTGCAGGTGATTCCTGATACAATTATCAGACTGAGGATGTTTCTAAATTTTTGTGAAAGAATTTACTGAGGAATAAATCTGCTGCTGTTCTCAGGCAGAAGCAGGAGAGGCATGAAAGTGAATCAGGATCCTGAATGGGGAAGGAAAAGACCTTCCAAAAATTAATCTGGCTGCTTGACACAAAACAAAACTAGAATTTTTAAAGCTGCATTATTCCTCCTTTGGCTTGAAGCTCTTATTAGTGGCTGCTTATGACACTAGTCTGCCACAATTCAGAGCCAGTGTTTTAATCCATCTTTCAAATTAGAATCCTTGAAAAGGATTTAGATATCCTTGGCTTATCCTGTCCTCGGGACTACATGAGAGATGCTAAATTCAGCTTCCCATGAGCCCAGCAGCCGGGATTCACCCAGCCCAGCCCTCAGTGCAGCCACCTCAGCTGCTCGCACAGACACCTGAGAAATTCGGGGGCGATTCTGCCTCAAGGACCGAATTTCAAACCGATACGAGCGAGCAAAGCACAGAAGGGCCAGTCGTGTCCTGCGTGACTCGGGGTCCCCTCGCATCGCCCCGGAGCCCCCCGGCTGTCCCTGCAGCGGCGAGAGGGGATTTGCATCCCAGCCCCCGGAGTCGGTGCCCCCGTCGGAGCGGGGATTCCCAGGAGGGCAGGGGAGGCTATTGCAGAGAGATTCCCACGGCGCGCGGAGGGGAATCCCAGGGCCGGGAGCGTTTCTGCGAAGGAGACATCTATCTCATGGGGTGTCCCGGCCCCGCGGATCCATCCTGCGGGGAGCGGGGCTGGGGGGGGTTCCCCA
>WEKX01018717.1:71467-132998 GCA_013390025.1 Pitta sordida | reverse complement strand
CCTGCCTGTCCCCGTCCCCTCCTCTGCCCGACTCCTGCCTGCCCCCGTCCCCTCCTCTGCCTGTCTCCTGCCTGTGCCTCTCTGTCCCGCAGCGCTGCCTTGCCCGCATCTCCGCCCGGTGCTGGGGTCCCGCCTCCCTCACCCCTGCCCGCACTCTTGCCCGTACTCTTCCCCCCCCAGGACCCTCTCCCTCCCCTTGGCCCCAGCTCTGCACCCCCCAGACTCTCTGCCAGTCCCCCTCGCCTTCCCCGGGTGGGCGCGGTGCTCCCGGGCGGGTTTGGGAAACTCAGCTTTTCCAGGAAAGAGGAGATGGTCGGCTCATGGGAGGGGTTGGCATCAGCGCTGGGCAGTGAGCAGGGAGGGTTGGTGTTTGTAAAGCTTTACGGTGAGAGGTAAAAGTCCTCTAGAATTATGTACGAGTAAACTTGTCCGAGGCTTTGCCCGAACTCCCGGGTGCCAGTGAGGTGCATTAAGGTGCCTGTCCCTCTGTGTGTGCTGCGCTGGTGCTCGTGTTCTGCGGGGGAAATCCATCACAGAATATTTCTCTTTCCATCCTCTGGGAAGGGACACGCAAGGAGCGAACGAGGTGACCCAGGCGGGGCCGTGCAGCGACACACGCTCCCTGTCCCGGGGGGCTGCTCTCGGTCCTTGGCAAGGTGTGACCCGCGCCACTTGTTGCACACGGGGAAACGAGGAGGAAACCCGTGGCGGGGATAACTCAGGAGCACGTCCCTCGCTGCTGGCCATGAAACTGCTCCTTTCCAGCTCAGTCCTTCGGGCTGGGGAGAAGCCTCTCCTTTGGGATGCAGCCGGAGCGCTGCACTTGGGCTTGAGGGACTTGAAAATTTGCTGGTGGGGGTCAGCTGAGCCTCTGGATGTTTGGCAGAAGCTGTTAATGGAGGTGCCATTCACCCAAGATCACTGGTACCCTCCGTGTCGGTGTGGAGGGCAGGTAGTTGGTGCTGGTGGTAATTTGGGGTGAGGCACATCCCAAACAGGCTCAGGGCCGGCTGGGGGAGGCGTCGTTGCTCAGTTTTGGGGTTGGTTTTGGGGAGGTTATGCCAGGCACCGGCCTCACCGGGGCAATTAGTGCCTCGCTCGGCCAGTTCTGGTTCTTACGCTCGGCTTTCCTTAGATTATGAAGCAATTAAATGTTTCTGGTGGCGTTTTGCGTGGCGCGGTGTGAGCGGGGCTCTCGCAGATGCCTCCCGGTGCCGTTTGGAATGAAGGGCAATTGGGAGCGACAGTGGCACCATATGGCCCTGCTGCAGCGCATTAAGGCTTTAGCAGTGACTGCTGTTAATTAAGTGTAACCCAGCCGCCACCACAACGTGACAAAGGGACACGTCGGGGCTGGGGAACTCGCTGTGCGGGGCGTTGTTTGAAGGAGGGCGATGTAAATCTGTTTTCTGGGGTGCACCTTTGCTTTCTGCCTGCTGTTCCTGATTAACTCCCTCCAAACCTGCTAAGGGCCAGATTATTCCCTGGGGGTGACAGCTCAGCTGTGTCTGGTGCACTGGAGCAAATGTGTGAATGAATGTGCTCGGAGAAACAGCATGTTTAATAAAAATAAGGTTTGTTTTTGCAAACAAACTTTGTGGCAGCTCTTGTCTCTCCTGAAAACCTGTCACAGGGCTCAGGTGCAAGATGAGGTACTGGGCTGTGTGCTTTGCAATCCTGACCTAAAGTACTAATTCCCTGAATTTTATGGTGTTGTGTAACACTATAAATAGCTGGTTTGAGGGACTTCTCCTTCGGCAGGATGTTTTCCATAGTTATAATGAAACATCTTAAATAACTGTATTTCCCTTTTCATTTCAGGGAATTATTCAGACTGTGGGAGTAGTTCTGCCTCAAAAACTCCCCAAACAACCAGGATAGGGGGAAGGGACATTCAAAACATCATCTGCATTCCCTGTCATCCCAATAGTGATTCCCATTAAAAATGCCCAAGAGCTGCAGGCGGGTTTTGCTCTCCTCCCTTGGTGAATATTTCTTTTTCTTCTGATGCAGAGTTGCTGCTTATTTGCTTTTGAATTACAGCCTGAGGATACTCAGGTTTTTATTTATTTCAACCTCAGGCTGTGCCAGGGGAGGGTCAGGTTGGACATCAGGAGGAATTTCCTCATGGAAAGGAGCTGCCCAGGGAGGGGTTGGAGTCCCCATCCCTGGAGGTGTCCAAGGAAGGACTGGATGTATCCCTCAGTGCTGTGGGCTCTGTGACAAGGTGGGATCAGGCACTGGTTGGACTGGTTGTATGATTCCCCCTCCTCCCCAAACACCCCTTTCTGTCCANTTTTCCAACCTTAATAATTGTATGATTCCCCCTCCTTCCCAAACATCCCTTTCTGTCTGTGCCATGGGCACGGTGACCTGGGTGTGATGGTGCCTGTCCCCAACAAGAGGACATCCAGCATGTGGCTCCTGCTGGCATCAACAGGAAGGGATGGGGAGATGGGAGCTCAGGAGTGAGTGCTCTGAGCCTTCCTAATGGAATTCTGTAAAAATCCTTCTTCTCAGTCTTAGAGGAAATGCACTTGGACAGGAGGAGTAGCTGTGCCATTTTATGCTGTGTCTTGAGTACCTCCCGTCTAATGCATGTGTCTTTGTGCTGCTGGCACTTTTCAAAGCCTGAGTCAGTACAAAAGTAAACAATCTCAGTGTTGGAGTGTGAATGTGTCTGCCCCACAGCTGGCAGGTTTTCCTGGCACAGGAATAGCTGGGAGAAAGGGGCTGGATGGGCGGGTTGCAGAGGTGCATCTTTGCTGGGGGTGGTTTTGGTGTGTTCTGGTGGGGCGGGTGCAGTTGTTGGATGTCGTGGTGACTAATGCAGCTTCAAAGCCCTCAGCATGTTTTATTGGACTTTGGGGCAGCAGGGAAACCAGGCTGGGCTTGGCACTGGAGCAGCTTCCTGGTGGGAAGGGTTGGGTGGGCACTGGTGGGCAGTGATGGGTGGGGGTTGGGAGATGGTTCAAGTGCTCCCCTGGCTCTCGGTGTCTCTGATAACCAGGGTAAAACCTCAGAACATGTCCAGCTCCTGAAGTTCTCAGCAGCAAATGCAGTTGCACCTTAAGTACATTTTGAACTGCAGATCTTGCAACACAGACCTGGTTCAGTAAAGCACCTCAGTGTCCTTGATGCCTCTGGTCTGAAGCCACCCTTAATCTCCCAGAGCAGTTCATTCCATGTCCAAGTTCTGTGCTGAATCAGCCCCTACTTCCTTAAGGAGGGAGTTGCTAAAACACCATTTCTCATTCTAATATGTAGAGCAAACTACAGTTCTAATGTTACTGGTTCCTAAGTAGATGTTTGCTTAAGATAACGAGTTTTTTAATGAGCCAGGCCTTGCTGGGACAAGGCTCTCTCTGGGACGTGGTGGTTTTTCATGTCTCTTCTTCCAACACGTTCCCCCACACTCACTCGTGTCTCTGGTCTTACCACTGTAAACAATAATTGCAAACAGTTCAGGACCCACAGCGTTTTGCATTTCTGGTCCATTTAGCTGATCCAGACGGATTCCTGAGGCTTTTCCTGCTGCCAGGTGACTTGGGCAGCTGGGGATGGTGTTTGCCAGGCGGGTGCTGCTGGGGTTGGGTGAGGGTGGGGTGGGGTGCTGGGGTTCCTCCTGCCCTCTGCGGCTGCCCCAGGCAGGGCGTTCGCTTCACTGGGAGGAGATGGAGGTGTGGGGTGGGATGGTGACCTGCCCAGAGCTGTGTGGCAGGATCCTGGCATAGCTCAGGTCTTTCAGGGTCATGTTTCTTGCTGCACTCCAGTCCAGTGCCTTGGGAAGGATTTATGGAGAGACGCAGCAGCCGAGGCTCCAGCCGTCGCCTTGCAGGTTGGTTTTTGGGCTGTCTTTTTTCTCGCCCTGCTTCATCCCTGGCACAGTGGGTTTAGAGTTTGCTGGTCTGAGTATGGGAAGGACTGATGTTGTAGCTGCAGAGATGCTGTCTGGGTGAATGAGAAAGCCCCCAGTGATAATTCATTGCTCAGGCTGCTTGGTGTGGTTTTCAGGACTAGTGAAATTCCATCTTTGTTGCTCCCTGTGTAAATGCAGGAGTGTGTTGTGCAGGGAACTGGAAACTGGTGTGTCTGTGAGAGGAATTCTGAGCAGAGTGGATACAATCGTGGTGTAGAAAGTACAAAGTGGCAGATTTCAAGTGTCTTGTTAAGCTGATGTTTACGTCCCAGCCCATCGTTTGACACCTGATACTGCTGTAACTGATGGATCACAGCGTGCTTTGGGTTGGAAGGGATCTCAAACTCCATGTTGTTCTGACCCCCTGCCAGAGGCTGGGTCACCCTCCACCATCCCAGGTTGCTCCAAGTCCTGTCCAACCTGACCTTGGACACTTCCAGGAATGGGAATGGCCACAGCTTCCCTGAGCAGTGCCTCACCAATCTCATAGCAAAGAATTTCTTCCTTATATGTAATCTAAATCTCTTTTAGTTTAAAACTATTCCCTTTGTCCTGTCAAAGTCACGCTCCCTCTCTTTTGCAATGCTGTGATTTTTCTAGATATTATGAAAAGATCTACAACCCTCGCTAACTATGTGCAGAGTGAAAGTCAATATTATAAATACTGTGAATATCAGTGCATTCCTTTAATTTAACCTCTGTTTAAACATTGGGGAGTAGTTATTTCCCCCCCCCCTTAAACTATAAAAGACTGCAGGGAAAAGCAGCAAAGTGAAGAGAGGATGCTGGGAAGAGACCTCCCAGCGTACGGCGGGGACCTGCGCTTTCTCTCTCTAATCTCTTCCGCTGGGTTATTTTATCTTATCAAGCAAAAAGCCCCAGAAATAGAAAGTTTTCCATGGCTTACGGGACAAGCCCAGAGATGCACAGACTCTGAGCTGTGTGCGCTGCCTCACTGCTCAGAAAAATAAATAAATAACCCCGTCAAATGGCAGCAGGTTGTAAATGGACAATGTCAGGGTTTTATCTCCGTGGGAGAAAAGGCCTCTCGTGGGAGCAGCACAACTTGCTCCGACTCTTGTTGTATCCCAGAGTGTTCAGCCTCAGAGAGCGGCTCCGTGCACCTGGAGAGCTCTGGGTCTCCTCTCCCAAGGATGGCAGACGGGAAGGCAGGAACAGCCACTTGCTTTGGGCTCGTAACAAAGAGAATTCGTAAAATCTTCCGGCATTTCCCCAAGTCCAAGCCTTGGTCTGAGGGGCTGTGGCTGCCGAGGAGGCCGAGCAGGGAGGTCTTGCTGCTCCGAGGTAGGTGGTGGTGGGGTGGGTCAGGCTGGGCTGGGTTTGGCTGGGTGCAGGTTTTCTGCTGCTTTTTGGGGTGCAGGGTTTCCCGTGGCACTGCTGGCAATGCACAACCACAGGGGACCTGCCTGGCAGGTATCGGGGCTGGCACGAGCTGCTGCCACCACACCTGTGGCACCAGGTGGCTTCAGCTTCAGCTCTGCTCCTACAGCTCCTGATGGGTGCACTGGTGCTGCCCCACTTGCCACTCCAAAGGACAATTTGCCTTTTTTATGGCTCAAGAGCATCTGCCAACAGCTGGGTTTGTGCTGCACATGCTGCAGTGGTGCAGGGACAGGGGGGACTGTCACCGAGGGGCCTTTGTCTGCTCTGGACAAACAGAAACACACCTTTGGGGTTTGCCTGTGTTTGCAAACAAATGAACCCAAACCATCTGGTTTAGATCTAAAACTGATGAGACAAGACTTCCAGTGACAGGGCTGCAGTGATGGGGCTGGATCGGTGCTGTGGGGGATGTCACAAAATGCTTTATAGGAGAACTGAGAACCTTCCCTGCTTTCTCTGTGGATGCTGATGCTGCTGGTGGTGGTGTCATGGGTCCTGCCCTGTCCCCTCGGAGCAGGAGGAGCCACCCACCCACCCTCTGGTGTCACAGGGCCACATCCTGCTGCCGTCCCTGAGGTTACCCCAGTGATGTCAGCCTTGGTCTCAGGCAGCACAGCTTGCAAAATCCAACCTCAGCTGCACTTAAAGGTGTGTGTGAGTCCCTGAAGGATTCCAGGGGTTGCACGGAAGAAATCTCCATTCTGCCACTCCGGCCCCTTCCAGCACTCAAACATTTTCATGCGGGTTGGACTGAGCTGAAAGGTGCCCCACGGGGTCTGTGGTTTTCTGGAGGTGGAGGTGGGAGGATGGGGCTGGGCAGGATGACTGGAAAAATCCTTCCCTGTGAGGGTGGGCAGGCCCTGGCACAGGGTGCCCAGAGAAGCTGTGGCTGCCCCATCCCTGGAAGAGCCCAAGGCTGGAGCAACCTGGGATAGTGGAAGGTGTCCCTGCCCATTTCAGGGGGTGGAACAAGATGATCTTAAAGGCTTCTTCCAACCCAAACCATTCTGTGACTGCAATCCCAGTTCAGGCACTGGGATGGGCTGTGTTGGACTGGTGTACTCTATCCAACTTCATCCCCTGAGAGACTTTATATATGGAGAAAAGCAAATTTCCTTCAGCCACCAACATTTTTCACAGTATCATGATCAGACTGATTTATTTTTTTTAAAAGAAACTACATTTCCAAGCGTTCCTTTGTTTGACTGGAATGGAAATTATCTTCCAGTTTAAGTGGAGGCATCCTGCTCCTCTTGGCAAACCTGTCACGTGGCTGCTTCCTAAAGCTGTGCTGGGTTTCTAAAATTAGTGTTCCCCGCCGGATACCGAGTGATTAGATCTGTTAATAGGTGATGGTGACTAAGGAGGTGTCACACTTTAATCCCACAAAGAAATGCCTGGCCACAACTGGCCTGATCCAGAGGTGTGCTTGGGAACTGGCATTTTTGCGGGCCAAATTATGTGTCAGAGCTCTGGTGCTGGAGCCTCCTCTCTCCACGAGGTTGGGGGGGAGCAGGAGGCAGCTGCCCAAATGTGAAAATGTGGGAGCACACGGGCAGAAGGGATGTTCTGGTGCCAGATGCTCAGGTGAACCTGCATCTGGAGCATTCTCCAGTTGGCACTTCCAGCAAAGACTTGGCAAATGTCCCCTATTAAAAGGCTGTTCTAGTTGCTCAAAAGGTCATGCATTAAATTACTGTGTAACTGCAGCTTATCTCTAATTAAAAAAAAAAACAAACCAAAAAAAAGGCAAGTCTCCCCCCTTCTCCCCCAGGCTTACTGGAGACAACTGACTTGGAATAGGAGGATGATAGACAGCTCACGCCAGATGAATGTTAAATGATAAATGATTTCCCTCTTTCCCCTGGAGATTGATGTTTCCCCCTTCAGGCACCAGCTCCCAGCAGTGGTTCAGCTCCTTTTATTCATTCTTGGGCATTAGGGTATTCACCAGAGCTGAGCAGAAATCACTATTTCCAGAGCAAACAGAGGATTTTCCTTTGCTTTCCTGCAAACCCCAGATATTCAAAACCAATGACCTAAATGCTAAAGAAAAAAGAAATAGAAAAAGAAAGAAGAGGGTGTTTAAGGTATAAGCTCAGTGGCTTGGAGTGGGGTCACAGAGCTGGTGCAGGGACAGGCACTCACATCCCTCTGTGGGGTGAAATCTCTTGCCTTGGTTTTAGAAATTTTTTTAATTTTTTTTTCCCAGGTTAGTGACCGCTCTGGAATTTTGGGCAGTGTAAAAAGTAAATTTAATGCTGTTTGTACGGCAGTTAAAAATTAAAAGGCTCAGATGGGCCATTAAAGTGGAAGGAGGTTATTCCCTGCCATCAGGAGGGTTTGGAGGAGTTGGGGCTTCAAGAGAAAGGGCTGAGGGAGCAATAGCCACGAATATGGGATAACTGGTAGATGGAGGGGCTGTGCCAAATGCTGGGGGCAGGCAGGACCCTGTGCCTGAACGGGCTAAACCTGGGCCCTGCAGAGGCTTTTATGCAATTGCTTCCTTGAACTAGTTAAGGTCTGACATTGGGTCAGGATCCAAAAAACCAGCTCTGCAAATGGTTACTGCACCTGGGCCGGGAGGTCACAGCCTCTGCTCGGGCTGGGATGTGCCCCTGCCTGATCCAGGGATGGATGTCTGGCAGCCTGGTGGGAGTTCCCTGCCTTGGGCACTGTAACCTTGCAATGCTCATATTTAGACACCAGGCACGGGTTCCCAGAGAAGCTGTGGCTGCCCCTGGATCCCTGGAAGTGCCCAAGGCCAGGTTGGAGCAACCTGGGATAGTGGGAGGTGTCCCTGCCCATGGCAGGAGGTGGAATGAGATCCCTTCCTTAAGGTCCCTTCCAACCAAACCATTCTGTGCTTCAGTGATATTTAGTGACCTTAAGTAGTTTAAACTCTGTCTAATACTACGATGTTTCTTCCCTCCTGATGGTGGAAGGTGAAGAATCCTGTCCCTGTGCAGTGGCCAAGCTTTTGCTGCAGATTCTGTGCAGGTGATGCCTCCCCAGAGCAGAGCTGGGAGTGGGTACCCCGTGGTTTGGTGGCACTGGAGCCTTTTCCGTCCTTTGTATGTCAGTGTGCCAGCAGGTCAGGGACAGGCAGCAGGATGTGGGGCAGGAATGTGGCTTGTGCTGCTCATTGCACAAAGGAACACAGCTTGGGGAGAGGGCAGGGGAGCAATTTTTGCTGTGGATGAGGTATTTTCGTCCCTTTCCCTGCAGGAGTGTGCCTGAATGGGGACCTTAACGGGCTGTGCTGGTGGCCATGAGCATCCATCTGCCTGCCAGCCGGAATCCATCCCTTCCCAGGGTTCTTCCAGCACCCCTCAACCGCAGCCTGCAGGTGAAGGTGCCTCACGTTGTCGTTTCTCTCCCTGCAGACTGCAGATACACGTGTCACCAGGAGTGCCGTGGCCTCATCCAGCTGGACTGCCGGCGGCCGGGGCAGTGCCAGAGCCAGCTGTCACCCGAGAGCACCCTGCTGCCACCCTGCAGCCAGGTAAACAGGGAGGGGGATCTTGGGGGGGGGCACAGCCTTGTGGTGACCATTGGCATCTGTTTGCTTGCTCCCAGAAGGTTTCCCAGGAGGGAGGGCTTGTCAGAGCTCAGTGGGTCAGAGTCAGGGTCCCTGATGTGCCACCTGTGGATTGTGAATATTGACCCCGTGTGCCCTGCCTGGGTGGGGGTGATCTACCAGGGAACACCAATATTGGCATTAAATTGTGTCCCAGCACCAGGTGTGAAGTGCTGGAAAACCGGCAGCAAAGGTGCAATTTTCCCACATCACAACAGAGCCCGAGCCTGGATTTCACAAGGAGTTCTGGCTAACAGCCTTGTTTTAAGAGTTTCAGTAGCCCCAGAGGACTGAGGCTCTTCGGTCTGTGTTAGGGATGTGCAGTAATCCCGGGGTTACTCCGGAAGGTTTAGCTGTTGCTTTAATCCCCCAAGGGTCCTGCAGTGTCGTGTGAGCCAGCGTGGGTGGAACAGGCTGCAGGGTCAGAGACTCCCATCACACCACATGAGATGTAAGATGCTTAAGGCACTGCTTAGAAACCTGCCTGGAGTGGATTTGACTTGGAAGAAGCCTTTTCAATCTCTATATTCTTTCATAAAAAGTTTGGAACAGCTCCCCAGGGAAGTGGCGGAGTTGCCATCCCTGGGATTGCTTAAAAAAAGAGTAGATGTGGCACTTCAGGGCATGGTTTAGTGGACACCCCTATAGTTCAGGGGTATTTGATCAAATGTTGTGCTTGATCTTGGGGGGTCTTTTCCAGCCTTAATTGTTCGGTGATTCTGTGTTCTCACCTTCATTATATCCCTCTTTGCGGAGGACCTTGTGCAGAACTGGAGACCTTGTGCAGTTTTCCAGAGATAACGTGGGGTTTGGTTGTTGTCCATCCTTTGCTGTACAAGGTCTGCTGAGCTTGGCCTCACCGGCCCGTGGCCAGGCAGGTGCTGCTCGGAACAAAATGATCAGAGTAAAGGAAGGATCTGAAGTGCAGTGGGATTTATCTTTTAAGGGCCTTAGAGGTGTTTGTATAAGGATGTGAAACCAGATTTGTGTGTGTTTGTGTCTCCTTCAGATCACTGGGCTTCCCCCAGCAGTGTGAGAAAAGCTTGGGCTCCGAGGAAAATGAGAAAGTCTCGTTTCATCTTGAGGGAGATAACACCAGCCCGGGTTTATTGATGGGCCTAATAACAAACAGGGAGCCTGAGCTTCGTGGCAATCCATCACTCTGACATGGCTCTGGTGTGATCCTGGGGAGGGGGGGAGGCATTTTGTGCCCAGGGAACAAAAGTGTCTCTCCAATTCCAGCAGAAATCCATAAACCCATCCCAAGGCACTGGTCAGGGATCACCCCTCAGAACCCTTCATACAGCAAAGTGCTGGATGGAATCTTCTTGCCTGTCCTGGGAAAGGCTGGGGAAGGTGGGGGGTGGTTCGAGGGTTAATGAGGGTAAATCACCGCAAGAAAGCTCCATTATTCATAATGGATAATCAGGGGAAAATCATCTTCAGGTTTCCTTTATCTGAGCACACAGGCGTGTTCCTGGAGTATTTCTGTTGGCCAAGCAGTTTTTGTTGCTGGAAAGGGGGAGGATGGATGGAAAACAGGGTCAGTATTCCAGCAGGAGACTAACAGGATGCCTGAATATGCTGGCAGGAGGGGAAGAGGATTGCACGCTGAAAACACAAGACAAATTAATAGCTGGAATAATTGGAAGTCATTAAATAGTATTATCTAAATTTAGCAAACTGGAAGCATCAGAGAAATAACTACTTTAATATCATGTATTTGATACTGTTACCTTGTAATTCCAGGCATTAATAATTTGGGCTTTGATCCAGTTAAGTACTTAAGAGTGCGTTACATTTGGGTCCCAGAGCAGCCTGGTGGGGTGAAATCCAGCCTCAGTTGGCAAAAGTATCCACTGGTCTCAGCAGCACCAGCAGTTTGGTCCCTGGATGTGGCAGAGCTGGCCATGTGCTCCCCACCTGCAGACTGGTGCAGGTCACTGGGGTTTTGGGGAGCTGATGTGCAGGTAACCATGAACTGGAGCTGCTGCTGAATAAATGGGTCAAAATTCCTTGGGTTTATTTGACTTGACTGGGGTTTTTTGGAGCTGAGCTCCCAGCAGATGGACTGCAATGGATAAGGGTTTCTTGGAGAATCCCGGGGAGCTGTGCAGAGGCAGAGCATCCACTGGGGTGCACCTGGTTCCCCTGTGAACTTCCTGGGGCTGAGGCTTCCTAGAAGACACTTGTGCTGATCATCGGCCCAACATTCACTTTCTGTCTGTGTTGCACATGCTCAATTTAAGCCTCTTTCTCCTCTAAATATATCCTGTGGAGCAGAGGGGGTTGTGCTGCTGCAGGAGGACTCTGCTGCTAAGAGCAAGCCTTATTTATTCCCACTGTTACAAGTTGCTCTGTAAATAAGGCGCTTGGATTCTTGCCTTCCTCTTTTTGACATGCAGATGTGGCCTCCTCCCTCCAGTCTTTCCATCTACATCCCGGTTGGGGCAGGGAGCTGTCAAAGGCTTGCAGCAATTTGAGTCCTTCAGCTCACAGATCCAGATGGGAGGGTTTGGAGCACCATGTACAACCCATCGAGAGGGGAAGAGGTTTTTGTGCTGCGTGGCGGCTTGTGTGAAGGTCTTGAGGCCCTTTTGGACCAATCAGAGGAGCAAGTTTAGGTTAGATATTAGGAAGAAATTCTTCCCTGTGAGGGTGGTGAGGCACTGGTTGCCCAGAGAAGTTGTGGGTTCCCTATCCCTGGAAGCATTCAGGGCCAGGGCTCAGAGCAGCCCAGTCTGATGGAAGGTGTCCCTGCCCATGGCAAGGAGTGGAGTGTGATGAACTTTAAGGTCCCTTCCAAACCAAACCATTCTATGAGACTCTCAGAGCTTGTTCCCTCTTCTGTTACTGAAGTGTGCTGACGGATTCTCAGCACGTACATTAACACTGGGTTGCCTGAGCAGAGTCTTTTATAACACAGCGTGTCAGGCTTTCCTTCAGTCCCCTCTCCCTGCTCAGGAATATGTGTTTTCAGGTGGGTGTGGAGAGCCTGTGCTGGGATGTGCTCCCCACGGATGCAGCAGCCCCTCACAGAGCCCGTGGGGAGCAGAGCCCTCCCCCTGCCTGGCTCCAGAAATACCTGTGATCTTCACCCAGCACGAAGGTCACAGCTGCTTTCAAAGCTGCTGGTAAATCACAGGGTGGTGGCAGCTCAGGAGGGGCTGGGGACAGAGCAGGCGGTGCCAGGGCGGTTCAGTGCCCAGCTGGGTTCCCTCGAGGCTGCGGGGGGGAGAGGAGCAGGGATGCTGCTGTTGCTCTGAGCCATTTTCCAAGGCCAGCGCAGCATTTTCATCAGTTTGGATCTTCCTGCAAACAGGACCCGAGTGCTGAACGGCTTTTTCCTGGGCTGCAGCTCGAGCCGAAATCCCTCCTGCTGCTCTAAAATGGGCTGCGGAGCAGAGAGGCACCCCCTGTCCCCCGCAGTGTGATGGCCAGGGGTCCCTGGGGCCCCGAGGAGGGTTTGAGGCTGCATCTTTCATCAGCCCTCCCCCTTCCCCACCACCTTTTCTGTCCAGCCTGGGCTCGATTCTCTAGGGCAGGTGATGCCACAGCAGCTCCCGAGGATGCGCTGAGAGGGACGGAGCAGCATCCAGCCCGCCGTGGCGATGGGTTTTGGGTCACAGAGGTGGTCCCCGAGGGCCGGGCAGTGCCCAGGGCCAAACCCAGCGCCCCGGTTGAGAGCGGGGTGAGAAATTTTGCAAGAGGAAGTGGCCGGGGCTGCGCAGAGCGGGGCGAGGGCAGGAAGGGGAGGCGAGGCGATGCTGCGCGGGCACCCGCGGGACCGGCGAGCGGAGCCGGGAGCGGAGCGGGAGCTCTGCCCCTTCCATGCTGCCCCAGCGCCGCTGCGCACGGAGGCGGGTGGAGGAGGAGAGGGAAGGGAAGGGTTACCCGGCACGGCTGCCTGTTAAAGAGAAATAGCTCGGCTGGCTCCGGAGGATGAGCAGGAGGAGCTGCCGCAGATGAGGATGTGAGCGCGGGCTCGCCGGAGCCGCAGCGGGGACCCCGATGGTCGCCAGCCCCCCGGCGACCCCCGTGCGCCCTCAGCCTCTCGCCTCTGCCGGGCTTCCATGACCATCGGCAGCAGCATGAGCAGCGGCTACTGCAGTTTGGATGAAGACCTCGAGGATTGCTTTTTCACGGCAAAAACCTCCTTTTTCCGCAGCGCGCAGAGCAAGGTCCCTGCCAAGGTAACGGCTCAGAACTAGTGAGGAGGGATGTGCTGGGAGAGGGATGTCGGTGTTTCCCGCACGTTTGGCTGCGGGTGCTGCCAAAAATGAGCTTGTGCTGGAGTCAGGGCAGAGCTGCCGGAGGGGAGGAGGGTTCTGCCCTCTCTTGTGCGGGGGGTCTGCACTGCTGCAGGTTTTTCTCAGCCATCTCAACCTTTCCATGCCGGGTTTTCCCGCTGGAGGAGCCGATTCTTAATGTGGTTTTTCAGCATTAGGTGAAGCCCTGTAGCAACCCTGCCAGCTGTCATCCACGGGGTCAGGGTCAGCCTCCCAGCCAGGGACCTGTGGTTTGGCCTCGCAAAAACCTGCCCCACTGGGGAAAATTGCACCTGTGGGGTGGATGGGGACATGGGAAAGTTCAGGACTAAATTAATCTGTGAACTTATTAACATGGTAATTAATGTGATCCTTTTCTGGGTGGTTGGAGCCGTGTGTGGACCTGCGGTGGAGACGGAGAGGGCCGTGTTTCACCCCAGGATGAGATTTCTATCTCTCTAACAAGAGATAGAAGGCTGCTTGGTGGGTTTTAAGCGTTTATTTAATTAAAATTAAAACCCCATGTCATAAACTTTGGGGCCCCAACCAGAACTGAGCAAAAAAGGAGAAGGCGCTGCTGCGGAAGTGGGGGTTTCACACCGGAACGAGAGCCAGAGATCAAATCTGCAGCACCAGAGATCAAATCTGGCCCAGGGAGCAGCTTTTTCCACGTAAAATTCCCCTGGAAAGCATCAGCACCGATGCACTCCTGTTCAGGCTCTGCTGTATTTGCATCTGGGACTGCAGAGCTGCAATCCTCAGCAGGTGCTTTGGGGTTCAGCCCCAGTCCGAGGGCTCTCCCCTTCTCTCCTTGGGAAGGAGGGGCTGCCCTGGAGGAGAGTTTCAGTCAACTGGGAATTTTATTTTAATTTCTCTGAGGAAACTCTCCCTTGGGTTTAAGGTGGGATATTCCCCGTTAGCCAGCAGCTCCCTCTCGTTATGATTAACTGGCACGTACTGTTGGTTTTTAAATGTCATTTGATGATTCATTTGTGTAGGAGATGTAAGAGATCGGGGTGTTGGTGCAGCTGGTGCTGCTCATTTTGAGCCAGGGCACTGCAGATCCTCAGGTACCTTTGGAAATCAGCCTGATCCTGTTGGTGCTCGGGAGCTCTCCCTCACAGAGGAGTTGGGGGCTGCTGCCATCCTTATTTCTCAGCTCCTTGCCTGGATGTGACCAGCGTGGGTGGCAGAGCTCGCGCTGCCGGAAAAGATGGAGGCTTTGGGGGGGTTTGGTGTTATGGGGAGGAAATGGTTCCTGTGCATAAAACACCCCCCCCACACACACACAAAATGTGCTGCTTAAAACCAATTGATGTTGTGTAATGTGTGGAGACGGGTCCTCGTGTGTTTTGGGCTAGAGGTGGAAACCACCCTCAGGTTTTGTGTGAAGAGAGTTTCATGGCATGCTGGGGGGGTGGGGGTGGTGCAGGTCCTGCAGGAGGATGAGGCTGGACCTCAGCTTTACATGGAGCATGGCAGGGAGGAGAAGGAGGTGTTGGACACATCACCTTTCGGCTTTGATTCATTCCCCACCTCCCCTTTTTAATTGGCACCTTACCTAAATGAGATTTTTGAATGTGGGACATTTTCACTGCTGCAAGAGCTGTACAGTCTCTGCTCCTGACCATATGCAGAAAACATCATCTTGAGCCCACAAGGGAGTGAACCTGATGAGTGTATTTGGGAATGGTGACATTTTTCCATCCTTAGATGACCAGGATGCCTGGCACCAGCCCATAGGGATGCCCTGAACTGGGCAGGAGAAAGCTAAATATGGGTAACTTAGGGATGTATGTCTTCAGAGACCCATGAAACATCTCTGTGGAGGAAATGTGTTGGGGGTGGGGGTAAGAGGTGACATACAGGCCTCCAGTCACTTAAAACGATAGAGTGGAATTTGATTTCTGTGATTACAGAAGGGATTTTTCTGATTGAAATAACTCTATTAAACTGAAGAGCCTCTTTCTAGGACTGCTGTAATTCCTTTTTATTTTCAAAACCATCAGTGCAATCACTCTTCATTAGCAAAGACCTGGTTTAGATCTGAGATGTGACCTCATCCCTGGAGATCCATTACTTGGCATTTTCGAGCCTCTTCAGTTGAATGGCTTCAGTGGCTTCTGCCTGAAACCAGATTTCTTAAAACTCTGCTGAATTGCTCGTGGACTCCTGCATCAGTGGCTGCTGGGAAAGGGGCAGGTGTCTGTCCAGGAATAGATTTCACAGATTTCACAGAATATTCTGGGTTGGAAGGGACCCACAAGGATCATCGAGTCCAACTCTTAACACTGTCTCCCTGGTGGGAATTGAACCCAGGTCTCCCACACGCCAGGTGGGGACGCTAACACAGGAGGGAGAGAACCTGAGCAAAGGCTGGATGAGGGTATCTCCAAGCTCCCATCCACCCTTGGAGAAACCCCACAGTCCAAGAATTGTGTGGCCTGTGCTGATTTGTGGGGTGCAGGTAACCAGGAGGTGTTGGGCAAAGTGGGCATCACCTGCCTGGTGCAATGCAGAGGAGCCAGAGCCCAGGACTAGGGCAGGATCCTCTCCTTGGCCCCTTGTCTCTATCCTGTGGAGCACAGGGAAATTTCCAGAGGTGAGGCAGGGGCACTTTGGGGTGCAGGGGTGGCCCTGGGGCACTTCTCTGGGAAGGGGGAAGAGGTTTGTTTTGGCCCTGCAAGGCTGTGACCTGTTGCCAGTGTCTGCTCCTGAGGACCAGCAGATCCCTCTGATCCACCCTCTGGGCCGAGGGCTCTGTGCACACAGACATTGGGGTGGTCCTGTCCACTTCCCCCCCAGAGATGTAGCTCCTTGTGAAGACCTTCTCAGCTCTCACTGCTGAGCAGAGATGTGGCAGGAAAAACGGTTTCTAAGTGAAATCTCCATGGCAATCAAAACACTGAGCCCATCTTCACTTGCTCTAACCTCTCTGAAATGCAGCAACCATTCCTCTCCCCTTCTCTGGAGGTGCACATCTCCCTTATCTTCTGTCTTTTCCACTGAACCCCAAAGCAAACCACAGCATCTCATTTGAATTTCTCAAAGGGAGTGAAATATTGGGGGTATTTAGGCTTTTCTTGAGGGAGGGGGTGATCCAAATCTATTGTCTGATTCTCCCCCCGCCTGTCTGTGCTGGAGCAATGGATCCTTTCCCAGTATAGTGCTGTGAACCGTGGGAGTGGGTGGTGAAGGGGAGGTGTTGGGTGTTGGGCAGTGATGGAGAGCTCTGTGAGAGCAGAGATGTCCCAGCTCTGGTGATTGGCTTGGCCCCAGTGTCCTCCAGCTGTTCTGAGCTGCTGCTTCACATGTTTCTGGCTCTAATTTGAGCCATTCACATCTATTTCCAGTCCTTCATGCCGTGCTGTGACAGCAGTCACAGGGTGCTCCCCTGAACTGTGGCTCCACGACCAGCAGCACTTGGACATGCTCTCCAGGCTTTGCTTTCTGACATTTTAAGACAACTCTTTCCTTAATTAGCAGGAGAATTGAAAACTGATGCCCTGAGTTGAAAAATCCCTTCAGAACGATTTCTAACATAGGAGCCAAAGGGAGAGCTTGGGCTGTGTTTTTTGGGAGTGCAAGTTGTCACAGCCTGGTTGATGTAAATGGGGATGGAGCTGTGCCTGAGCACACCAGGGAGGACTTGGCCACTCCTGCCTCGAGATAAGACAGTCATTGCCAAGAGCCTGGTGATGCTGAGCCAGATCCATCTCCACTCTTCTGCTCTTCAAATTCATTAACTAAATAGCTGGTGAGGAAAGTTGGCTGAGAGTGAGGGCTGGTGTCCCTGAGACTGCTCTGGGGCTGCAGGGAAGTGGCCCTTGCTCCAAGGAGTGTCCCATGGGAGTGCACACTCGGCCTTTTTGCCTCTGGTGCCTTTCCATGTCTGATTTGATGGTGAAGCCAGAGTTCATGAGCTGCTGGTTTTCCGCCTCTTGAGCTCCTTGGTGCTGCCTGGGGCTGTGGTGGGACCCAGAGCCATGGGAGAGGGCACCATCCCTCCCCTCCGCTGAAGTGGCATCAGAAAGCTCCTGGGTCCCAGCTATAGCTGTTATTCCCAGCGTGGTGCAGAGCTGCTGCTTTTGCTGCTTTTTAAAAGGTTTTTAAATTGGGGGTTGACTTTGGGCAGGTGAGAGGCTGTAGGTAGAATGCTCTTTGCCTGGATGTGGACTGTTTCTCCGTGCAAACTGATAAATGGAAATATCTGTCATGGAGGCTTAGTGGTTGCCTCTCTTGGCTCAGAATTCTTTTGAGAGCGTGTCACCACAATCACAATGGCCTGTGGGTTTTCCATAATGGCCTGTCACAAGCTCATGGCTCATTAGCTGAGTGGTGGGTTGCAAAGAGGGGGTTGGTGTGGGGGACAGTGGCTGTCCAAGCCTCGGGCAATGGGCTTTGTGCACCACGGCTCCTGCCTCTTCCCAGGGGCTTATTCTGGGCAGCCTTTATCCCACCGAGCATTAACTCAAGTGCTGGATGAGGCTCAGAGTCATTTCTTACAACACACAGGGATAATGTAGGTTATGGAGGGGAGCCTGAGTGCAGGGGGGGAGGGCACAGGCTGCTGTGGGTGCCCCAGGGCACCATGACTTTGCTCTGCCCTGTGCAGCCCGTGAGTGCCTGTGTCACTGCAGGCCACCACTGTCTGTGAGCTATTTTGTCAGTGCCACCCGTGCTGGCAAACCCCTCACCTGCTGAGTGTCAGCTGAGCCAGCTGACAGTGTGTTTAACCCCTGGCATCCACAGCCATGCCACGTTCTGCACGAGGTTTTTAAGGGAGCAGATGGGGAATGGAGCTGGCAGCTCCAGCCTTGCCATCACGTTCCTGCCAGTTGCACAGGAGGGTGGCACAATGGAATGTGCTGGGTTTGCAGGCTGGCACACAGATGTCATGTCGTGCAGCCACACAGCCAGGTGATCCTTAAGAACGGCTGGGATTGCTCTTCCCTGTTTTCCATCCAGGAAAGCTGCAGGTCCAGCAGTGCCTGCCAGGGTTCAGGTGGAGGCAGAGGTACTGAGCTGTTGTTTTGTTAACAACTTGCTTCATCCTGCCCCGGTACAACAGGAAATGTGGCAACGGTTTATGGTTAAAGCTTCTGTTTTTCTTCCTTTAGCCAGAATTGCAGATTCTGCACCAGAAACTTTGCACAACCGGAGGTCAGGGTAGGTTTGTGAAGAGCAAGAAGTGGCTGATCTAATCATGCACAGAGGAAGGAGCAGCACTTCTCTTCCCAGGCTGTGGCTGCCGTACCCAGGGCTTCCCCACCATGGGGGTGGTGCTGCTGGGCTGGTTTGGGGCTCACTCACGGGCAGGTTTTGGTCTGTAAGATGGAAAAGCAGAGTCTCCAGCCATGGGGTATGCAGGGTTGGGACGGATGGGTGATCCCTGCTGCAGGATCGTGGTGTGGCCAGGCCAGAGCATCGCTGCCCTGAAGGGCAAGAAAAGGTGAAGGGTGAAGCTCTTGGAGCCCCAGGACTCCCCCAGTCCTAAAGAGTTGGTGGAGCTGGAGTGGCCCCACTCTGGATCCTGTGGGACAGCTGGTTGGTGAGTGCATTAGCTTTTCTCCTGTGACCTTGTTGCTTGGCCATGGATGGAGTGTGTCCCCGGGGTTTTATCTGGACACTCCTGTGATTGTCAGCCTGTGCTGGGGTGGCTGCGTGGGAAGAGTGTTAAAACTTCCTTTCCCTGGAGTGGGAGGGTGTAGGAGGAAGGTGAGCTGGAAGTGGGCTGAGCAAGCTGGGAGAGCAGCAGGTCCATCTGATCTGCCCAGATGTGCGTGTGGGGAGGGCAGGACGCTGGAGTTGGGGCAGTGGTTTGGTGATGGAGTTGTGTGGTGACGTGGTGTGAGACTTGTGACGTGGCCTGAGCGAGGCTTCCTCCTGCTGCGAGTGGTTTGGGTTTCTTGGAGCCCAAGGCCATTATCACCTGCCTGTGATTCCCTGGGGCCCAGCACTGCTCCAGGCTCCCGTGTCCTGGGTGCTCCGTGTGTCCTCCATGGAAACCAGGCAGCAGCAGCTCCTAATTGCTGGCACACGCTGTGTTCCTCAGCTGGAAACACCACACGAGGGGAGGGACTGGCCCTGCTGGGGAGAAGCAAATTGCAGTGACAGGGACAGGCTGAGCTGCTGTGTTTGCTTTTGCCATGTCTGGATGGACTGATGGATGGGGGTTTGTGCTGGGCTGTGTTTGTGCCACAGGTGACAGTTTCTTCCCAATAGGTAATCTAAATCTCCCCTCTTTAAAGTCATCGTCCCTTGCCCTGTCACTTCATGCCTTTGTCCAACGTCCCTCTCCAGCTCCCCTGGAGCTACGAGAAAGGCGTTGGACAAGGAGACTGGAGCACAATGGAAGTGTTCTCCCTTGGGTCACTGCCCCAGATCTGTGTTTGGAGAGGCCTCGTGCTGGTCTCAAGTGAATATTGTGAAATTGTGAACTGTCACTTGGGATTTGCTTGAATGAATTTCGGGCTCTCGGGTCCCAGGACTGCAGCTGTCTTGCCAGATTGCAACCAGGGTTTCAGTTTCTCCTGTGCTTGATTCTCTTCCTCAAAGAAATATCATGGGCAGCCTTGGGCAATATTGGCTTATTTACAGCTTGCTGCATCCTTGTCTTGTGTGTTCTGGGACCACCCGGGAAGAGACAAGCTTTGCTCCCAAAGCTGCCTTTTTTTCCCCTTTTTTGCCTTCTCAGAGGTTGGAGTTTTCATTTTGAGCCTTCCTGGCCTTGATGGCACATCCCTTTACGCTTCCTGCTCTCTGCTAATGCCAACTTTGGAGTGAGCCCACATAAAATCTGGGAGTGCTGCTCACAGTTCCAGGCAGTGCTGGCAAGATGCATTCACAGGCTGTCTCCAGGGAAGGTGGTGAGTTCTGGGAAGGCAGCAGAGCTCTGTGCTGGGAGATCCAGCCCACCAAGCATTGCCCAAGACACACAGAGGCTTGTTTGCAGCAGATTTAGCAGATAAAGCAGGCAGTGCTTTAGGAGAGACTGGCTATTAGGAAAAATTTCTTCCTTGAAAGGTATTGGAACAGGCTGCCCAGGGAGAGGGGGAATCACCATCCCTGGAAGTGTTCAGAAGGTCTGTGGATGTGGCACCTGGGGACAGTGGTTTAGGGGTGAGCACAGCGGTGCTGCATCAACACCTGGACCCCATCTCAGACGTCTTTTCCAGTCTTAATTGATTCTGTGACTATTCATTAGTGACATTTCCATAGGTGGCCTCCAGGTAGAGCCCACCTACGTGCCACATCTGTTGTTTCTGCCTCCCAAGAGGAAATTCCCCCCAGCCCTAGCGAGCAGCAGCCGCCGTCACCCTCCCCGTGAGCCCGTGTGTGGGCAGCCACCAAACGGTTTCTGACATGGGCTGCGATGCTTTGACTGGGTTTGCAGTGACTGATTTATTAGTCAGGCAGCCGTCCTGCTGCTTGTGTGGTTTTACTGCTCTGAGCTATAATTTCCGCAGCTTTGGACAAGAGCAGTGAGAGATTTAACTTCAGGTTCTGCCTGGGTGAACCCGCTGGAAGCTGCTTGATGAGCACCCTGGGTTTTGGGGAGGCAAAGCCATGAATATTGCAAAAAAGGATGTGATTTTTATTTTTTTCTTCTAACTGCGCTGTGAGAAGTAAATAAATTCTTGCAGGTGAAGGTGTCTTTGTTTTGAGACTGAGTTTTAAAGGCTGGATTTTTTTGCCCTGGTTTGTAGTGGGGTATTTTACTGTTCTGTGACACTGACTGGTGGGTTTTGTGTGGCTGTTACTGGTGTACAGAGCTGGTTTGGGGTAGGGATGTGGCACATTTGGCCTCCTGGCAACAGGAACTGTCCCCACCTGCGTCATCACTGCGAGCTGAGCTCAGGATCTGCGCAGGATCTGTTCCTGCTTTCCCGGGAAAAAGTAGAGCTCAACAGATGGAGTGTTACCCAACACATAAACCAGCTAAAGCCCATCTCTTCTGATTTCAGAATGTAACACAAACAGTAGAAGAAGAAAAACCTGAGCCTCCAACCATCCAGGAGATCAAACAGAAGATTGAAAAATACAATGCAAAGGTCACCAACTGCCTGTTGATGAAGCTGGTATGTACTGAGCTGGTTTTATTTTGAGCACAGCCACTGGTGCTGGTTTCTCTGGGCTGTGAACTGGGCCAGCCTGTGGGAAGGTGTCGGGGGGGACAAGGCAGCCTTGTGGCTGTTGAGCTGCTTTTCCTCCTGCGTGGCTTTCCTGAGTGCCCAGCACTAGAGATAACCCTTCCCTGCCTCCATCCCTCCAGGCTGGCACTGCTGGCACAGGGATCTCTGGCCAGCCCGTGCTGGCAATGACTTGCCACACGTAGATGAGCCCATGTTGTTCCAACAGGGATGAGCCATGGTGGAGCTCTGGTTGTGACCTAAACAGAGGTCTTAGAGCCTGGGTATTTTGAGGTTTTTATTGCAAACTTGCTTATTGTCATCTCTAACTAAAGCCTTGATGATATGTGGTGAGAAAACCAGGAAATCCCCTCTTTTACCCACTGGAGTAACACAAAGGTACAAACTTCACAGGATCTTACAGACAGACGAGACAGAGCTTCTTAAAGAGTGAAATAATTAAGTTGTAGGACTTCATGAACTCCCTGGTGCTTGCTGACATCTGAAAATAAATGTGAAATTTACTTAAAGTAGCAGATATTATGGCAGTTGTGTTAGTGAGGGCTGCACATGAATGTCTGCTGGAATGTCACCCCCTTGATTTTGATCATGCCTTGACTTTCAGGAGTCAGTTGGGACCCAAATGTTTATTATTGAGTTACTTTGCTTGGAGTTCAGCAAAACCACAGTGCTGGGACTTGTTTGGGTCCTGGGACTCAACTGGACCACTCAGTGGAACCCCAGGCCAGTGCTCCCAGCTTGTTCTTGCCTGGCATCCATGGCTGGGCTGTGCAGAACGAGGCTTTTCTCTTGCTTTTGGCAGAGCTGAGGGTGGGATAAGGCACCTGTTGTGAGAGATGCTGCTCTTGTTACATGGAGACATGAGAATCCCTTAAGATGGGAATAAAACAAGAGGAACACTGCTGGGAGATCTTGCTGAAGCTGAGGGCAGAGCTCTTCCCAGGGGTTTCAATTCCACATTACGAGCAACTGCACAAATTCCATGTAAGGGTTTCCATAACTCACTCGTGGCAGTGTTTGGTTTGAAATAAACCAAAATCGAATGAAGGAAGGTCTGAGTCACTGCTGAGGGGAAGAAACAGGAGAAAATCAGTAGTGACCGACCCACAATTACTGGTTATTTGTACATGATTAATAAGAAACCCTCAGCAGAATCGAGGCGAGGGGGCGGGGGAGGGCAAATCCTGCTGTGGGCCCACTCTGCAGACCAGAAAGCCCTTCCTAGAAGGGAAAGGCTCCCTGGAGCCTGACCTGCCTCTCCTTTGCTTTAGAACGAGGATGGGACATACACAGGTTTCATTAAAGTGCACTTGAAGCTGCGTCGCCCCGTGACGGTGCCGGCCGGGATCCGGCCCCAGTCCATCTATGACGCCCTCAAGGAGGTGAACCTGGCTGACATGACGGACAAGAGAACCTCCTTCTACCTGCCCCTGGATGCCATCAAGCAGCTCCACATCAGCAGCACGACCACGGTGAGCGAGGTGATCCAGGGGCTCCTGAAGAAGTTCATGGTGGTGGATAATCCCCAGAAGTTTGCACTTTTCAAGGAGATGCGGAAAGATGGGCAAGGTGAGTTCAGGCCCGCCAGCTTTCCTGTGGTTGGTGGGTTTTGCTTCTATTTTGTGTGGCCGAAATGTGGCCAAGGGAGTCTTGTAGGACTCAGGGGGTGTCGGGCAGGCAAGGTCTCAATTCAGGTGAATAAATGGCTGGATCTCCACAGGAGATGGTTCTGCTTAAGTTAACAGGGAATTATGTCTTCAGAAGGTGCTGAAACCACCCGAGACCTTACAGAGTTTTTTATGAATCTCTGTCAGAGCCTCAGCCCCTTCCACCATGATCCTGAGCAGCACAAACCCCTTTTTACATGCTCCAGGTGACCTCCTGAGCTTCCCTCTGGGCTGGATCTCACTGTGGATGTTTGCTGTCCCCTCACAGTGCTCTTCCAGAAGCTCCCTCTCACCGAGTACCCCCTGTACCTCCGGCTGCTGGCAGGCCCTGACACAGATGCGCTGAGTTTTGTGCTGAAGGAAAACGAAACAGGGGAAGTTGAGGTATGTCTGTGACTCTTTCCCTTGGTTTTTCACGTGAATCTTGTGGGGCACGTGGCAGGGCTGGGAGATGTGTGGCAGAGGCAGCACAGGTGAAGTGGTGCCACACAAGAAGGGCTGCTTCCTTTTATTTGGGCTGGGTTGGTCATGTATTACCCCTAAATCGTCGGGGTTTTAAAAACATTTGAGCTTGAGCTGTGAAAATGCTGAGGCCAGGTTTGATGGCCAGCCCATAATCTGTTTATGAAACCCAGCAGTGCCACCCCAGAGTTAATCCTCGCTAATTAGATGATCTGAACACTGTTATAAATAATCCACTAATTCAAGTGGAAGCCAGAGACACCCAGGTAATAAATTCAGACGAGTTTTTGGTCGCACTCTTGCTCCCAACCTCAGCGAAGGCAAATGTTGGGAGCTGCTGCATCCCGTGGGACTCTGCCTCCTGAGCTGTGGGGTGGCTCTGGGTGTGCCTTGCTGGTGCAGGAACAGGACTGGGGTTGGGAAGGATGCCATAGGAATGCTGGCTTCCCCAGGCAGTATTTATTAAGTAATCAGAGGCATCAGCCTGTGTCCTGCCTGTCCCTTGCTGGCAGCCCAGCACTGGTGACAGCCAGAGCAGCCTGTCTTGTGCCAAGGGCTTTACTGAGGCTCAAACAATTTTGTAGTAAAATCAAGGGAATCGGCTCCTCTGGGCAGGGTCACTGCTGGGACCTTGCTCCCCTTTATAACAAGAAGTGTGGGTAAATGTTACATCCAGTACTCCCTCGTGTATTTGAGTTCCTTGGGGAATTGTGGCATCTCTTGCAGTGGGAGCTTTAATTCACCTGAGTAAAGAGGATTTTCATTGCTTCTGCACTGTCAGGGGCTCAGGACTGGGGTGGTTCTTCATACCCCTTATCCCAGCTCTCTCACAACAGGAGATTAAGCTCCCTAGAGGTCAGATACATTTAAATGTCTTTTATTGTCCCTCTTCACAGACTGAGGGGGAGAATAACCTACAAAACCCATAAGGTGAGTGGTGTGTGCTCACATTGTTTCTGCTGGTTTTGCAGTGGGACGCTTTCTCCATCCCAGAGCTTCAGAACTTCCTGATGATCCTGGACAAAGAAGAAAAGGACAAAATCCAGCAAGTGCATAGGAAGTATGAGAGGTTTAAACAGAGACTCCAACAGACCTTGAAAGAAGCCAAAGGGAAGCCTGGATAATCTTCAGGAGGCTCCAGGCACCCGACTAAGCTAGATACTGTTTTTAAATGAAAAGACACTTCTCAGGACACCTTAGTCACTCTCCCTTTTCATCTTTCCATTAAGGACTGGCTCCCAGCACCCATAAAATGATCCTATTGCGTTTTCTTCTTCTGAAACCTCTTCTCCCAGGACCACAGCCAGTCCAAGAACTGGAAGCCTGTTTTCAAACAGGTCACCAAACCAAACACAGCTGCTGGTTGCCTTTTCAGCTGTACCATCCGATGGAGAGGCTCCGTGGAAATGTCTCAGTGTTAAATCCAACAGGAACATTTCCTGGCTAATCTTTTGAGCAGGGCAACACTTGCTGTTCGTGCTCCTCCCAGCAAACTTGCCTGTTCTGAGGTGCTGTGGTGGCTCCTGGCATGGCCCAGTTCTGGTTTTGTAAGGAGAGCACAGGAAGCAGCAAGGAAAGTGGAGGAGGTTGTTGCACCAAGCCAGGTGGGTGTTGCAGCTGTAACCAGCGCTGGACAAACTTGTTCAGGGTTGAGGTAGCCAGGGAAATGTCAAATTGTGACACCAAGGCAGCTGCAACACCCAAACAGTCTGCTAGTAAGTATTCTTGAAACTTGGTAATATTAATTCCAGGAAAAGTATGTAGTTCATTTTGATTCTATTTAGCTTCTAATTTTGAAGAGATGAATTAAAGCAAATACCCCTGTTGCTTAGCTGAGTTAGCCAGTGGTTTACCAGTTTCCTATTCTGTAGGAACTGGGACCTGTGTTTTAAGAAGTTCTGTCTGAAAAGTGTAAAGATGATGGTTGGGGCTTTGGCTGATGGTTCAGTACTGAATGTTTAGCAATATATCTCTAACAGACCAACCCAGGAAAGCTCAAAACCCCTTCACAGATCAGTCTGACTTTGAGCTATGAACAGGTCTGGCACCAAGGGTGAGGAGGTCCAGCCAGGGCTGGGGGTGTGGAGGTGGCACCAAGAGTGTGTGAGAAAGCCTTAACACCAGGAGCCAGGGAACTATTGGCCTCCGATGCTTCCTGCTCACCCTCCTTGCACTGCTGTCCCTGATGCCACCCCTGTGCCACTCCACGTCGTGTTCTCTCCCCACTCTCAATTGGTGCTCACCCTGCACATCCAGGAAGGTTCCCAGGTTTTGCTCTCTCCGTGGAGTCTGTCTCCCTGTCTCAGGGCTCCCACTGGACGCACACACTGAGCATCCCTCAGCAAACTCCTGGAGCTGGAGCTTCAGTTCCTGCCCTCCCTGAGTCCTGGTGGTGCTGCTGCCCTGCAGTGACCAGGGAGGGCTCCAGGGATGCCCGTGGGAGAGGATGGGCCCCGTGTTTACCCTCAGTGCTTCATCCCAAGCACGTTGCACACAGCCAGGGCCACTCCTGCCTCTGTTTACACAGGACACCACAACAAGGCGCAGAGAAAAGGGGGTTCACATCGACTGGATGAACAAGTGTCCCTTGGAGTCACTGCAGGCTGCTGTGATCCCACCTGCATCGAGTGGGAGGGGAGGCAACGGGTTATTTATTAGGTAACGTGGAGGAGTCTAAAATTTACCTCAGTGCCTTTTTTGGTTTTTTCCCTTAAGTGTGAAAACTTTGCATTTGGGCTAAGGAGGAACTTGGAAGGGGCTTTTGTCAAGAGGCCTTGTCCCTCCTGCCCCCCAGTTACCCAAAGTACTGGTGTGAGGAGGCTGCGTTTGTCTGTAGAGGGATGAGGAAATGTTTTGTTTCTTTCTTGAAAGTGAGTGCTTGGGATATTTTTTCCGGAGTATGTTTGTTTATAAACCATAAGAGAGTAATTGTATCACTTAAAAGCCCTTGGTTTGTATGAAAGCCACTTTCTGCAGCTCCTGTTTTGGTCAGTAGAGGGTTTGCTCCCAGGGCAGGAAGGGCCTCCAGCTGTACTGTACTCTACACCCAATGACCTTTAACAACGTGGTGGCAGCCACAGAGCAGCAATTTTCATGCTCTGCGGCTGTTTGTCCAGTTACAAGACTTATTACTTCGCTCTTCACTCGTGAAGCAATTTAAATAACATTTATCTAGTGCTTTGAGCCTTGAAAGCACCGTATAAATACTTCTGTTCTGTCAAGGGGAAGAACACTGTAAAAACTGCCATTGGTTCTGAGAAGTAAGACCCACATGCTTGAGTTCAACTCCCTTTTCTTTCTTGGCTGAAAGTTGTGCAGATTTCCGTTTTCTTTCTTGTTGTTTTCTCCTGGAGTTCTGGTGAGTGTGTCCCCCTCTGCCTCCCTCGGCCCCCAGCATGTCTTTGACAGTCGGCAGAAGGCATGGCTTCTTATGCAATCACTGTGGATGCTGCTGAAAAACCTCCCCCCACGAGGAGGGCTCTTTCTTTTGGGTGTTTTTGGGTTTTTTTCAAGATAAAGGGGCATTTGAAGAATTGGTAGGTCTTGAAACTCAAACTCTCACAGGTCAGTCGAGCTGTTTCTAGAAGAATCCGCCCCTTCCTTAAGCGCAAAATCCTGTTGGCAGTGCCTTTGGTTAGCAATTGTCTTGCCTAGGTCGTGTGAGTTTATTTTTCATTGTCTACTGTAAAACATGTAAAATACTGTGTATAGGATGGAATAGCAAAGCTTCTATGGCAAAGTGAAATGCATTTTTGCAATGCTGTAATTTATTTTTACTACTCCCTAGTAATTCTATGGCATTTTTAAAAAATGTCTTCACTTTCAGCTTTTTTTTTGGAAGGTTCTGAAACTACTTGTTCACATACAGGCAGTGTAAGAGACAATGATAATAAAACTGTCAGTAATTAAAGAAATCTCTTTACCTTCTTTTTCTGGTGCCCTCCTATGGAACTTCCATGTGGGTATTAAGGTTAAAGGGGCGAACAGGAATCTGTCCTAGAAGGGAATTTTAATTTCCTAACCTTACTGCAAAGTGTTTAAGCTTCAGGTAAAGAGATGTCAACTGACACCTGGAAATGTTTAAAAAGATGAGATCTAAACCCAAATGGGTTTTACTTCTGACAAATACAGTCTGTGACAGAACACACTGGACTGTACCAGGATATATTTTGCTCACATTTCAGTAGAGATTTATTACATGCCCTTGATAAAATAATGCAAAGCAAGAATTTTCAACCACCCCCAAGCCACTGTAGCATTGGGTGCATCAGTGGGAACTCCCAGAACAGACCACAAAAGGATAATGCCAGGGGGGTTATTTAGCTTTTTATTTTTATGAAAAATGAACACCCGGAGCAATATTTTTATTATTTGGGTGAATTCCAGACCTTGGACTCATTTTTGAATGAACAGGGCCTGTATCTGATCCTTGATTTGGTGGCAGAAAACACTTCTATAAATAACGAGCTCTGAGCAATTCCTGCAGCAGATTTTCCTCCTATTTCTTCCGGCCGAGCTTTGGGGCCTTCTCGAGGCCCTGGATGTATTTCCGAGGTAGCTGATATTCTTCTGCAACGCAACCAGGAGTTCAGAGAAACAGTCGCAGCTCAACAATTCAAAATCTCACTCTTACCATCCACTTACCGAGCAGCATCTTGGCCAGATGATGGATTTGGTTGCCCTGGATCTGGACCTGAACTCTGTCTTTTGCTCCTGGTACTGGGGTGAGGGTGGCACTGGCTTGGACTCTCTGCTGCAGGATGTTGGCCACACACTGGGGGTCCAGGCCATACAGCTCAAGGTTCTTGATAATTGTCACCTATGGGGGTTAATAATGAGTGCAAACATCCCAGCTGCAGGTACTGCCATGGCTCCTCCGTTCCAGAAAAACCAGCTGCCAAAGCTGCTCCTGGAATCTTGGAGCCCCCCCGAGTTGTAGTTCTTTTTTTACCTTCTTATTTGATGATCTCTGTGCTAGGGTTATGTCGATGGGTTCGATGTTTCCTTTCCTCACAACAGGGTCTTGTCCAAAAAATGTCACCTGGTGGAAGGGCTGCAGCCGTTCAAGGCACCTGAGCAAAGTTTAGACACCCAATTAGTCAGCACAGATGTTAATTGTGATTTCCACTGCAGCCTCTCACAGGTTTTTGGAACTACAGGAAAGCCAAGATGCTGCGTGGGAGATGGATTTGTACATTAAAAAGGTAATGAAAGATGGTCTCCAGCAAAGATTTGCATTGCAGCCATGATTTAAAGAAAGGGGCTGACTAAAAAGAAAGCAAGACATGCAATAAATCCCTATTATCCTGAAAAGGGACATTGGGAAACACTCACCTGCTCAGGAGGTCATCCCATTTAAGGTGTGAGATCTCATCTTGTTCTGATTTATCCAGCAGGCAGTCACACAGAATGGCATTCACCTTCACAAAGCTACAAAACAAAAACACACATTAGGAGCAAAGCAGTTCACTTTTATCCTCTGATTTCAGCATTTCCCGTGGAAGCAGAGTAGGGCAACTTCCACCTCTGTACTTACTTTTTGTTTGTTTCATGAACCAACTCGTTAGTCTTCACATAGTTAATGATGACGTTCCTCACCTCACTGCTTGAGAGGACGCTGCCTTTTCTAAGGAGAAAGAACATTTTTAACTCCTTGAAGTATTTGGGTGTTGGGTTCTGTCACCGAGAGAGGAACAGCAAATTCCTGCAATACAGCCGCTAAGGAGTGATTTCTTTTTACCCCTCAGATTAAAGGCTGACAGCAATAATTACAGACTCTAAACCCTTTAGGTCTGGGAGCCTGGTTTGGGGGGTGACCCCAATGGCACCCCTGACTTCACGGGGACAGTGGAGAACTACAAAAATGCTCATCTGAGAAAAGGCCAAGTGCTGTTTACCCCAAAACAGGTAAGATAAGGGCACAAGAGGGGGCAAGTGAGTTCCTTAAACTATCTGAGCATCCCCTTTTAAGTAAACCATGTGTGGGTGTGCAGGATATGCCTTATCCAATGGGAAATTAAGGCAATCCATGTAAAATGCATGAATTTTGACACTAAGGAGCTCTCACCTCCTCAGCTGTGGGAGAAGTGATGTCCTTGCTGAACTCAGCCATCACAGCCTCTCATTTTCCCTCCCTTTTGAAAGCAATGAATATATTCTTGATGGCCCTTCCCATGGGGGCTAACAAATGTTAGCAGCAGGTTTGTTAGTCCCTTTCTTTATGTAAAAAGGTTTTGTTGTATTTCTCTGGTGCTCACCTGTGCCCTGATTCCTGAAAGAGTGGGATCATTTTGGTCGAGACCCCATAGAGAGGAATGATTTCAGGAGCATGGTAAACTTGTTCCCTGTCTTCACTCTTGCTGTCTTGGGCAGCAGAGGCTGAAGAAAATCCTTCAGGTACTGCAAATGCTCTAATGCTGAAAACAAGGATTGTTTGGTGTGAGTGAAAGAGGTTGAAAATTATCACTTCCATTGCACTGGGAATATAGTTAACCTGGAAGAACTTTACAAGAGTAGGAAACTTAAGGAATACTGTACATAAATGTACATAAAAAGGCATCTAGAGCATATTAAGATTAGGAAATGAGGGGTTTGCAGCTACTCAGAGTATAGGAAATAGAGCTGGATGTAGCATATTCCACCCCCTTATTTCAGAGACTGAATACTGTGATATTCTACGTACTCTGGGTGTTTCCAGTCCACTTCCACGATGCTCTCCACACCTTTGCTCAGCTCCTTCACTTGTAAGATCTTCTGGTTCTGCATACATTGTAGGAATTTGGAGAACTGAAGGAAGCAACAGTCAGAAATGTGGAGTCGAGCGTTTTAGGTTCCTGTTTGTGAATTTCTGAACACCCTAAAGTTACTTGCTAGATCTCTTTTAAAGAACAAAAAAACCCCCACATCCCACACCAAGCAATTGCTAAGGAGCACTGAGTGCCTCTGTAAAACAGAGTAAAAGCAAATGCCCCTTTGGTAGGTCCCAGTGGCAGAGAGCATGAGCTGCATTCCAAGCAGATCCAGGCTCATGTTTTCAGGACAATTCCCTTTCCCCCTGGATCCCACAAAAGAAGAGAGCTGAGAAAAAGAACTTGACTTTTATGAACAGCTTCCAGGCTTTTTGTTTTAACAAACACTGGAACAATTTTGACTTCAAACTTTTTCTCTCTTTCCGTTTCTTATTTAAATTAATGAAAAAAAAAAAAACAACACAAAAATCTCACCTTCTTATAGCTTGATTTCTTTATGTCCAGTTGTTGTCCAGCAGGACTAGAAATGGATTTTTAAAGAAGTTCTTTAGTTATAAATCACCCTTCATTTCTTAAATCTTGCTACTTATGCTAGAGGTTTCTTAACAGCAGAAATACAAATCACAGAGAGAGATAATTACTTCAAAGAGGTTAATAAACAGAACATGGTGACACTAGTGCTGCTGTTCTTTTGGGCAGGCAAAAAGCATTTCAGGTGACTAAACCACCTTGAAACAAATGTCAGCCAACTCATCTGGTGCCAAGTGCAGCTGCAGGTCTGGCCAATCCTTCCATCCAAGTATTTGATGTCAGGATTGTACATGATTGAAGTATTTGATGTCAGAAACGAGTATAATCTTAGATCACCTCAGGTAAGGACTGGATTTTACCTTTTAGTGACAAACTTTATCCTGAACCTCACACTTGATCTCCATGTTTCAAAGACCAAATCCCCTGACAATCCTTTTACCACCTACCAGCACGAGAACATGTGGCTGCGTAGAAAGGTGCTGGTGAGCAGAGGCAGGTCTGACTTCTTCACTTTGCATTTTAAGGCGTGAAAAAAGCACTGATTAAATAATGCATCCATTTGTTCTGCAGGGAAAAAAAAGAAGGAGAAAAAAAAAAGGATAAGTAGGCCATGAGCTGTCTGTGGGCTTCAGCAAACCAAAGGACCATATCTGGGTTCCATTTGTGTGCAAAAATACCTTGTGGAGTCCTGCTGTCTCCAGCTTCCTGCTGATCCTCTGTGCTGGCATTTTCAGCTGCTTCTGCAGCTCTGTTTTCATGGAGTTCCTCCTTTCCCAGCTCTACACAACTGTCTTGCTCCTGCAGGCTCAAATCCCTGATGTCCACGTGTGGCACTGGGTCAGGGGAGCAGCTGCTGCCAGGCTCTTGCTCCTCTCCAGTGCCCTCCTTTGCGGCAGGATCTGGTGCCAGGGGAGCTAAGGTAGGAGGACAAGATTTGTCACCATATTCCCTACAAAAGGAAGAAAAAGCAGAACATAGCTTTCTGTTGCCTGCTTTGAAACCCACAGGATAATGAGCAAATGTCATCCTGAAAAAAGGGACTGGCAGCTGCACGAATCTTCTTCTGCATTCTCAGAATTATAGAAGTTAATCTTAAATCATCTTCCTCCATGAACTCGAGGTTCCCCATCAATTTTCATTTAAAACTGAGCAGAATCTAATGCAGAACAACTCATTTATTCAGTTGAGACTGGCACAGCTGACCAGTCAGTGATAAGCAAAAATTATTCAAAGTTCACCTTTTATTAGAATCCCAGAATTGTTTGGGTTGGAAGAGAACTTAAAGATCATCTCAATCCTCCCCCTGCCATGGGCAGGGACATTCCACTAGACCAGGTTCATTTTAAAATCAGAGTTATAAGAATGTTATTGCTTCATTTCTATAGTAATTACACTCAGGCTGAAGGAATCTGAATAATTCTGTATATAAAGGAGAAATGTCAGAACAAGCACCTGCTTCTGTCAGAAGACTCTGGTCATCAAAAACAAGTAGCTGAAACCTTAATAATGGTCATATCTAAGCTGTACCCAAATGCTGACCTGACAGATTAATCCTACTGGGGGCACAGATTTTGATTGGAATAAAACCACGAGATTTGTTACACATTTCCCCAAAGGCCTGGCAAGGTACCCACCAGAGGTGATCCAGGTAAGTGTGCAGCACAGCAAAGCCCTTCCCTTTCATTCCAGCAGCCACCATCTCTGCAGTGGACATGGTGGCAACTGCAACTGCCACCGGAGCTCTGGGAAAAGAAGGGAACGTGAGAGCAGCACCACACACACGCTGTGCTATGGACAGGGACAGGCTGTGCCACTGGGATGTACCGAATTTCTTTTACAACATCCTTGCTCTTTAGAACCTGGGGTGTTTTTTAAGCATTTACATATTTCATGGTTATCTTTCTGGTGGGTAAAGTCTGCCAGAGAATCCCAAGGATTTGTGCAGCTGGGATGGAGTGAAGGTTGTGCAGTGACAGGAAACCAGCAGCTTCAGCACTGCTCCCTCATTCGGAATTTCCTCAGAAGCAAGAAGACAATTGTGCAGAAAATTGCTGTTTCAAAACAAGTCACACACCCACAGGTCCAAAAGAACTAATTTCCAAAGCTGTCCACCTGAGTCCTAAATCAGGAAATTCAGTGGATTTTTCCCCTGCTGTATTTTGCATTGTTTAGATCCACAGTGCATCAAATGCACAGGAACGATTCTTCTTGGATTTCATCAAAACCCCCTAAGACTTCGTGTTTAGAAAAAAAACACCAAATTGCTTCATTTAATTTTGACTTTCTAAAACGGCTGCGAATTAAAAGAATCTCGTGTACCTGTTTCCCACGAGGGTGACAGCACAGAGCGTGCCCTGCTCCACTTGAGGGAAGCCAGAAGATGGCACCACGACTCCTGGCAGCATCAGATCTGAGGGAAGAGTGAAGCCATTCCTCAATGAAAGCCTCCGCCGCCTCCACCCCCACCCCTCCTCAGCAGAAACACAAGTCTGTTCGTAGCTGAGCACATGGCAAATAAAACATGATTCTCTGTTTCTCCGAGTAAGGCAGCACTTCTTGCTGACACCCTGTGGAGTGAGGGATGCAATTCAAAAGGATTCTGGGCACATCCGAAATAACTGCAGGACAGCTGAGCTTGCTCAGGCCTGAGGGACTGTTCTTATCAGAAAGATTCAGCTCCCAGCCCAGAGAGCATCACTCCTCATTAATGACACGGAAAGAGAAAGGAACTACGTATCTGTCCCAAGGGCAGGTTATCCCAGCAGTTCTCTCCCTGAAAATTGCCTAAAAGTTGCCACTGCCCCCCCTCAGCCCTCCTAGCTCTGACACAATCGCTGTGGGTCCTCAGGAAAAGCCCTTCACCATCTCCTTGCTAAACTGGACAGAAACTGTCCACCTGCTCCCTCCTGCTTTCCACACCCAGGATGAAGAGACTGGCACGAGAGTAAAGAAGAGTTTTCCATGCTGCAGGCATGACAGGATGTCACCACCAAATTCAGTAAAGAGCCCCTGCCCTCCCTCACAGCAGCTGTGTGCAGTCTCCCGGGCTGGCCTGTGTTCTGTGGGCTGGTTTGGAAGGCATCTCACTCATTTTTTCTCAGCATCCCACATTTAATGTATCCGCTGAAGAAGCCAACAAGGTTTCCCCCCCATTCAGTGTCACTGCTTTCAGCAAGTCTGCAATGAACTCTGCAACTGAAACCGAAGCTCCACCTTGCTGAGAGCAGAAATCACATAAAGACCCTAATGTGACCAGGTAAGTAGCATTTAATTATGTAAATAACCAGGGCAGATGGGAGATATTTGAACTCCTGGAAGAGATATCATGAAAAGTACGTCTCGTTGTAAATGAATGTTCCCTAAATCTGCTCCCCCCTCCAAGTCTGCAGGACTGGACAGGCTCCCGCCTCTCTGAGAAGTGGCTCTACCTCTTCCCCTGCCTTTGTGGCCATTGTCTCCTGGCCAGCTCCTTATCTTTGGATCCTACCCAGAGGTAGCCTGGTTGCCATGAGCGATGAATGACCCGCAACCCTCTTTCATCCATGTCCTTCCCCCATTAGTCTTTCTCTTTTTTTTTTCCCCAGAAACTGGGTCATTACTAGTCAGCAGCCTCAGATGTCTATCACAGCTACACATTCAAGCACTTGATTTTCCCAAAAACAAACAAAGGGACCCGAGTTCTACCTCAGACACCGTGTAATGCAAAAACACGTCTCTTCCTCCAGGAACACTTCCAGGTAGAGACCAAGGCTGCAGCAGCTGCAATTTAATCTTTTTTCTGCTTGAGCTGCTCAGCAATTTAAAGTTTATAATGACCTGATTCTCCTGACTCTGAACTGCATCCAAAGCAGGTTCCAGAAAATAGACTCCCTTCTTGTTAGTCTTGATCCATAATGAGGTAGTAGAGCCAGTAGTCCTGGAATCCAACTCCAACCTCACCTGCACAATCCACAATTCACCTGACAGCGATTTCAACTGCAGCTTCCAATATAAACTCCCTCCTTATCCACAGGATAAATTAGTCCACATCAGAACTAACAGGAAGCAGGGGGGGAACAAAGGAACTGGGCTGCTCAAGGGAAGTGATGAAGAGACAGACCAACAGCACAGGCAGTTCTGTGTCTCAGCTCAGAGCTTCACTTCACCCTGAGAAGGTATTTCCAAATCTGAGACTCCCACATGGAACAGGTTACCGCATTTAAACACCTTAACCTACTTTGGTTCATTCAAAATTTTTTTTACAGCTGACTTATCTTCCTTTTTAGGACACCACCACCAATTACGTTTGAGTATTTACTCTTTATACTTGTTTCAGGTACATTTTTGCCCCTGGGAAGGACAGGATCAAAAAAAGCCCCGAAGGCAACTCCCTTTTGCAGAGCAAAATAAGAAAGTTTTGGTAGTTCTGGTCCTCTTACCTGCTCCTCCTGCAAGCTTCTGCAGCACAGGCGGCCATGTGGAAAAGGCAGGGAGCAGATCTGGGTAGACCCACAGAGTGTACACTGTCCCAAAACAGAACCAAATTTTAAAAGGCATCATTCAAAATGTCTCGAGCAACTGTTGCTTCTTCTCATCTTTAAGACTGAACTCCCCTGTTACTTGGGTAATCAAATAATCTCAAATAATCAAAGTTAGAATAACCCCACAATAATTACTAGATGTGATGGGGGAAAACAAGCTGCTGGTTAATTCAAACTCCTGACAATTATTATAAAGGTTATAGATAATTTTTTGCATTATTTTCCTTAAATCACAGACACTCTGAGCTAAAATGCTACTGCAACAGGTAAGGCTGGGGATGGGAGAATTAAAAGCACAGAATATTAGAGCAATTAACTGTCCAATTCCAAGGCTGCCTGGGAGTGGATATGATGCTTCTTGGAAATACAGTGGACAGAAGAAAAAAGGGGGTAAGATACTAAACTATGGCTTAAAAGATTTCTTTCCTGGTTTCTAACCTCTGAGCACATCCACTCTGTTTTTACGGTGAAAATCCAGGAATGCCACTGATTTCACAATGACGTTGACAGAATAAATGCACTATAGATTACGAAGTGTGGAGATGTTTATGATGGTAGGTATTTAAGACAGACATAAGGAAATCTTTTGGGGAAAGGCAGATCAAGAGGGAGGATTATCCCAGTCCCTTTCCCATACCTGTAGGATACAGAGCTTTCTCCACTTCAAACAGAATCGGGTTCCTGTGATTCATGTAAACAGTGAGGGCCTCTCCCTTGTGAGAGTATATTTTGATGACATTGAGCTCTTCCTTGTTTGGAATAAACTCAGCCAGTTGTTCAGCGCTAAGGTTGGGAAAAGCTGCTGCAACATCACTTCGGAGCTTTCTCCTGCAATGATGAAATCACAAACGTGTTACGAGGCTGTCTAGACCATCAAAGCAATTCCTAACTCAGTAGTTATTGTTTTGCTGGTTGTTCATGAGATTCCCGCTTTTCCACAGAAGATAATCTGAAGCATTTGTGTCCATGTTTACAAACAGGGTCGAGGCATGCTGGAAGGATATTGGGAAAAGGCCAAATATACTCGCCCTGCTCGTATCTTCCTTAAACATCTGCTCAGAGCTCCTGTTTCCTGTCTTTGCCTCTGTTTTGTGCTGTGATTTCATTCCTGCTCTGAGCTCCTGAGCATAAACCTGGGAGTGTCACACTGGCTCATCCTGTCACCCCCAGCCCGAGGGGGAGCCAGGGCCTCACTCCCCTCTCAGGGAAGGATTTATCCCTAATATCCAACACCCGAATATCCAATCTAAAGCTGCCTTCCTTCAGCNGGCCCGGCGCCGTGAGGGGGGACCCGGTGCCCCTAACCCGGGTCTGGGGTCCCTCCCCCGCCGGGGCTGAGGGGGCTCCTCGGGAACTGCGGGGATGTTGGTTTTGTTCTGGAACTTCATGGGGGTTAACGTGCTCTGACACTTGGGTCGTTCCTGCCGCGGTTTCTACATTTGGTTGGGTGTTCGTGGTGGATTTCCAGCTCGGCGTTAAGGCGCGTGGAGGGTGTTAGGATGTTACAGTGCTCAGTGTTTCACAGAGTCGTTTGGGTTGGAAAATCCCTTCACGAGCGTGGATTCCAGGCTGTGCCCGATCCCCACCTTGTCCCCGTTCGGTCCCTCCTTGGACACCTCCAGGGATGGGGACTCCAAACCCCCCTGGGGCAGCTCTTTCCGATGCCTCCCCAGGAAGAAATTCCTCCTGCTGTCCAGCCTGACCCTCCCCTGGCACAGCTTGAGCCCCTTTCCTTTCATCCTGTCCCTTTATTTTTTTTTTCTGGGGGCAGAGCCCGACCCCTCCCTGCTCCCCCCCTCCTGTCAGGGCTTGATTATAATAATTTTATTAATTCAACAAAGGTTTGGGGAAACGCATCCGCTTCCTACATCCCACAAAGGAGCCCTCACGTTCCCTCATGGCTCCCGTAACCCCCCGGCTTTGGGGCTCCCGCTGCCTCACGTGGAAACCCCGGGGTTGTGTGCCTTCAGTTTAAATAAATTCCTGCAGAATCCTTGAACCGGAGCCCCCCNATATTTTGATGACATTGAGCTCTTCCTTGTTTGGAATAAACTCAGCCAGTTGTTCAGCGCTAAGGTTGGGAAAAGCTGCTGCAACATCACTTCGGAGCTTTCTCCTGCAATGATGAAATCACAAACGTGTTACGAGGCTGTCTAGACCATCAAAGCAATTCCTAACTCAGTAGTTATTGTTTTGCTGGTTGTTCATGAGATTCCCGCTTTTCCACAGAAGATAATCTGAAGCATTTGTGTCCATGTTTACAAACAGGGTCGAGGCATGCTGGAAGGATATTGGGAAAAGGCCAAATATACTCGCCCTGCTCGTATCTTCCTTAAACATCTGCTCAGAGCTCCTGTTTCCTGTCTTTGCCTCTGTTTTGTGCTGTGATTTCATTCCTGCTCTGAGCTCCTGAGCATAAACCTGGGAGTGTCACACTGGCTCATCCTGTCACCCCCAGCCCGAGGGGGAGCCAGGGCCTCACTCCCCTCTCAGGGAAGGATTTATCCCTAATATCCAACACCCGAATATCCAATCTAAAGCTGCCTTCCTTCAGCTTAAAGCCATCCCCCCTTGTCCTGTCACCCCATGCCCTCATCCGAAGCCTCTCTCCAGCTCCCTCGCGGCCCCTTCACGCACAAGAAGCTGCAGAGAAGCACCCTCCAGCCCTCGGCATCTGTCAATTAAACCCGATTTAATTAAGCCAGCGGCACCTCTAAGCGAAACGCGCACTCCGTGCTCAGGCCGGGAGAAGTTTATCACAAGCAGGGAGGTGAAACCAGCGGCTCCCAGGGCTGGGGAAGGAGGGGTAGCACCGCCCGCCCCCGGCACCGACCCCAGCGGGTCCGGCGATGGTCCCGGCGCGGCACTCACCGGTCGGAGCCCTTGATGGCGGTGTTGGCCCTCACGCGGAACGCCCTGGCGAACATGGCGGGCCCGCCCGTCCCTCAGCCCGCGGCGGCCGCCATGGCGCCGNCCCCTGGGGCAGCTCTTTCCGATGCCTCACCAGGAAGAAATTTCCAGGAAGAAATTCCTCCTGCTGTCCAGCCTGACCCTCCCCTGGCACAGCTTGAGCCCGTTTCCTTTCATCCTGTCCCTTTATTTTTTTTTTTCTGGGGGCAGAGCCCGACCCCTCCCTGCTCCCCCCCTCCTGTCAGGGCTTGATTATAATAATTTTATTAATTCAACAAAGGTTTGGGGAAACGCATCCGCTTCCTACATCCCACAAAGGAGCCCTCACGTTCCCTCATGGCTCCCGTAACCCCCCGGCTTTGGGGCTCCCGCTGCCTCACGTGGAAACCCCGGGGTTGTGTGCCTTCAGTTTAAATAAATTCCTGCAGAATCCTTGAACCGGAGCCCCCCGTGTTCCCTACACACACACACCACCCACGATTTTACCCCCCAACACTTCGCCGCCACCGCACTCGGGTCTTGCCACACGCTGCAAACGAAGCCCTTTGCCTCTAACCCGAACCCCCCCTCTGCCTTCACAGGACTTCTCCCTCTGCCTTCACAGGACTTCTCCCTCCTCCTCGGGGCTCTGTGAGGGGGGAAAATGGGGAAAACACCCCAGAGCTCAGAGGGTTTGGGAGCCATTCGAACCCGTTCCCTCTGTGAAGGGAAAAAAGGGGGAGAACAGCCCAAACTCGGCGGATCTGGGAGCCATTCGAACCCGTTGCATGAAGGCGGGGAAATGGGGAAAACACCCCGAACTCGGCGGGTTGGGGAGCGATTCGAACCCGTTCCCTGACTGAAGGGGAAAATGGAGAGAAGAGCCCGAACTCGGCGGGTTTGGGAGCGATCCGAGCCCGTTCCCTGACTGAAGGGGAAAATGGAGAGAAGAGCCCGAACTCGGCGGGTTTGGGAGCGATCCGAGCCCGNNNGACCCGCCGGGGATGGGGCCGGAGCCGGGGCCGGGCCGCCCCCGACACGATGCTGCTGGGCAGGAAACCCGAGGGGTCCCTCGGAGCGGGTGAGGCGGCGGCCGGGAGTGAGATGGGCCGGGGGGGAGCCCCGCGTGGTTCCGCCTGTCGCGATAGACGTTGCGATTTTTGGGTGCGGTGCGGGCGACACCGCCTTTCCTTCCCCCCCCTCCCTTTTTTTTATAAATTATTTTTTATTATTTTCCCTCCTCCAACTGCAATCCCCACGTCTCATTTTTAAAGGATAACCCGCTTAGGAGGGTAGCCCTGTATCAAACGGGGTTTTTTTAAGTGTTTGCTCGTTTTCTGCTCGTTTTGGGGTTATCCTGCTTAAGGGAGGGTGGTGGTTCGTGTTTCTTTGCAGGGAGAAACTTGATTAACAAAAGGGAAGCTCCAAATTAAAAAAGAGAAGCTCTAAATTAAAAAAAAAAAAGTGTCGCGAATTAGGGTTTCCCAAGAGCCTTGTGGTGTTAAAACACAGTTAAATTGCAAAGATCGTTTAATAAATGAATGGGAATCGGCGGTTTTGCAGATGAAAATGTGCTGGTGGGGATCGATTTCATTTATCCGTGTGAGTTGTGGGGACTGACTGGTTTGAATGTGGGACCTTTCCAGGGAGGTTTGGAGATGGATTGTACGACTCCTATATGAGGATAGATGAGTTCAGATACCAAGAGCCTGCAAATGAAGAACGCAGCCCCTCTGGGTTTCCTCCTCTTGCAAGACCTCACGTGAGTATTTTAAAGTCATCTGGGTTTTTATGTTGTGCTGTCTGGCAGTGGGAACTACCCAGGAGGGAGATATCCCCCTTCAGAGCATGGAAAGTGGGGTTTTGCAGCTTTGTGGTCGCTTACCGACATCATTGCTTTTACTGAGCGTGAAAGTGATGTGCTGTGTTCACTGCAGAACTTGCTGGCAGCCCCAGGAATCCCATCCTGGTGTCCTCAGCTCGTGTTTTTAATCAAAACAGTTACTTTTCACAGGGTTGAAGTGCTCTGCCATGTCACCTTGTACGCTGATAAGTAAATCCCCACACGCTTTGCTTTACCTCCTGCACGTTCCCATTTTGGTTTCCCCCATGGAAATTCCGATGGATGAGCGCTTAGGAACAGCAGAAGGAGCAAGTGTGGGTTTGCGTGGCTGCCAAACATCTCACAAAAGTGTCTTTCTCCTCCGAAAACTTGGGCATTATCTGTCACTCCGCTTCCAAAATAACTCTTTGTGGACTGAAGGTGTTAAGAGGCTTCTTCACAAGGGCTGTGTTCCCTCAGCAGTTCTGGAGGGATGAGATCTTCCCTTGAATTGATTCAGCTGCGCAGTAGTGGTCATGTTTAGCTGTACTTTTGTACACTGATCTGTCCTTCAGATGGGGTTTTAATGTGTTTTGGCTCTTGTTCAGTGCTGGCAGAAGGGAACGAGCCTGAGCTTAAAAAAAACCCTCACTCTCTAAAAAGTGAAAAGAGACATTTCCCTGAGTAAGATGCATTTGAAAATCATCAACTTTTGGGGTTTTATTATAGCATCTACTAGTAATTAATTTGGTGTGTGCAGACTCAGGGGCACGGATATTTTCCCTTTTTGGCAGTGTTGGGGGAGAGCAGAAGGAATTTAGAGTTTTGTTGAGCGGGAGTTTGAAAAGAAGTCAATTGGGTTGGGGTTTTTTGTTTGTTTGCAGGGATGTGGGAACATTTCAACTGCAGAGTTTTGAGTTGTGGTGTCATTTCACAGCAGAATGGAACTAGCCAGTTAAATACAAATACATGTAACTCCATGAATATTTTGTTTGGCTGATGTATCTTATCTTCATCTGTATTTTATCCCTGAAGCCTGTTAACTTCTTAGGATTAAGGATTATAATATGCCTGGTTTTGCATGATGATACATCAGTGAAATACAGCCTCAGTGGTATCATGCAAGCAAGGATGAAAATGGTGATGCTCAGTTTTAACCGGAAAGTATCTGGGTTTAAGTGATATTTAGTTTCCTTGTGAGATTTTTCTGTTGCACTCTAATGTCTCGTGAGAATTGTGTCCTGGTGACTGCAGCTGCCCGGGGAACACATGGGTTGGATTCAGCCTGTTTAATTCAATATTCAGAAAATATCTGGTGCACTTTTGGCAAAGCCAGTTGTGTAGGAATTGGATTTTTTTCCCGTGGTAATTAAAATGAAGTTTTTCAAGTGAGAGTTTTCAACAGTGTGCTGCTGGTGCTGTCAGCCTGATTTCTTGGCTGCTGACAGAACTGATGAAACAAAACCTGTGATTCGTAAAATAAAGCTGTTGAAAGAGAACTGATGTTACCCAGGGGTCATCTGACTTTGAGTGCTGCTCTTCTGAGTTCAAGGGAAGATGGATCTATATTTGTGCCTCACCATCATGTGGCAAATGATTTTGGGAGTCCTCTAAGAATGAAAATTGAGCCCTTACTACTGTTGAAATCCAAAGCCTCGGTTCCTTCATTAAGAAATCGTTCCAGGATAAATGGAATCATGAATTCCTTGTTTATTTAGGGATCCAAAGGTACAAAGTGTTTGCTGTGAACAGCAGCATGAGCAGAGTTGCTGTTGTGCCTGAAGAGAGAATCTTTAAACAAGTGGGAACCCAGTTGTGTGGTTATATTCTCTGTTTGTTTGTAAACTTTGTTTGGGTCTGCTGGACTGGATAGTCCTTTTAGCAAAAAAAGTCATTCTTATCTCCGAGGTTCAGCCAGGCTACAAGAAAAAGGTGTTTTTTCTAAGTCACCAGGGTTGGGCCTTGTTGTTTTTGTTTGAGACTCTCTGGAAAGGCGTGTCTGTCCCAGAGCACGGCGTTTGGGGGTTGATAGGATGCAGAAGGTGGAACTTTGTAGGGTCTATCCAATGGCCTCTCATCACCATTGATAAGAACTGACTTGTGGAAGGAAATATCCATTTTTGGGGGTGTTTTTTTGTGAGCAAGAACTAACATTTCCAGGCAGCACGAACAAACCGACCCTTTTAAGACGTGTGTAGTTGTTTTTGGCGAGAACATTCACTTCCCTTATTTACTGACCGTGCCGAGATGTTGGACTGGATGTAACTAAAAAGGAATTTGGTTTTATTGCTGTGGGTCCGCAGGTTTATTTATATTTTTTGTTTGATTCCTATGTAGTTATTTTGGTTTTCAGGGATTCGGTTTGGCATGTGTCTGAAATCTTTATTTTTAGATTAAAGGACAAAATGGAAAACAGATGTTGGTACTTCAGGCAGGGCTTCCTCAGTGCTGCCTGAGATGAGACAACACCTCTGTGCTGTCCATCAGCATGGGGTGTAAGCAAGAAGAAAAGGGAATAATTCCTGTGCTAGTAGGGAACTGACCTCCAGGGAGTTCAGCTTTTACTAAACTGTAAAAATGACAAGCTTGGAAAACTTCACAGTGTTTTTCTCACCTTCTCTGGGTTTGTTTTAGATGTAAATATTTTAACACATGGCAGTGAGAGCGTAGACTGCTGTCAGCTGAGCAGGAGTGGGAGATATTCTGGATTATTCAGAGCTTCTAAGTCTGTTTTAAGATAGTTGTGCAGCTCTTTCTGCTCTCTGGTGACTAGTGACAGGACCCAAGGGGACAGCTGGAGCTGTGTCAGGGCAGGGTTAGGTGGGATCTCAGGGAAAGGTTCTTCCCCCAGAGGGTGGTTGGGCACTGCCCAGGCTCCCCAGGGTTTGGGCACTTCCCAAGGCTGCCAGAGCTCCAGGAGGGTTTGGACAACGCTCAGGGACAGAGTAGGGGGATTGTTGGGGTGTCTGTGCAGAGCCAGGAGTTGGACATGGATGATCCTTGTGGGTCTCTCCCAGCTCAGGATACTCTGTGATTCTGCCATGATTTCAAAGGGAGTTGTGTTTATGATGATGTTCTCAGCTTCAAAGAAAAAACACGATTTTTTTTTTACAAGATGGTTTACCTTGTCTTGTCCTGTCATCCTTCTGCTCCTCATTCAGCTGGGTCACACCAGCCATATGTCACCTGCTCCTGTTTCTTTGTATTCCTTTGACAACTTGTCTGTGCAATATTTGTGCCTCTTTTCTGCGTCACGTTACGTTGCGTGTTCCAGACAGGTGCAGGTTGCATCTGTCGTTGGTTGTGATGCTGAACCCACGTTTAAAGCTAAACATAGCTGCTCCCTGGCAGTTTGCTGACTGCAGATAGGTATTGTGTCCTTTTGGAGTGTTTGGCTGTCTAGGGTTTCCCTTTATGGATTCAAAAGCACATTCCATCTGTGCAAGTGCTGTTTCAGTGAGTTGCTTTCTCTTTGTGTACCTTTTTTTTTAACCGTGCTTGTAACTTAAGTTAATTCAGCATTTTGTGTGTGTTCCTAATAAATGCTGAACCCATTGGTGCTAATGATTTTGGTTTATGTTAGCTTTGCTTTTATTCTTAGTCTGTGCTTTAAAAGATAAACTGAAGGTACTATTTTTTCTTCTCTCTGTCTGTAGGTTTCTATCAACAAGCTCATGATGAAGGATCACCCTCTGACTGGAAATCAGGTCAAAGTGGAGCAGTTATTTGAGGACTCTGGCAACAGAAGGAGCAGTGCTCTTCAGTCTGCAGGAGTTGCTGGTTCAGAAAGACCTCTCCCTTCCTTGACAAAAGATAAAATCCTAGAGACCATCAGCTCATCTAAAAATGGGGGCAGTTTCTCCAAAGCGCTGAAAAGTATTTCCCAAGCTCCGGAGCAAGCTGTGAAACAGTTCAAACACCAGCTGTCTGCTTACGAGCAGCAAGAGATATTTAATTTTTCTGAGATTTATTTCGTGGGTCCAGCTGCAAAAAAGAGACAAGGAGTCATCGGTGGCCCCAACAACGGCGGCTACGATGACGACCAAGGCAGCTACATCCACGTGCCCCATGACCATCTTGCCTACCGGTATGAAGTGCTCAAAATCATTGGCAAGGGCAGTTTTGGGCAAGTTGCCAAAGTCTACGATCACAAACTCCACCAACACTTGGCCTTAAAGATGGTGCGCAATGAGAAGAGATTCCATCGCCAAGCAGCAGAGGAAATCCGGATCCTGGAGCACCTGAAGAAGCAGGATAAAACAGGCAGCATGAATGTCATCCACATGCTGGAAAGCTTCACCTTTCGGAACCACATCTGCATGACCTTTGAACTCCTGAGTATGAACCTGTATGAGCTGATTAAAAGGAATAAGTTTCAGGGCTTCAGTGTCCAGCTGGTGCGGAAGTTTGCTCACTCCATCCTGCAGTGTTTGGAGGCCCTTTACAAAAACAAAATCATCCACTGTGACTTGAAGCCAGAAAATATCCTCCTAAAACAGCAAGGGAGGAGTGGAATCAAGGTTATAGATTTTGGGTCCAGCTGTTTTGAGCACCAAAGAGTCTACACATACATCCAGTCTCGGTTCTATCGGGCGCCAGAGGTGATCCTGGGAAGTCGCTATGGGATGCCCATAGACATGTGGAGTTTTGGCTGTATCCTGGTGGAGCTTTTGACTGGATACCCTCTTTTTCCTGGAGAGGATGAAGGAGACCAGCTGGCTTGTATGATGGAACTCCTTGGAATGCCACCACAGAAGCTTTTGGATCAATCCAAGCGAGCCAAGAACTTCATCAACTCCAAGGGTCACCCTCGTTACTGCACCGTCACGACACACGCCGACGGCAAAGTGACCCTGAACGGGAGCCGGTCGCGCCGGGGGAAAATTCGGGGAGCTCCGGGGAACAAGGACTGGGTGACAGCACTGAAGGGCTGTGACGATCCCTTGTTTATAGACTTCCTAAAAGAATGCCTCAGCTGGGACCCTGCCACACGAATGACTCCCGGCCAGGCTCTGAGGCACCCTTGGATTTGTAGGCGAACGCCCAAACCCCCCACCTCGGATAAAACCACCAGCAGGAGGATTTCTGGCTATGCCAGTTCTTTCCAAGGGATGGGTTCCAAGTTGCCTCCTGTGGCTGGAGGAGCCAACAAGTTGAGGGCTAATTTGGGATCTGACACCAGTGGCTCTATTCCTCTCTGTTCTGTGCTCCCCAAACTGGTCAGCTAGTGGGGAGAAAACATCCCTTGTGTTTTAATTGTCTGTTCATGGTGTGGAAGGAGATTAAACACAGAGGTTTTTAATGGAGTTACCTTTTATTAGAGGCTAAATTTTGAATATTCGAAGATCAGTCACAATGGTCACACTTAAGGGCTAACTTTTACCCAGTTGCTGTCACTCAAACTGGGGTGGATGTTCCGTTAACTGGGGAGGTCAGCTCAGCTGGTGGGGACAAGGACAGTGGCAGATGTGCTGTTTAAAAACGTCGTTTTAAAAATCCAACTATTTCTTATCATGGTTTTACAGATTCTTTTGCTTAAGACAGAAAGGGACCTTGATTTAAAATCCGTAGTTTTCAGTTGTCTCCATCTGAACTCTTTGTGTTCCGGGGAGAGTTTTTACGTCTCTTGTCAAAAGCACAAATGCATTCACGTAATGCATTAGGAACTTGCAAATTGCTGAAGTCTGAAGAATTTTATTTCTCTGCACTGCTTCTCCCTTCTCTGTTCTGAGATTTTAAAAAACGCCATGGGATGTAGATACCAAAAAAGGAATTGGTTATTGGAAAAGAAAATACTCGGATGATAAAATTGAAAAGGAGCATAGAAATGCCATGAAACACAGGATGTAGCTAAAAAAATATGAATTTCTGTAACACTTATTTCCTTTAAAAGTCTGTGGAAAGCTTGTAGAGGAATTTGAGGTTGGGTCTGGTCCATCACTGGGGAGCCACGTTGTTCAGGGCTAATGATTCAATTCTGTATTTCTTTGGAGTTCAAATTTCAGTCAGTTTTGCCAGGTGTGTGTGTGTGTCTTAGTTTTACCTCTGTTGTCCCTAAAACAAAAATGTTGGAACTTCAAGAGCTGGTTTATATAGACGTTTGAGATTTTGATCACTTTAAAAAGACCCATCTTTTTGTGTAGAGTGAATTCCATTGAATTCCATGAAGCTCTTTTAATAATATGCAAACATGCCACTCCTGTCAGACAAGTAAAAGTGTTTAAGGGCCAGGACTGTGACTAGAAAATGAGGGGGGGGGGGAACACACATCCAGTAATTGCAGGTGTGCTCTGAAATCTAACCAAAATCTGTGAAAACATGACCAGGAAAGAATGAAAAGGTGCAAGAACTGGCGGATCCAATTGTTAATGTTTTGTGGGAAGAGTGGTTTTATTTCTAACTGTACTTCCTCAGGCCTTTGGGTGCCTGTACTTTCTCATTCTTGAAAAACATGAACTTGTATTTATTGTTCCTTTATCTTCCAAGAGCATGACGAGGTGGTGTGACCTGTCATGACAACAGCACAGCTCGTTGGGGTTGGTAATTCTTGGAGCCTCCTGGCCCCAGTCCATTCCCAGAATCATCTGATCCCTTGCCAGGTGCCTGAACACAATTTTAAATACAATTTCGAGCTTTTACGAGCAGGAGGTTTTAAATTTTAAGAGTTTCCCCGTGGCAGGGTTTGAATGTTTAAACGAGGAGACTCTCGAGATGCAAACAAAGGAGTTACCAGGGAGATTCTCAAGATAAGGTGAGCACAGACCCTCCCTCCAAGGAGATGGGGCTGCGTTCTGTCCTCTCCCTGCTTAATAACAGCACTTGGAAATGCTGGGTGGAGCCCTGTGGAAAAAGGCAAAAAGGGAGAGCCAAAGGTTCAACCTCCCCAGGACTTTGAACGGAGGTTCCCAGGAGTTTTCCTGGAGGTTCTGGTGGACAGAGCTTCTCTGAGTTGTTTTGTTTTACAAGTGTCAATTCAATAAGCTTAGCAGGAATATTAAAATAACAGTCTGGCCTTTATCCGGGCAGCTACCAGCATGTATGGCATGTTCATGGGTCACTTCAGAATAATAACACATGGCTGGGACTTTTTATTTTGCTTGGCTGAGTGAAGCTTTATTTGAATGGAGAAGCAGGGAAGTGGATTTTGTGGGGAAGTGGCAGAAGATACCATCGATTTTAGTCAAATCTCTAACAGATTTGGCACATTTTCAGAAGCCAGAAATGTTCCTCCTCCTCTGCTCTTTAACTTTTTCCTGGTGAATGAGGAGCAAAGACCATTTCAGGAGCAATAGCTGGGTAGGAAAGATGCCTGGAAAAGCACTTTATTATATAGAGACCATAAGGTGATGGTGGTGATGGATCCTGGCAGAAGGAGCAGAGCGTTAGTGTGCTGGGAGTTGTACAAACAGGTCTCTTAGGAACACACAGCAGTGTCCTGATGATAAAGCATTTTGTCAGTAAAATGCAGAATAATGATTCTCCTATGACTTCTGGGGAGAAGTGACTGTGAGGTGACTTCTGCTGTGGCAGCTCTGGGGCACACACAGGAATCTTGCTTAAGGCTGGTGCTGCAAAGCTGCAGATAAAGTGTTTCGCTGGCAAAAACACGACCTTTTTATCTGGCAAATGCACAGCCTGACTGCACAGGGTGCCTGTTGGGGGTTGTTTAAGGCTGGATCTTTCTTGGGACTACTGTGTTTTACTAAAATCAAACACGTAGTTGGGTGTCTTGGTAATTTGGGGCTCTGTCTATATGGGTGAGAAGGAGAAGGAAGCAGCCTCAGTAGATGTTTGCTGGACTGAAACTGGATTGAAAATGTTCCCCTGCTTGCAGCCAGGGGAACATAGCTGCAAATATTGGGGTCTTGTTTCCAATTACTGATCCCCACTCGCTTTATAAAACATTTGCTTTCACGGGATTGTGTGACACACTATTCCCAAACTGGGAGAACCCAATAAATCCCCTCTCTGGGAGAGAGCTGAGGAATTGTCCCTGCAGGCACTGCACTTGTCGAATTCCCTGTGGATTGGTGAAGGGTTGGAGCAGGGGCTGTGTCACTGGGTGGTGTCACTTATCAAGGGCAGTCATGTCACAGTGTCTGTGCTCACCAGATACGCTCAAACCTCAAAGTCACCCTTGTTTTTTTGTAAACTAAACCCGAGTGAGGTCTGAAATCACCAGAGTCCATCAGTGTCATTAGCTGTGCTGCTGCTAATAATGTTCAAAGTAGTCTAAAGTTAAACTCGTCTAAATAGATTCAGAGAAGAGCTTTTGTTCCTGTGGTAACTTCACTTCGCAGGTTTGTTGATCTGCCAGCACTGGAATTTCAGTCATGTTCGTCTTGGAAGTCAGCACAAACCATGCAGATTACTTGGGTTTACAGCAAAACAGGCATTGCATTTCTAAAAGTCCCCCCAACTTGTTTTAAGATGTTCCTTGTAATGTTTTACTACCCCCTGAGCCTCCGTGGTGTAAATAACACCCTGTTTATTGTCTGCAGTTTTAGCTGTTTGGCTTAGCAGTATTTTTATATAAATCAATGACAGTGCCCCAGACACACTGGGGTCCAGATGGTACCTTCCTGTCCACATTGCAGGGAAAAACCTGTTTTTATTGGAACTCAGTGGGACAATAAGGAATTCTTCCCAGGCTGGGGTCAGTTCTTTGCAGGTTTGATCTCAGCAACAGCAGCTGCTCAATGTGGGGCTTGTTTGACAGCAGTGACCCGATTCTAGAGATGTGGGTACAACAGACACTCCTCACTAGTGCTTTTTGTCCTTCCAGCCAGCTGGAATGGGAATCCTAATTGTCCAAGGACCTCAGAATTCACAGCAGACTAAATGGAAACATTTAATGTGACTTGTGTGAAAGAGTGAGTGTGTTGCTTACAATCTTTTTTTTACCTGTTAGGATTTAACGCAGCTGAAAACTTCTGAAGCAGCAATTTATCAGTAGAGGTTCTTTGCAATGATCATCCTCTTTAAAACTACCTCTGAAACAAACCCAGGGTCCTTTTTAAAGGGTTGTTCACTGCAGGCTGTGGCTCTTCTGGGGTTTTTTTTTTCCTTGTTTAATAATAATAGCTGTTCTGGCTGTGAAACATATACATGATGATCTCAGCAATGTCTTGCTAATCCCAGGCACACAAGCAAAAGGCTGATGCTGCACCCAGAGATCTCTGCTGAAATGATTGATACAAATCCCCTGCCTGCCAAAGTTTAATGCCCTTGTGGAAGTGGAGAGCCAAAATAATATGGAAAGATCTGTGGAACTTGTGTGCAGCATCCAGCTGAGATTCAAAACAAGCTGTGCTCAAAGTCTTTTAATGAAAAAAACTGTTGCTTTTGCGTGTGTTGAGCGCTAGGAGCTGTGGGTACCTGGGCAGTTTTGGAAATTGGACACTGGGGTTTTATACTTGGTGCTTCACAGAGTCTTGGTGTTGGAAGAGACCTCCAGGACCATCCAGTCCAAGCTGTGCCCCATCCCCACCTTGTCCCCCAGCCCAGAGCACTGAGGGGCACATCCAGTCCTTCCTTGGACACCTCCAAACCTCCCTGGGCAGCCCCTGCCAATGTCTGACCACCCTTTCCATGAGGAAATTCCTCCTGATGCCCATCCTGAGCCTCCCCGGCACAGCCTGAGGGTCTTTCCTCTCCTCCTGTCCCTTGTTCCCTAAAAGCAGAGCCCAACCCACCCCCCAGTTCTCCCCTCCTGTCAGGGAGCTGGAGAAATTATTAATGTTCTTTTATTAATTTAATGAAGGTTTGTAGAAATACACTCAATACAAACCACAAGAGAGCCCCCATGTTTTAAAATCCCATTGATACTTTCCAGTTTTCTCACTCCCACTGTACCTTGTGAAACCTGTGGTAGGTGATCACTGCCCTGGACTCGCTGGGTGTGGTGACTGTGGATTAAAATATATAATGAATATATAAATATCTGAATAAATTCCTGCAGAGGGGCTCACTGGGTCAGGCAGTTGGTGTTGTACGAGAGACCCCACGTCTCCCGAGGAAGTCCCACTGTGCCTTAGGATTTTACCAGCCAACATCTCGGTGCAACCAAACGACTCTCCAGGGGTTCTGACACACTGCAGATGTTCGTACTAAATGTCAGCGTCTACAGGATTTCCAGGTTGGCCTTTTTATTGGAAATACACATTGTGATGAGGTGTAATCTGGTGGGGAATGTGGAAAATCACTGAAGGTGCATGTGAACATAAAATCGCTGTGAAGGAGCATTTTGGAAATAAGTCAGTCTCAAACTATGTACCTAAATGTAAAGAGCAGAGATTTCCTAAAGCTGTATTTCGGGTCGTTTTTAAAAGAAAATAAATACATCATTTTCTTTAGCATTAGAGTGTGCAAATTCCTAAAATGTCTTGATTAAAATTTTTTTTTAAAAATACTCATTATTTCCAGCTGTTGGAAATTACCTTGTGCTGCCAGACACCACCTCCCGTGGCATCTGAACCAGGGAGGAGAGACAATTTTCACTCTGTGGGTCGATGCTTTCAGTGTGTCTGTGCTAAACGTGATGAATGTTCCTCTGATAAATGTTCCTCTCGTTAACAGTGCTGTAATTAGAACACACCGGAGTTTTGCCATGACATTCTTCAGTTGTCACTTTCTTCTTCAGCCCACTGGAGATCTTTTTAAAGCCCACAATCCTGCTTATCCCCAGGCTGAAAGGAGAAATCCAGCAATAGCCACTTAGGGAAGATTTGCTTTTATTAGAAACCTATAAATGGGTAACCTACTGTACACAAGTGGATATTGGGATGGTTGGAAGATGAAATCACGCTGCAAGAAAAGGTCTGGAGCTACGACCTGTGGGATTAAATTATGTGTGTCACACACTGTTTGCAGACAGCCAAAGGCATTTTTTTAACTTGTTTTAATGTAGGTGAATGAATATATTTAATTTTCTTCAAGTTTGCAGCCTGAAAACAGTAAAATATTATATATATATGCAGATATTTAGATGTATTTGTTTATGGTGGAGATATTGTGGGATGGGATGGGCTTTAAGGTCCCTTCCAACCCAAAGCAGTTGGTGATTTGATGGTAAATTAATGTGGTTTCTTGATGAAAAATTGAATCAGGAGCATCTTGAATCATTTTGACAGGCAGAAGAAGAGATTTGCTCGAATTTAGCAATATTCCTCTGGCTCATTAAGTTTAACTTTTGCCTGCTGAGAGGCTGATGCTGTTCCAGATTCATTTAGCACAAAGTACTTTGAAAAGCAGCTGCAGCAGTTCATCAAGCGAGTTGTTGCACAGCGCAAATTTGTCCCATTTAATTTTTGCTTAATAACACGTTAAAGACACAGGCTGAGAGCTTTTTTTTAAGCTGCCTATCTAGTTTATACCCGTATGCCAAGACCCTGCAGTGGTGGGTAGTTTTTGGAGAGCTTCAGATTTGGGTTTTCTGCTTGATGAGTTTTAAAAGGGACCTGATTTTTCGGCACATTAAGAGCCAAAAACTTCCCGAGGCCATTTCAAAGGGCTTCAGAGTTATCAGCCTGAAAACTTTGCACGTATCTTCTAGTAACTAATGGTATAAATGACTGAGCTTGGACTCACCATGTGCAGGAGGTTGCTGTGCTCTCCCTGCCAGAGGAGATCTGCTGCGGGTTAAGCGTGTGGCTCGAGGCTGTGTGAACCAGCGAGGTGAATTTTGCCCATAATTAGGTTTTCTTTAAGCATCAGCAAGCCAACTAGTAGTGCTAGTGTTGGTATGAGTCACCTAATCCTTTTTATAAACTCCGTTCTTTGTGGCACAGGCAATGAGTGAGCGGTAGGCAGTTTTGGGTTTGTTTTCTTTCCTCTTGTCAAATTAGCCTAACGGGCTTTCCAAACACTTTTGGGACAGCCACATGCACAGATGCTCAGAAATTTTTTTTCCCTCTGAAGTTTGCTCTCTTCACTTTTGAACGGGAAATCTTGCAACCAAGCACGTGTGGCACAGGCGGAGATGTTTTCCCGGGGTAACATCCCTCTCCCCATGGATGTGCGGGGATCTACTGGGTGCAGATGCGGACAGCTGTGCCCTGAGGCATCGGAACTTATAAGGAATCAAAGGAGAGTTCGGGATCTGGCTCCCGGGAGCTGCGGGGAGATGGGGATTGTTGGCAGGAGCCACTTTCCCCTCGCCTCTTGCGACAGGGGATTTAAATAATTGTTCCTTAAGTGTGCTCCAGCTTGTTTCCTTTGTCTGCGGGGATGGAATAGTTGCCCGAATTAAGTCTGTCCATTCTTAACTGCTGAGAGGAGCTTTCTAAAGATGATGAGAGCCAGCCCCAGCCTCTCCTGAGGAGAGGAGCCATGTAAGGGTTCGCATTCCTCCCGCTAGCTCGGAAGCTCTGGAATTTGGCTTTACAAGCAGAGAGGCCCATTGGAGAGGATTGTTTTCCTGGGCAAGTGGGTTGTAGGTAGGAAGGCAGAGACCATGATTATTATAATCAAGTGTAATTAAGCATAGCTGAGAAGGGCTTGAAAGCAATAAAGCACATGGTTGATTAGCCCACAGAATGCAGTGTTGGAGGCTGTTGTACAGACCAGCAACACAAACCAGGTTGGATTTAATATGAATTTCTTCAGAGTTTCAGTTGCATTGTGTGAACACGTCGGATGTGGTGTCTTAGGGGAGGGAGCTGTGAGCAAAGGGATCTCCAGATGAGAAATAATGCAGCCAGGGTTTGCCCTTGGTGGGGTTTTTGGCTGCTGGGGAAAAATGCAAGAAATCATAACCAAGAAGTTTATGGGAGAGTAGAGCTCAGCTGGTGTGACCTTCAAGGACTGTGTGGTGGGTGGCCACGTGGAGGATGATCTTGTAGGGCAGGAAAAAGAATTGGAAAAATTATTTCCACCCTGCCACTCTCAGCAGGAGCCTCAGAGCTCGTTCTGGCTTGGGTGAAGGATGAGAAAGAGAGGACAAAAGGAGGATTTTACTCAATACTGTCACAGGTTTGAACAGTAATGCCCCAGGTCCTCATCCCAGGGCTGTGAGTGCAGTGCTACCTCCCAGTCCTGTGTGTGCCCGTCCTCTGTCCTGCCACTGCCACAGCCCTGGTGACAGCACCAGGAACGTCACCAACAGGAGCTGCCAGTCTCCCCAGCAGGTGTTAATGATGGATGGCATAAATGAAATTATATTTGAGGTGTGAGCAGCCAGCTGTAAAGTCATCAAATGGGAAAGGTCGTGCGAGTAATTTACGCAAGATTTCTGCTCTCAAAGCCACGAGCAGGGAATAAATGTGTGCAGGCAAGCAGAGAGGGATCATTTTTTTGTCTGAGGCTGAATCTCAGACATGAGCTAAAGCTACAGATCCCCTGTTTATCCCCTGCACAATTCCCTTCATTGCTGTTTCCCTGTGGCAGCTCAGCCTTTGGCGTAGTTTGGTCTCGATGCTTCTTGTCTGACCCAGGACACAAAGGGGCTGGAGGTGGGGAACTCTGGGGCTCCTGCAGCTCCTTGGCCTCCTGAAGGTGCCTGGTGAAAGGTGCTGCCCACCTTTTTATGCTTCATTTCTTCTTTAGATGAAAATAACTGTGGAAACAACAGGGATGGTTTAAGATGATTTTGCCTCTTTGCTGGAGGTGCCTCACAGCACCTCAGTCTCTGCATGGGACCCCGAGCACTGGGAGGGGGGAACTGTGTTTTCCAATGCTTTTCAGACTCTTAAACCCTGATGATTTTAGAAATGCCCCTTTGATCACTTGCAGGGGCACAGAGAGCTCGAGGCCGGAGCCGATGGCTGTGGTGGCTGCAGCTCCCGCTGGTCACTGACTGCTGGGGAAGGTGGGAGTGTTTGTGGCTGGGCTGGGGGGGAGTATAGGGAAGCTGCTGGTTATTTTGGGAGGTGCAAGAGGGGAGCAAACAGCCCAGCTTTCATTTTCCAGCCAGCTGGTGCTGATTCAGGATGTTTCTGCAGCGACAGTTGCGTGGAGCTGAGCTGCCACCAAGCCCTTGGTGACAGGCTCAGGCTGCAGTTCCAAGTGCAGCAGCATTTTAACTCCCTCGTCGTCTTGTTTTGCACTCATGGAGCACTGGTGGGGTTTTAAGGAGAAGCAATAAGGTGACAGGGGGGTAAGAGAAAACCAGGACCTCCAGGATTTTCTTCTCTTCCCTCATCTAGTGGATCACATGCTTTGCTGTAACTATTTCCAGACCCCTCTTCAGCACTTGCAGGACTAAGCATGATCCTTTGACACATCCCCATGTGATGGGAAATGCACAAGAATGACACGAACCTTTATAAATATTCTTGGATTGTTTTTTTCCTATTAAGCTAAACCCAGAGCTTCGTGCATCACCCACACTATTGGGTTTAGTTACACACAGAGGATAAGGTGTCCTTTATGAGCTGCTTTCTCAGGTTCTGGTCTCATTCCACGGCCCTTTCTATGAACTGGCAGCATTACAGAAAGATGTTTTACCTTCCCATAGGCCCACAATGAATGCAGCTTTTGGCGGGCCCCATTTCAGGGTGTTCCCCCCTTTTTTTCCCTGTCTCCATCCTCCCTGATGCCATTTGCAGAGTTCTTCCCACCGTGGCACTGCTGAGGGATTAAGCACCGCCAGCAGCAGCGATGGCAGGTGTGGGAGGTGGGAGGATTGTCCCTGCTCTGTCACTGACATGGGATGACCTTGTCCTTTATGCTCAAAGGACAGTTATTTTCCTAATTGAGTATAACTGGGTTGGGCGTGATGATCAGGCCATCTTCCTTATTTTCTCTCTGCCACCCTTGCAGCTTGCTCTGTCCACCCAGATCCTGCCACTGCAGGGATGTGTGGGCACAGTGGTGGACCCACAGCATGAAGTCCATCTCAACAAACCCAAGTCACTTCTGACTCCCTTTCCCTGTGCTTGAGGTGGAATAACAGTGGGCAAGGAACTAGAATGCAGCAATGTAGGTGGGACACGCCTGCTTCCAGCCTGTACCTGCGTCCTGCTGGCTCTGTTTCGTGCTGCATCCAGCATTTCTCCATGCACACAAGCATCCAAAAGCCTGTGGTACAGGAAAGAGCAACAAAGGTGTTGCTGGTGCCAGGGAGTCCCAAACCTGCATGCAAATACCCTGCTGCCATTTGCATCCCAGGGAGCTCACACCCCAAGGCTTCAAAGCATAAATAGATCTCTTCCTACCAAATAAATAAATATTTCTGGTGTAAAAAAAAAAAACCAACCAGAAAAAAAGACCACCAAAAAAGAGAGTCACATCTCACCTAGCTGCTGTTGCTGTGTTCTCAGTTGCTACACAAACAGTTTTATTTCTGGCCCACTCCACATGCCAGGTCCCAGCCTGCTGCAATGTAATCTCCTGTTGTTGCTTTGAGCACGTCGGGGCGGATGCAGCGGGTTGGGAGCACAGCCCTTCCAGCACGGCCCCAGCAGCTGCTCGCCCTGACCCGGCCACTTTTAGCCTGTTGCTCGGTGGCCCAAGTGTTTTTCCACCCTACTCAAAGCCCAGATAAAGCCCTATCAGGCACCTGTGCAGGATGGGGAGGGTTGTGCTGGTGGGTGGGAGGCTCGAGGGGAGTCACTGTCACCTCTAGTCCTGCCCTGCAGCTCCTGATCCAGAGCAGAGGCTCTGGGGGTCCTGCACCCTGACTGTGGCTCTTCACACCACTGGTGACCCTCAGCCTGGCCACCTCTGGGGCCACTCTTACAGGACACAATAGGACAAGAGTGAATGGCTTTAATCTGAAAGGAAGAAGATTTAGATTGGATACATGGAAGGAATTCTTCCCTGTGAGTGTAGGGAGGCCCTGGCACAGGTTGCCCAGAGAAGCTGTGGCTGCCCCATCCCCGGAAGTGTCCAAGGCCAGGTTGGAGCAGTCTGGGATGGTGGAATGTGTCCCTGCCCATGGCAGTGGTCAGAATGAGGTGAAATTTAATGCCCCTTCCAACTCAAACCATTCTCTGATTCTATGATCACTCACAGCCTTTCTCAGCCACCTTCTCTTGGAACTCAGGAGATCACATGTTTTTTGTCTTCTTGTGGATCTCACTCTCCTTTCCCCTTCAGTGCCAGAGCAACCCTGGGCTGAGAGGCAGCTGTGGAAGCACAAAGAGCCCTGGCAGTGTGGCCATCCCATTAGCAGGGGCTGGGCTGAGCTGGGAGGATCTGTAGGGTCCCTGCTGGCACATGGTGCCCACCCTGACATAGAGACACTGGTGCAAATCGCCTCCTCCAGTTCCCACAGGAGAGCCAGGGCAGCAGCAGCCCATGGGCTGCATATGTCCCTCTGGATTAGGGCCAGCCAGGAGCTGCTTATGCTAAGGGAGCTAATCTCCATAATCTTGTCACACAAATGCCTCCTCTCTGCTGGCAGACCAGCAGGGATTTGGGTTATATGTGGATGCCAGCAGATATAAGTGGCCTGGGAGGTGGCAGAGAGAGGAGGCACATCTGGGGCTTGTGGGGGCACTGCCAGGTTGGGTTCAGCTGGGGCTGGTGTGAGGATTCCTCTCCTGTGTCCTGCTCTGAGGTCTTGCCCCATTATCCGACTGCAGTGTGGGGTGAGCTGTTATCCAGGGACAGTGTGTCTCAGGGTACTACTTTTAAAAGCAAGTCCCTTTGCCCCAGTTCAGTGCCCTTAACCCCTCTGTGCTCTTTTCCCAGTTCATGCCATGTTTTTCAACCTTCCTGCTTTACCTACAAGGTATTGCCAAGTCTCTGTATGATCCTGCAGCACTTCCTCCTGTGGTTCACCCACCTTGGATGATGGGCTGGGACAAGGCTTTTGGGAGACAGTCTGTCCATCTCTGGGTCTGGTTTAACTTATTTCCTCGTGTTGGGTCTCTGACAATCTTTTCAGGTCACCAGTATCTCTGGCAGGGCCCCTGCAAAGAGCCCACGGTCCCTTCTGGCCTTAATAACCTGATCCGGTCCAATGCCACCTCTTGCTGCCGAGCAGCTGAGTCTGTTCAAGTTCATCCCAGTTATCTCACACTCAGAGAAAAGCCTCTGGGCTCCCTATCTCTGCTCCAGAGCTGCCTGTTAAATCCCATGTAGTGCTGAGTGATGTGGGAGCAGCAGGCAGGATCTGCCTCCCTCGCCTGTCATCGAGGTGTTGTGCAGAGAGTCGACAGCTCCATCCCACAGAACATGACCCGCTTGGCTGGAGACCCCCAGGGACCACGGTGGATGTGTGGAGGGACCCAGAAACTGCAGAGCCTCTCCAGCAGGATCCCTGCAGCATGAGGGACACAATTTTATTCAGAAGATCAGAGGCTCTTTGGTTCCTGAGCTGAAATCCTGTCCCCTCCCCTCTCTGTAGTGGCATTGTTGCGAATTTTCTTAGAAAAATACATAAAGTAAACCTGCATTCTGGAAAAAGGGGTGTGAGGGCTGGGCATGAGATGCTGATTGCCCCTTGCTCTGCCACTCAGGAGCTCCTTAGGTGTTCCCTGGTGTGAGATCTGGGGTTGTGCTTGTCAGTTGAACTCCATCCCTTTCAAAGCAAATTATTTTAGAACCTGTGTATTTCTGTATTTATGAGCAGTGGTTTTCATGACTGGAAGTTGGGAAGTACATTTGACATCATTTTGTGGGCGATGAATCAGGATCCAGTTTCCAGGTGGAAAAATCACCGTGTTGAGAAAAGCAAAGTAACGGGTCAGTGCTGGTGGGTTTTGTGTGCTTTTAGTGTTCTCTTGCCTTGTCCTAAATGCTCCCTGAGGTGGGGGGACACTGCCTGAGGAGGACACATGTGAGATGCACTCAGAACACGCTGGTTTGTCCTTTAGGTTTTGCTGAGTCCAGGGACTGTGTCCCCTCTCCTGTGCTGTGTGCCGGGTGTCCAGGAAAGGGGGAGGAAAATCCTCATCCCCATCAGGCAGCCAGATATAATCCTGCCCAGTATTCCCTGATGTGTCCTGCAATTATGGGCTCTGTGTGTCAGCTCGAGTATGTCCAGCGGGAAGGGTTTGGGGAGCCGTCCCGCCCGGGTATGCGAGTAACGCCAGGGCCCTCCGGGTGTTAATCTGCCGACGGGAAGCCTGGCCCTGGAGCTGCTGCCTCTCCCCACCCTGTGCCAAGGGGCACTGCTCCATCTCCTTCTGCCGCAGAAGGGTGGTGCCGGTGGCGAATATCCCTGGCAAGGGGCTGAAATTGCCGGTCAGAAACACCCCCGTGCTCCAGCAGGGCTGGGAGGGAGAGAGGGTGTTCATAAAAATGCTGCGGCTCAGACTTGTCTTGAGACAAGCGGCTGAAGGGTGAAGTGGAGAAAATGTTGTGGTTACATTTTTGGGAAATAAATCCAAGTTAGAATAGCTCCTTTCATCCTAAAGGATCCCACAGTGGTTTATAAATAGATTTGCAAACCATGCACAAGGATCACTTCCAAGGACTGAGACACAGCCCCTTCCTGGGAGAGTGGAGCAGCTGGTGGGAGCCGAGCTGGAGTTCCCAGAGTGATGGAAAAAGCCTCATTGCTCGACTTGCAGTGCTACCTCCCATCTTTATTCCCATCCTTCTGTTGCTTTACAAATGGCATTAATAGCTGGAAAGGTGATTAACAACATCTTTTCATTTCTATTACCCCTCTTCTAAAAGCAAGGGGGATTATTTAAAGGTATTATCATTTTTAAGTGGCGTAGCTTTTCACCAGCCTCCTGCTCCCACAAATCCACCCAGGGAGAGGAACAGGATGCACACAGCCTTAATGATCACTAGACTAATCTCCATGGTCTGTTTTTTCTGGCAACTCTGCTATAATCAAATAACAATCTGGTTTATTACTTGCCACGGACAGCGCGCTCGCAGATGAGCCGCTTCTGTCACGTAGATGCAAAGGCTGAGCCTGCTGCCATCCCTAACCGAAATGGGAGTGCAAGGAGGGAAAAAGCAGCTCCCATTCACACCCGGATCAATTGTCTCATGGCTCAGGAGTAGAGGTCATACAGGACAGCCCCAAAATCCCCCCCTGTCGCTGAGAGCTTTGTCCAAACCCTCCTAGAGCTCTGGCAGCCTTGGGGCCCTGACCAAACCCTGGGGAGCCTGTTCAGTGCCCGACCACTCTCTGGGCAGGGGGGGAATAACCTTTTCCTAATAACCAGCCTAAAATTCCTTTGACGCATCTTCTCACCACTCCCTCGGGAATGTGTGAAGTTGGGAGAGGCAGCAGCCAGCGGGACGGTTCCCTTTGAGGGGAGGGGGGCGGCTCAGGGACACATCAGGGTCTCCTCCTGCCCGGGGCTGCCGAGGATTGGGGACCCCGGAGGCGCCGCCCGGGTCCCGGTGCGGTCCCGCGGGGCCCGGGAGCCACCTCGTGGTGACTCGAGGGGGATGAGCTCGGGCTGAGGAGCTGACACCCCCGCGATCAGGGACATGGCACCCCTCTATCCCATCTGTAGGATAGGTTGGATCGCCTTTGAGAAATCGCTGTAACCAGGCGCTTCTCTCTGGCTGAGGCTCCAGGAGCTCTGAGTGTCCAGGTTTGCTGTAAGGAGCACAGAATTGTAAATGAAGTATTTATGGTCACACAGGGTCAGCTCTTGTCTGTGAGGGGGGGGAGGCCCTGGCACAGGATGCCCAGAGAAGCTGTGGCTGCCCCATCACTGGAAGTGTCCAAGGACAGGTTGGAGCAACCTGGGATAGTGGAAGGTGTCCCTGCCCATGGCGGGAGGTGGGACTGGATGAGCTTTGAGGTCCCTTCCAACTCAAACCATTCTGTGTTTAATTCATGGTCAACATGTTGAGCACATTAGGAAATCCCTGGCCCCAAAGTCACTCTCACCAGGCTTGAAAGCAGCAGGAAAAGTGGCTTTGAGGTCCTGACTCCAGGGGCCCAGGCTGTCCTTGCCCATGATGGACGAGGCAGTGCAGCCCTTGCCTTGGGTGAGTAACCAAGGAGAATTCCATGGGAAACCCAGGACCCGGGGCTCCCAAACTGTGCCTCCTCTGGACTGGTGTTTATCTTTGAAATAGCTGAAGGGTCGGGTTACAAAGCAAATATGAATGAAACGAAAGGAAGCACAGCAACAAAGTGGGTCAATCATTCTCTTTTGACCAGATTCCCCTGTGGAGAAAAACTTGACTTAAAGGTTCCTTTCTCCAGACATGCTGAGACAAGCCCAAGGAAAGGGAAGCCAATGCTGGGAAAACCCCACGGAGCAGCAGCTTTGAAGCATCTTTGATCTGTTGTTACGGGGTACAGGGTATCTGTACCTCTGCCCCCCGCCCCCAAATGCCTTGTTAATTGGGGTGAAAGATGCAGGATCAGATTCTGGGAGATGCTGCAACTCCCAGAATAAATCCATTTTCCCAATAGGAAATTTACTCGGAGCAAATTCTTACGCTGTGATGTGCCGGGAGCAGACAAAGGCCTCCACTGCCCTCCAGGTTTCGCAGGAACCCGTGGTGGGAGGCACTGGGAGCCCGACAAGAGTTTTATTTATAAAGCTGTCAGTGCCTGGTGTAGGTTTACTCACTCTCCCATCTGGTGGCTGTCACTGCCACCTCCTGACAGACGCCTTGTCTTTTGCTGCTAATGACGTACTTTGATTAGGTGGATCCGCTGCTTCACCCAGCTCTTGATAAGGACTGCCTGTGTGAAAGTGGGAGCAGTTTTATGGTTTGATTAGAAGAACAGGAGAGGATCTTATTGATCACAGAATGTGCTGGGGTGGCAGAGGTGGAACAGATGCCTCCTGCTCCAGGATGGCCTTGCCTGTGCATAGGGATAGGGAGGTCACAGCTTGCCCTTCACTGTCCTACCCCTTTCAGGACCTGGATTCTTCTTTCTTCTGGTGGTAGTTGCTTGCTGAGGACTTGGTGTGGGTCTTGTGTACTGCGGGCTTGGTGTACTCTCCTGAACACTGCATTTTATTTTGCCATTTCTCTCTTTTATTTAAAATAGAAGAGGAGCCACTTGGCTCTCTCTGTCCTCGTGGCACAGGTGAAACTGCCAACATCAGTGCAGATGGAGAGGGCGTTTTCTGACCAGGACCCTCCTCCAGTGCATCTCCAGAGCCCCTATGGTTTACAGTGAGACTGGTGGCTGGAGGCTGGGGCTCCTTGTGACATCCCAGCCCTCTGGACATGCTGTGGGACACCTTCCACGTGGCTTCAAGCCCCGTCCAACCTGGCCTTGAACACTTCCAGTGATGGGGCAGCCACACATCCTTTGGGCAACCTGTGGCAGGGCCTCACCACCCCCACAGGGAAGAATAATCTCCTAATATCCAACCTAAACAAACTCCCTTTCAATTCGAACACATTCCCCGTTGTCCCGTAAATGCTCTTGTGAACAGCCGTGCCCCCAGGACTGGGACTGGGAACGCCGCGACCTGTTGCCGTCCCACCGCGGGCTGCACGGACGCGGTGGCACAGGCGGTGGCGGGGCCGGTGTTCCCCCGTGTCCCGGTGTTCCCCCAGCCCCGATCCCGGCGGGGCCGGTGTTCCCCCGTGCCCCGGTGTTCCCCCAGCCCCGATCCCGGCGGGGCCGGTGTTTGTTCCCCCGTGCCCCGGTGTTCCCCCAGCCCCGATCCCGGCGGGGCCGGTGTTCCCCCGTGCCCCGGTGTTCCCCCAGCCCCGATCCCGGCGGGGCCG
>WEKX01018717.1:0-71410 GCA_013390025.1 Pitta sordida | reverse complement strand
GAGGGGATGGGGAGGGGGATGCGGGGAGCGGGCGGTGGTCGGGAGGGGCCCGAGGAGCGGCGCTGCTGACAGTGATGGAGGGGGTCTGCCAAGGGGGATGGGGGTCCCGGGGGGGCCGGTCGGCGGCAGCGGGGCCGCCCGGACAATGAGCTGCCCGCCCGCCCCTCCGGCCGCGCTTTAATCTCATCTTTCCCTCCCCCCCACCTCGTTTAAGAGCAGCGAGACGTGGCTTTCCAGCTTTCTAGCGCGAAACGAAGCGAAATGACATCTTGGTAGCCCCGCCGGTCGTGGGGGGGTGTGTGGAGTGGAGAGGACCCCGTGGCCTGGCTGGAATCCCCCCCCCGTGGGATGCACATATCGGAATGTGGGTTCTGCACCTCCAAACGCGGGGTCTGTGTCTCGGACCCTCCGTGGGGCTGTTCGTCCTGTGCCCTGCAGGAAAAGGCAGCTGCCAGCTGTCCCCGTTTGATGGCAGGTCTCTCCTGGCTGTAACACGGAGTGACTATTGTCCTCCCCTTCACACGGGGAATGTTTCAGCGTTACGGTGTCACCCCTTGTCTGTAACTTGCTTTTCTTTGACAGCTGTAGATAAAGAGTGGCTGCAAAGCTGTGTTTTTAGGCAGAGCGACCCTCTCCTTGTTTTCACACGAGGCTTTTGGGCAAAGAGTGGAGCGTGTCTCTCTGCTGGGGAGACTTTGGGAAGTTTGAATGGATTCACGACGCGCTGGGTGACGCGGGTACAGGCAGTCTGCTCGGCAGGAGCGCCGTGTTCTCCAGCATCCGTGCAATTTGCGCCCACACATGAGCTGTTCAGATCCTTGGCGTTACCCTGAGAGCTGGGAAGCCTGAAAAAACCCCACCTAAACCCGTAACCCGCACCTCTTTTGTGTTCAGAGGTGCCCATCTGTTGGTATCTGGGATTCCTGACCTGGGTGAGTGAATGGACACGGGGTTTTGGGGGCACAGCTTGCGCCACGGCGGGGGTCAGCAAGGGACAGTGCCTGTGGATAAGGAGAGGGGGTCAGATGGGTAATAAAAGTTTGATGCCAGCATTTCTCATGAGCCACCCCGCTGTGTACTCCAAGGTGACATGTATTGTCATCTTCTTGGGTTGGAAATTAGCGAAATCCTCCTCTGTTTTGACAGGCGGGCTCTTCCTCGCCTCTGAAGTTGACTCATGCTTTTAAAGCACAGATCCTGGCAGTTCCTTTTTGCAGCCCCGAAAGGGGAAGGATGGCAGAAGTGACGAGTGCCAGCACTTCCTCTGCCCGGCACGGGCAGGGCACTTGGGGGCCGGGGACTGGTGCTCTCACCCTGCCCGTGCCAGAGTGTGAGAGATGGGTCAGGATTTGCTGCCACGAGTCCCGTGGGTTCCTTGGCCTTGGAAAAGCATCCAGGACTTCATGCTGCAATGTAGGAGGGTGACACAGAGCGTCTGTGTGGCCCTTGGAGGGTGAGGTATGTTTGACACTGAATCTGTTTCAGAAAAAAGAGATTGTCTTCCCTGTCCCCTGCCCCGGCCTCTCCTCGCGTCCCTGACGGGGAGGGACGAGTTCAGCTGAGTGGCTGGACGTGTCCCTGGCTTCTCAAAGAGCAGCACAGCTGCTCCTGTAAGTGATTCCTTCCAGCACCTTAAAAACTGCTACACTGTGAGTTTGGGCTCTCAGATGAGCTACTGGGTACCCAGTTTGTCCTCACGAGTGTGAGCTACAAGCTCGGGTCATTCAGTTGTGATGTTTGGACTGAGCTGCCGAGCCCAAACTTGGTGTGGGTGACTGCCCTAGACATGATGTATGTTGACTTCATCCCTTCCTCTGGTACACAGCCGGGCTGACATCTCTGCAAGAGACCTGTGGAGAGGTATTTGGGTCCAAATTACTCATGGGCTGCATCAGAGTGGAAAGATGACCTAAAGCAGGATCCACAGAAGTGATTGCATCGAGTTGTCATGTTTCAGATGATGCTTAAAAGAATCCTGATGGCCCATCGCCAGGAGCCACAGCTGAAATCTGTCTGCTGCCTGCTTTGGTTGTGCAGTGAACCTTTCCACTTGGAACGTCACTCCTGACGTTTAATGGTCCAAAGTCTTGTATAACAGTGCACTCCTCCGCTGGAGGATTGCGTCTCTCCCTGATATTAACAGTGTCATCTCGTTATGTGGTGCTTCCTCTTGGACCATGAGCAACTCTTATATTGTTAAACATCTTTCTCCCAAACCAAGAGATGCATTCAGGTGAGAGTTTTACTGAGAGTCACTTTGCTTAAGAGAACTTTTCAGTTTTCTCCAGGAGGGTTTGAGCTTGGAGACTGTGTTCTAGCAGCAGTGAAAACATTAAGGGCAATTTTCTTCTCCTTCCAGTGCAGTAATCCATGGCAGAGACGCATCATTAAGTAAAATGATGCTATGTGCGAGTTGATGGATGGTAGTTCTGCTTTCTGTGTAGTACCTAGGTGAAAATGAGAGATTCTTTTAATTTTCTTATAGGTTATTGTTCATCTTTCCATTTACCACCCTCAGTTTTATTTTATTTTTTGGTACCAAGCAATACCTGAAGTGTGGCATCCCTGAATTATCTGGCGTGACGCAGCCACAGATGGTCCCAGTCACCCATGACCTGACCCTGTTTGATGCCTGATGATCTGCTGCAGGGTGGGAACATAAAGCCCGTGGAGAAGTGATGAGTGGAACTGAAACGTGAGGTGTAGGTGCTTCTTTATCCTTTTCTTTCTTGTACCTTGATGTTATTTATTATTAGACAAAATTCGGGTTGTCATTTCTGCAGAGGCTGCTGGATGTGGGTCAGTCCTGGCCTGTCTTGGCCAGGTTCACTGCGGTCAGGCTGCAGTGGTGGGACTGGGAGGGAGGGCTGCCTCACCCACTGCAAATTCCACTTTTGAGACTAGTCTTTAGGCAAGATGCTGAGTTGGTGGCTGGCTGCCTTAATTCAGTGAGGAAATCACAGGTGAGCCAGGCTGGAGAGGGGAGACTAGTAAAGGCAGGTGGTGAGTTTGTCATATGCATCCCTTGATGGAGCTCTTCAGGGAGCATGTTCCCTTTAAAACAAATCATCAAACCTCACTCCTAACCTCAGCTTCGAAGCACGAGATCCTCACCTGGACAGGTGAGCTTTGCAAGGGCTGGAAGAGCTTCTCAGGGCCATGGAGGTTGCTGTGGATTTCCCCCTCTCTGGCAGAGCTGTTTCTGGAGCATCCCCGGTGCTTTGGGGCGTGTTTGCGCAACACTCTCAGTCTCACTCTCGGCCTCATCAGATAATCTGTGAGTGATGGTTCCCCTGATGGAGAAGGAGGAAGGAGGCCCAGACTTTTGTGGTTTGTTATTCTTGTGAGATGCCTGTGGTGGAATTAGGGCAGGCATTTCATAGCTGATAACTGAGCAGTTCTGTGGACGAGCGAGTCCGTGTTGCTGGTGGCCTCGTGCTCTCTCTGTCACCATGGTGAGGGATTTCTTACAGAGGTGTTTAGAGGAGCAAAGCACCCTATTTCCTGCAGCTTCATTTGAGATCAAATGCTTTGTCCCCCAGAAAATTCAGCTGGGAAAAAATATCCCCTCAGTGATGGAGTAGATGGAGAACCTGGGCTCACGCTCACGGCAAACAACTCGCCGTGTGTCTGCTGTGCTTCTCTCCCTCTCTCAGTGGAGAGGGTTTTTTTTTAATTAACTCTACCATATATTTTACATAATCAGAAATGTCTTCACTGTGGCCTTCTGTGCAAGCCGTGGTTGAAAAGCTGTGGAAAGTGTAGTGACATCACTGAGACTTTTCCAAAGCTGTGGTTTATTATCTCATTGACCAGAGGAGTCTACTCACTTGAGGTCTGTTTGTTTAAATAATTTAGGATTTGCCATAATCTCCTCTAAATACTTTACATGTTCTGAGCAGTGAGACTTGAGACTGTGATGGGCTGATAACAGTCTGGAAGTAGGGGCTTTCTTTTCACTTTGGTATGTGCTCAGGAAGTGGCGGGGCTCTTCCTCTTAATAATCTAATGCCATCAGCCATAGGTCTTGCAAAAGAAGTTTCCCATGTTTTCAGAGGCAGGGAACTGAAAGGCAGTGATTTACTGAAGGTCTTGCAGTCTGTCAGAGAGGTGGCACCGGGCTGAGGAGCTGAGCTGCTGGTGCCCCTCAGGGTGAAAACACAGCCCCTGTGTGTGTGTGATTTAATGGCCAAATACAGCCTGGCAAGAGGATGATTTTATCATCCACACTGAGCTCCTGTTGGGGCTGTTTGCCTGTGCATGTGTCAGGAAAGCCCCAAGTATGGGCCAGCACTGGGCTGTGGGGCTGGGGAGGTGATGGCTCTGCCTCAGGTAGTGATGAGAGCAGAGCAGGTGCTGGACTTTGTCAGACACCTGCTCCAAAACAACGGTGTATAAATACTAATTTGAAGCTGTGCGGGCTGAGAGCCGGGTCTCTGGGCAAGTCCCCTGGACAATGGGTAGGCACAGGTGATAAAAACCCGTGAAAGTTCCTGCTGAAAGAGGGAGTTGGTGACTTCTCTCTTCCCAGAAACCTCCAGGATGTGCTCTGGTATCTGATGAGATGGATGAACTCTTGATGGCTTGCAGGGTGGTGCAGATACGTGGGAGGCATCCAGAGGAGTGGCTGGGTTGGAAGTGGCTGTTTGGCCATTCCTGTGGCACGTACCACGGTGTGACTCTGGGTTTCTGATCTGGCATCTCCTGAGCCTTCATGGTGGGCTCATGTGCCCCACACCAGGGTGGCCCAAGGGCTTTGAACCTATTTTCAAACCCATCCTTTTGCTGTGGTTTTCACCGTCTGCTGAGGAACTGAGAGGGAAGAGCCCTCCTTCATTAAGAAACACTTTCCTCCTCCTAACTCCGAACGTAACCGGCTTCCCGACCTGCAGACGGCCCTCACTGCAGAAGTCAGGCTCCTCTCCAAGCACAACTGGCCCCGCGCGTCTGGCCTCAAGTTGCAGCATTCAGGCAGCATGACCTCACCTCCTGGTTTCCAAGAATAACGTGCTGCCTCCCCTGTGCCGCGCCGGGACTGTCTGCAGTGGGTGAGGGCGGCTGCCACAGCCCGGCACGGGCCAACTCCAGGGGCCAGATCCCCCCAGGCAGCCCTGTGCCCACCCCGGGCCACTCAGCTCCTCTGCCCTTTGTGGGCAGCAGAAGTGAGGCAAGAACTGGGAGAGGGTCCTCAGGATCCAGCTGAATTCGTGGTCTGATTTTGGAGGAGGGAGGGTTTGGGAAGGGATGGATCTGCAAGGACCAGGGCCATCCCTCCACAGCTCCAGAGGCTGGCATGGGAACACAGCTTTGCCTGACCGCTCCCCAAAAAACCTGTTTTGAGCCTGGGCAGCCACATTGAGTCAGCCTTTCTTCCAGTGTGATCCAGAGCTCTTGAGCTTCGTGGTCATCTCCGGTGGTGACGTTGGATTTTAAAAACCTCTGAGACCTGAATCCCACTGAAAGTGGGTCCCATCCCTTCCTTGGGTGCCCCTCTGTCTTTCGTGACTGCAAGATGCCAAAAGCAACCTGGCCTAGTGGAAGGTGTCCCTGTCCTAGGAAGGGGAGTTTGAAATAAGATGGTCCTCAGGGTCCCTTCCAACGAAACCATGCTGTGGTTCTCTTATTCTATGAAAATACAGTCTCCTTTCAGCTCCTCTGGCACGAGGACTGTGTGCATGACAGGAGCCTGGGGGCTCATTTTGGGGAGGGCTCTTCTGTCCCCACGGAGAGGGGTGGATGGGGAGCAGCGTGCGGGGGCTGGAGCAAGGCACGCAAGAGCAAGTCTGAATGCACAGAGCTTTAACAGCCTTTTAAACTGTTGTTTCTTTGTACCTTGTGGCTGAGTCATTTCAAAGATTTCAGCCTTTTAAGATTTTACCAATTCGAGGTAGGGATTACAGCAACTGGCAGGTTTAATGGTTGCATTAACTCGCAGTTCCCTTTGTGGCTTCGGGAAGGGACTAACGGCGGCAAGACCATGAGTCCTGACCTCAGATGACCCAAAACACAAGTTTTGCTGGAGATGCTGTGAGCCACAGACATGTCACTTGGAGAATGGTGGGATGATTCCTGCCATGGAGGGGGATACAGGATGGGCACCAGTGTGGCTCTGAGCCCTGCCAGGAGCACGTGGAGCTCCACTGTGGCTCCATCCTCAGTCTGCTGCTGCTGAGGAGGATGATGGCATCTTCCCATGGATTAGGGCTTTGCATCCGTGCGCTGCTTTGCTGTGACGAAGTGCAGTGTCCCAGTGGACTGGGCAGGTGAGCTCCCTGGCTCAAGCAGCCTGCAGCTGGCACAGCCTTTGCTGTCATATGTAATGAGATTATTCAAGCTGTTGGCGTCAAGCTGCATGTGATTCTGTGCCCGGCTGTCCTGCGAGCTGTAGCCTAAACTAGAGATAAAGTTAAAAACGCAAACCCAGATCTGAATGTTCCTGGGGCGCCCAGCCAGGCTGGGACTTTGCTGCTCTGCTCTTTCTGTCCTTATCTGGTTTGGTCTATAGAACTGGGATCAGTGGAGGGATGGATTAATTTCCTTTGTCATCATAATTAAATTTGCTGCCTCATCTCGTGTCCTTGGTGCAGGTAGATCCCCTGGGTGCCCCTCTTGAGTTCAACCTCTCCAGCTCTGCTGGCCCCCGAAGTGGGGTTGTCAGTTGGGTTTGGGGTCATCCTTTCCATACACCTCTCATGCTGCCTCAGGCTAAATCTGTGTAAGAGCAGGCCAGGACTCTGTGCTGTCCCTGTCCCAAGGGCTGCAGAACCTCCTGGGTTGGGAGCATCTTCTGCTGAGTGTTTGGCACTGGGGCAGCCGCTCTCCCCATCCACCGTCCTCTGGCCATGGTACACAGCACTGAGCGAGGGCAGCCTCTCCAAAGGCTCCTTGGATGTCCTGCCAAGTGTGTGTTTTCAGGGAAATACAGCTGGAACACAAGCTGGGGCCACTGTGGAAATTTGGCAGCTCGTCCCGTCAGGCTGCAATTCCAGTAGCTGCAGCTCATCGCCTCTCGCGCCCGTGGGTGCGGGTGGGAGCCGAGTCCAAGTGGCATTGCTTGGAAATGGGATTGGAATCCCGGGTGTCTCGGCAGGGCTGGGGGCAAAGCAGATGTGATCAGATCCAAACAAACTAGGAAGGTATGTGTGTTATCCTCAGCGTAATTTAACAGAAACAGTAAATAAAATAGGGAGCAGCGGGAAAGAGGGTGGTAGCTGGGATGTGTTTTTAATTTCAGTGGCAATGACAGCCTTATGGCACTGACCAGCTCAGTGTTTGGGAGCAATTTACAACAATAATACAACAATGGTTGTATTTCCACTTGTCTTAGCGAACAGTCAGGGGCTGTGCTTGCTCAGAGGTGCCACTGTGGGTATCAGTGACCTCTCACCACAGAGCTCTGGCTCCCACAGCCCTGCAGCTCCTGTAGCCGCTGCTTTCGGGTACAGCCAGGCTGTGGGGAACCCTTGTCACCTGTAACAACCTCTTCCGGCCAGCCTGCTCCCCTCCAGGCTCTGCGGTGACTCTCTCTTCCTCCTGGGCCATTTCACAACCTCCCTGCCCGTTTCCTTGGGCACATGAGAAAACCTGGGCAGCTCTTGCGTAAGTGGCTCTGCCGGTGCTGGGAAGGCTGGGCTTGCCAGGAAGTTTAAACTCAGGTTATCTCCTGGAAGTCATCAGGGCTGTGAATTTGGCATTTTTGGGTGGGTGCCTCCTGTGCCGCAGGCAGAGCTGTGCTGACGCAGGGACATGGATGTTTTGGGGAGCCTGGAGGCATCACAGGCCTGGGCTGGACACTTGTGTGGGCTTCTGGAGAGGACAGCTGTCCTCTTGCTGGCCCGGGAGCTTGGAAGAGGCTTGTGGAGGCTTTTGCTTTTGTCCTCAGTGCTTTTCCCTGCAATGAGTGACCCTGTTCCTGCTGTGAGGAGCAGTGTGTCTTGGAGCAGGTGACTTGTAATCATCTCCCTCTCCATCTCCTTTCCCACCCTGCTTATTGCACTTTGGAGTTGAAGCTCCCAGTATCTTTTGCTGTAAGGAAGAGCTACCACAAAGCACACCTGTCTGCCAGGGTGTGAGATGCTCTGTGGGCGGTGGGATTCAGCAGGGAAGCACTCCAGGTCCTCGAGGGTTTTTGGAAGTGTCCTGGTGCTCTGATTCCCCATCTCCTTGCTGCTGGAGGAGACAGCCAGCCTGGCATGTTGTTATGGATGCAAATGCTGGGCTGATGAAGTCTGGGTGAGTAAGATGCTGAGAAGGTTCTGAAGGGATTAAAATGTGGTCTTTGAGTGCTGCTGAGCAGCAGCTCCGGCGCCTCCTGGGCGGCTGCTGGGCAGGAGAACCAGGAGCTGGAACTGCGTCCTGGGAGCTTTGGAGCAGGTCTAAAGCTCCTGCCCTCTGCCATAGTCTGGGGGAGCCCAGTGTGCTTTGGGGTGATATTCCCATTTCTGGGACTCACCTCACGGAGCAGCAGGGCAGGGAAGGCTCTGGCCCTGTGGGCTCGAGCTGATGAAAGCAAGGAGAGACTTAACTCCCTTAACTTAGCTTTGCGGGGCTTTGTCAGCAAGGACAGCTTGTTCTTGGCAGGTCGGGCACCTCTAGCTTTAACCAAAACATCCCTTTCATGTTTCTTTCTCCCCAGAGATTGCACTGAAACAACCGAGTGAGCGTCACCAAAGGAGGGTTCACCTGGGATGTGGTGGTGGTGCTTTGAGGGTTTTAGTGACTTGACTTGTAGTCAACACTGAACATCTGAATCTTATGCCCAGCTCGAATCCAAACCCCCCCCAGCAGACCTGAAAAAGGCCTTAACCTTCATCGTGTGGGAGGTGGGGGCAGCACAGTGTGCGTGCTGTCCATACAGGCCACTGAAGGCTTAACTCCTCTCTCTCACTTAGGAAACGGAGGCTCTGCTGACTCGAGGTGTTGCTCCAGGCTTTGTGGGGCCAAAGGGGCAGTGCCAGCTCCAGGCTGCTGCAGGGGTTGTGTGGGGAGACGTGGGGGTTGCCGGAGCCCTCGGGTGGGTGGGTCGGCAGCCGAGCTGCACAAAGGCTGCCCTGTGTGCTCTTTGGCTTCCCCCAGCCCTAAGCTCTGCTCGTGAATAAGTGGGATTGAAAAAGCTTAAATTCATACAAAGCAGGATCCTGGAGCCCCCAGCCAACATGGAGAGAGCAGCTCCCCCCTGCTCACCCCGTGCCCGGGGGTCCCAGTCAGCACTGCCCTGGGATGAGGTTGTGTCTAAGGCTGTGTGTGGGAAGAGGTTTCTTTTTAAAGCTGGATGTGGGAATCCCCAAGAAGAACATCCTGGTCTGCCAAAGGAGCAGCAAAAGCTGCAGAAGTAGATCTTGTTAGTTTCTTTAAATATCCCTGCATTTGTCCTCTTATCCCCTTTCCAATTTAATCTAACAGGCAAAAATAAGTCCAAACCACTTGCTGCCTCTTGTGTTTGGTAAGAAATAAAGTAGCCTGCTGGAAAAAACTGTTGAGCAGTAGATTACTGGACATCCATAAGAGGATCAGCCAGTCTTTCCCATGGGTTTTCCACGTGTGTTTTTGCAGTATATTGAGAGAACAAAAGAGCATAAAAGAACATAAGAGCTTCTGTGGTCAGCTCGGGCTGGATCAGGTTGGATGAGCACCCTGGTCTAGTGGAAGGTGTCCCTGCCCATGGCAGGGGTATTGGAACAAGATGAGCTTTAAGTTCCCTTCCAAACTATTCCATGATTCTATGACCCCTCACTCTCTGCTGTTGTCTGTTGGGCAGGATGTTTTCACGTGAGATCACGTTCCCTCTTGGCAGCACCAACAGGGGGGAAGTTTCCCCTCTGCTGTTTTTGGGTGCTTGTTCACCCAGGCACTTTGTGGTGAGTTTTGCACACTTGTTGGCTGAGGTATTTTGAGGTTATGGTGCTGACTGGGACACTGGTGGTCCAGGCTCTGTCCCAGCCTCACCAAACCTCCCCATCTCTGGGGCCACACGGCTGCTGCCAACAGGTGCCAGGGAGGCTCTCGGGGCTTCCTGAAGCCTGGAGGGAGCTCAGAATAGCCACCGTGTCCTGAGAGCTTTAATGTGGTGCCAGCAGGATTCAGAGGAGAGTTGTTCTTAAAATAGAAGCACAACTGTGTTTTCCTGCTGGCTGAAGGAGTCTCAGAATGGCTGCTGTGGAGGGAAGAGGGGCTGCTGGAGGAGGAGGAGCGCTTGCCGTGTGGCAGGAAGCTCTCGGATTTTCATTGCGTTGCTTGCATCCAGGATTTCCCCTGAAATACTGACTGCAGTGGTGTGTCATGTGGCTTGTGTGACCTTGGTAGTGTTGGGACTCAAGTCTGGAGTGTTGCTCGGCTCTTAACCCAGGTGGGTTCATGACAAATGGGGGGTCCCGCCAACTCTGCTGCAGGTGCCTTTGGGTGCTGGGGTTGTACAACATCTGTGTGATGGGAGATAGAGGAGGAGAGCAGCCTGTGGGGCAGGGACAGCCTGACTTGGGCAGAAAGATTGCAGTGAGAGCCATGAACAGCCCTGGCTCTCAGTGAGCAGCTCTGCCTGGGGGTGTTTGGGGGAGATGGCGAAGGAGAGGGTGGTGGGGGATGTGTGATGAGTGGGCCACTAAACAGCTCTGAGTCACCTAGTGGGATTTAATCCTCCCCTTTCCCTCTGCACCTTCCTTATCCCCTCTCATTACACACATTGATGCCTCTCTCTCTCCCTGTCCTGTGCATCCCCACAGGTGGGTTTGGTTGCACTGGAGTTGGTGGAGCCAGAGGTTTCTATCTGCTGTGCGGTGTGAGAGGTGGAGGGAGCAGGAGGAGGAGGAAGAGGAGGAGGGCTGTTGGTGGCCGTGGGGCCCCTGCCTTGCAGTGCCCGAGCAGACAAAGGCGTGTTACGAAATCCCCGTGTCTCTCCTGGCCTGGCCTTCCCCTGCTCAAAACAAACCCAGAGCGGCCACCCAGTGTGGGAGCTGTTTGTCTCATGCGGGGAAGAGCCACGGCCCCGAGACTCTGGCTGCTTCCAAACTGCTGTGGATGCTGTGCCTGGAGCAGGTTCACAATTCAGGAGTGCAATGCCAGCCCCTTGGGCACCACTCAGGAGCTTCCAAGGTGGGTAGTGGGTCCCAGCAGCCAGGGGGATGCTCCACTCTGTGTCCCTGCAGGGATCACCCGGCACAAAAGCAGAGCATCCCAGCTGGGTTGCACATCCCAGGCTCATCCCAGGGAGGTGTCTGCTGTGCCCTGGTGTTGACACAGCCCGTGACAAAGGTGAGATTGTGTTAAATAAACAGCTCAGAAAGGACAGAATGATGCAAAACGTGCTGTCGTCACCCAGCTGCATGGGTGCGTAAGTGGAACCCTCCTCGGGCTTGGCACTGGTGGAGGAAACACATCCCGAGGCCACACTGCTCCCAGTGCCAGGGGGGAAGGTTGGGGGAGTGGTGCTTCAAGAGAAGTTGGCCTTGGTACAGCTTTGTGGTTGGGTTTTTTCCTTCTTTTATATATATTTGAATACATATTTATGCTGCTCTGTTATCTGTTTTGAAAGGCAGCAGGCAGGATCCCTGTGCTGGGGGATCATGGCAGACATTCATCTGTCCCATGGGAAGCCCTGCCCATGGGCTGAGCCCTGAGAAACTTAATTTTTGGGCAGGGCACGAGCCCAGGAGCTTGCTGGGAAACAGTGGGTGTTGTGGGGCTTCTGGCAGGGCTTCCTGGCTCTTCCGCTTCCAGGCGTGGATCTGGGTGGGCCATCCAAGCCTCTCCCCGAAATCACTTCCAGATTAAATGTAAGGAATGGGTGGGCTTGTCCAAAAATAAAAACAGTTCTGGGATGTAGGTGTGGGGAATCCAAAGCTGTCCCTGAGGTCAGGGGTAACGGTGGACTCAGGTTGTCCCCAGGACTGGTGTGAGGCTGGTGGAGCAAGGGACCCAAAAAGGTGCTCTGAGTGCCTGGTGCTGTCCGTGGGCTGTGTGGTCCGTCTGTCTGACGTTGAGGGGAAGCCGGAGGCGTCCTCTGCACCGTGCCAGAGATAAGGGGTTTTTCAAGCTGTGCCTGTGGGAGGGAGGCACAAAGGACATAGGTCAGCGCTGAGTTAATGCTTTACTACATTGGTGTTTACTTCGGTATTAATCGCACCTGCAAATATCAACCACTTCCTATCATAAAAGCATGCGTGTGTGCCCTTTCTGTTCATGGCGTGGGCAGCTCCAATAGGAAATCTGGCAAAGGATGGGGGCTTGGGGAGGGGTTGGGAGGAGGAGCTGACCCTGGCCTGAAGCTCTGCAGAGTGGTGGAAGTGAAGGGGTTGTGTGCGGAGCAGCTCTGCTGGCTGGGTCTCGCGGGAAGATATCCGCCCTTCCCGTGGCTCCCTGTTTTCCTTTCATTTTGTATTATGCAGATAAAAGGCCCTGGCAGATGCAGCAGAGCCGTGCAGGGCTTGGTTTGCAGAGGGTGGTCTCTGAGCAAATCCTCCCCCAAAGTGGCCCCGTTTGGAGCTGGATTGTGGCTTCTCCTGGCCCTGAGGCAGCTGATCTCTTCCACTCAGCCCCAGCTGCAGTGGTGGCTCCGGGTGGGAATGGACATGTTGGATGCCTGTGGAAAGGGCTGGGCTAGGCTGGAGCATTTTGGCCATCATGATCTCCCTTCTTCCCACTGGATTCATGGAGAGGTCCTGGCTGGGGTGGTGGTTCCATTGCTCCAGCCAGATCTACTGCCTGGACCTTTGGCATGACCTCCTCTGTGCACAGCTTGACATGGGACCTTGCAAACCATGGCTCATGCCTGGGCTGATCCCGGTGCCTCCAGGAGGGATGAGCATCGTGTGAGTCAGCAAAACCCAGTGCTGCTGCTGATGGATGGAAGGAAGAGGATGATCCCCCAAACAAAAACATGGGACTGAATAGGCCCCTGATTTTGTTTTTCTCAGATAGGTGAAGCTGAAACTCTTTATTTGTCCTCATTAAACCCTGGCTCCAACCTGCTGCTGCATGACTCAGCGGGGATGCTTCATGCTGCTGCCTTGTTGCCATTTACCTGCTTTGACTTTTTCCTGTGAGTTTTGCAGCCCCCTCCTGCCCACCTCCCTGTCCTCTCCCTACACCCCCATCCACGATGCTCCCACCACACTGGTGCCCTTCTCTCAGCATCCAAGATGCTGCTCCTGGGTACCCACTTTGGCACTTGATCTCCTGGAAATCAGTGTACCAAGAATATATTTTGCTGCTGGGAAATGGGCTTTGCAGAGCGGGGCTGGCCGGGGGGCAGCACCTCGATTGCACAGGGGGCACGGGCCCCTGGCAGGTGGCTCTTATTTAAGCCCAGGCCTCTCTTCTGCTCCTTGCCTTTGTGTGCCTCGAGAGGCTTTTGTTACAGCCTGAAAAGGCTGAATAGCTGCTGCATCTGTCGTGGGGGAGAGCGGGGCAAGGAAATGCTCAGCAGATGCCCGGGGCAGGGGGGGCTGCGGGGTGGGGGGTCCCGAACATCCCCCCCCTGGGCACGGACCCCAATGTGGGAGCTGCGGGCAGGGCAACTGGGGGCACAGGGGCACGGAGGGTTGTGCAACCCTGGCAGGCGAGCAAGGCCCCTTGTGAAAGCGCCATGCAAGAGCCACCTCTTCCCTTGCCCTGTTTCCATCCTCCACTCCGTTGCAAAATCACCCTCAGGAGCAGGGACGAGGCGCCCGCTCCGACATCTGCCTCCTCTCCAACATCCACCTCCGTGAGCGCCGGCTGCTCCTGCGGGGGATTGTAGCTCGTCTCTCGCACACGCAGCCTCTTCATGCCTGGCTTGGTGCTTGTCTCAGGCCATGTGCAGGGAAAGCTTTCCCTGAGCTCGCTGCGGTGGCTCCAGGTCCTCCTCCGAGCGCTCCTTTAATTCAGGCTTGGAGAACGCGGCCGAGCAGCTCAAGTGTGTGTGTGTCAGGTCGTGTTTGCTCAGCCTGAATTGCGTCTCCTGTCTTGCTCCCCTGTTAGTTCTTGCTAATCTGAATAGTTCTCTCGTGCTGGGCTCCTGTTTCCATCTTCCCTTAGGCCAGTGAACATGGAGGATGCCAGTTGTTCATGGCTGTGGAGGATGGAGCTGGCTGTGCTCGTGCCTTGCCTGAATGGTTAAAGCCTCAGCATCCACCCAGCCCCAGTTCCTCTGAGTGGTTGGAGGTGATGCCTGCTGCTGTCCTGCCTTGCATGAAGCCACTTCCATGAGGGAGCAGCAGCCACCCTTCCAAACAGTCACCCTGGCATGGCAGGCTGGGACATGCTGTGGGCAGGATGCTGCCGGACACGTGTGGCTCCTCCTCTGGACACATCACCTCTCCTCTCTGGCTTTCCCCGGGCAAAACAAACGTGAGGAGGCTTTGGGCTGATCTGTTGGGGCTTAAAACTCTCTGTGGCTCCGGGAGCGTGGGCAGAGCTGAAATGATCCCCAGCTTGGGAAAGTCCCGTCACCTCTGTCTGAGCGGGGCAGGTCGTGGTGGGTGTAAGTGGTGGGGATGGGGTTAATGTAAAAGTTTATATAAGAGCCACGATGATGTGGGGGAGGTTTCCTGAGCTGCACATTTAATTGTTCCTGCCTTGTGGTCGAACCATGAATTTCCCTCTGTTTGGTAACTTAATTCCTCTTATGGGCTTTGGGACTCGTGATTTTATTTCTCTGCTGTAGTTCATAAACAGCAAAAGCGGAACGAAGCTTTGCTGCTCCCATGTCCTTCTGCTGCCCTCTCCCTCTGAACTGTGTCTGGCAGAGCCTGGGGCAGCTTTGGGGGGATTACCTGTGGGCTCCCCAGATATTCCGGTGTTAAAGTCTCAGTTTAGTCCAGGTCCCCCAGCTCTGTGGGTGCTGAGGGCAGTGGGGCTTTGCCTTCCTGGTGCTGTGAGGTGGGAACAGCATGTGCAAAGCTTCCAGCACTGGCCCTACAAATGTGTAAAGCAGCTGACGCCAGTTGGCAACGAGTTTGCAGGGGAAGATTAGAAGAGGAAAATCCTTTGAAGAGAAACCCTTTTGCTTTATTGGGAAAAAATGCTCCTTGCCCCGTGTTATCCGGGTCAGGGGAATCCGAGGCCTGTGTGTGTGTGATCCAGGCAGGGGGAACCTCTGCTTTGCTTCCCTGCTGGTAACTTGGGAGGATGTCAGCCTGTCCCTCTTTGCTGTAGGTTTATTCTTACTGCAGCTTAAAAAGAGTTTATTTTAACCCCTGTGGTGCTGACAGGTCTTGAGGGAAAGTGTTGGGGGTGGCGTGGGGTCTGGGTACGCTCCTGCAGGTCCTGTTGGAGGGGTGGTTGCTGCTCAGGTGAAGCACAGTGTGTGCTGCTCTGCTGGGGACCGAGGAGAATTGGATGTGATCACAATATCCAGGGAAAGAGCAAGAGCAGCTGGAGCGCCCGAGGTGAGCGTGAGGCGAAGAGGGGCAGCCTTTGAAAATGAACAGCTCAACATGCCAGTGTGGGCCTGATCCTCACTTTCCATGGAAATTGCCCGTGGGAGGTTTTTCCTGTGCCAGCTCTTGGACAGGGATGTCTTGCCAATCTGCCAGAGTGCAGCGTGTTCTTGGCTTGCCGAGTGCCAGAAGCATTTGGGGATGTGGTGGCACCCATGGCAGGGAGCAGCAGGACAGTGTCCTCAGGGGCCTCCTGCTGTGCCAGTGGAGGAGGGAGCTGCCCTTTCCTTCCTTTTCCAACCTGTCTGTTGTGACTCATGGAACATCATCCCAGGAGGAGGCGGCGAGACTGAATCAGTGGTGCCTGAGGACACGCACGGGCGGCTCCAGCCCCCTTCTCTGCTTCAGTGCCTGCCTTCCTTCCTTCCTCTTGTCCACCCACCTTTGCTGCACTTGCCAGGAGGTCATGGGAGGGAAGTTCAGCTCCATGTGCTGCCAAGTGAATGGGACAGAGCCCCCAGAATTTCATTTGAGCTGAAGCTCATTTTCAGTGCCCACAGGAGCAGGCTGGAGCCTGGGTTTGGGTTTGCTGGGGGGTGATAAGCTGTTTGCTTTTCAGGAGCTGCTTCCAGGGTTTGTCTTTCAAAGGTGATGAAGAGCTTAGAGCTGCTGCAGGAGCTGCAGGAGCCCTTGAGGAGCCTCTGCTGCTGTTGGGGTCCTGAGCACGTAGGGACTGGGCTGTGCCATCGCTGATGGGACCAGTGTTGGAGCTTGAGGGTTTTAATGAAGCTAATGAGTGTGTTTAGCTTTGCACGGAACTAATTTCTCTCAGTGTGGAATGGTTCCTGGGGGAGCTGGGCTGAGCCAAGGCACAGGATGGCAGCAAACACAGTCTGCCAAAATCCCGGAGGTGTTAAGCTGCTGCCAGGGGAGCTGGAACGTGGCTGAAAGCTGAATTTCTCCCCTAATTGCCAGGAGGGTGGAGGGGCCCTTTCCCTGCGAGGAGGTGCCCTAGTGGGAAGCAGAAACAGGATGGGGCAGAGCTCTGGGTTGGCACAGCTCCACTGGTTGTGCCCTGCCCCAAGTGAAGGGACACAGGGATGATAATCTGATGATGAGCTGGTGGTTGGAGGTGTGCACTGACTGCAAATCTTAAAGCACCCAACTGTAATGGGAAAGGGAAAGGGATGCAACTCCTCTCTGTGTGAACCCTGCTTGGCTTTGCTCCGATATGGAGGAGCCTCCACAGTGCTGCCCTTGTGCCCTGTCCCGGGGACACTTGTGTAACTCAGGGATCCAGTTACTGCCTGGCTCAGCTGCTGGAGCCTCCGCTCCAGCAAGAGGGAGCAGGTATTGCAGCGTTTTCCATCTGAAATAATTAAGAGTTTGGTCTCCTTGGAAGGGGAACAGAAGAGAAGAGATGGAAAAGCTGAACTGAGAGCAGCTGTTGGGGATTTCCAGCAGCTTGTCCTGTCTCCTGCCCTTGCTGCTCTGCAAAGGGTTAACTCTGATCGTGCTCCAGATTATTGTGGTTGCAAAATCTGCTGGGGTGGGATGGGGACATTTGACCCTCGCTGAACCTCAGGGAAACACGAGGTGCTTTTCCCATCCCAGAGATGCTTTTCCCATCCCAGCCTCCTCATTGCAAGCCAAGAAATATAAATCTTGTTGCAGCCATAGGCTGCCCTGGATACCAGAGCTAAATTAGGGACATGGGCACTGTTACCACACACCCCCAAATACGTGGAGCTCCTTCACCACGTCACCCAGTGGTTTCACTGCTGGCTGTCGCTGAGGAATGGGAGGGAGGTTTGTCAGCTGTAGGAACTGCTGGCTCCCATCTAAAGAGGAGAAATGGTGGGAGCACTGCTCTTGCCTTGCCTGAACCAGGGCCAAAGGGTGCTGTTCCACCCTTGTGTTGTGCTCTGCACATTCCTGGCTGCCCGGGGCACAGGGAGCCTGAGGGCAGGAGGTTGTGGGGTGCAGCAGGTGGTGCTGGGCCCGTGGGCTGGTTCTGCCATGGCTTAGGCATTGCCACATCCCGCTGCATTTGGTAATGGCCTTCCCCATGCAGCCTCATTGCATCTGGCCTTCAGCTCCCCGTCATGCTGCTGTGAACATTTCCTAAATTAACCAAATCATTCCCTTAATGAGGCTTAATCTGTTCTCTCAAAGCCTCTCCATCACCTCTCTGTCTCTGGCTAGCAGGGGAGAGGAGGGAGCAGCTGGATCACAGCCGGGTACACCGAGGCAGCTGTTCACTCCCGGCAGGTGCCCGAGTACAAAAACAAACAGTGAGGGCTGTGCTGGTACAGGTAATGGAGGCTGCTGCCTTCTACTTCATTAAAAATATAATGAATCTCCTTTAAAAGCGCTCTGAGTGACCTCTAAAAATTGGATGTATTTTGCTGTATCTCTCCTGTTCGCCTTGTGCAGGATGATGCTAACTGGCTGCTTCCTGCTGTTCCATTTTCCCAGTGCATAATTGCAAATTGGGTTTTTTCTCTTCGGCTTCCTGGCTCTCCACGCCAGGCTCTTTGGAGCGGGGCTGCAAATAGCCAAGCTTTTCTCCAGGCCCCTTGCATGGCTCCTGTGGGGGAGCTCATGCTATGTTTGCTTATGGTTTTGGCTTCTGCAGGATCCAGGTTTTAAGGGTAATTAAGCAATATAGGAGGAAAGAGGGGCTGTCCAACCTCCTGGCCTGTCTTCCTTTTGCCCCAAGGCTGTTGGGGTAAATCATGTCAAGCAGTTGTGCAAAGGTTGGTCACTTTGGCCCTCCTGAGCTTCCAGGTGGTTTGGTGCCAGAAGCCACCCCACACCCCGTGTACTGTCACAGGTTTCCACTGGCATGGGTTTCCTCCTCCTCAGGAAGCAGGAGAGCCGAGGAGGTGGGAGAGGTGTGACCAAAACCCTCTCCAAAATGGATGGAGTTATGGGGAGGTGGCTGAAGGGCACATCCTGTTTTGCCTTTCCCTGTGGCAAAGGACACTCACAGTTCCAGGCAGGAATGCACATCACCCTGACTGTCCCAGGACTGGTGTGAGCACCATCAGTGAGTGTTCCAGGCAGTGCTTTTTGGGGCTGCAGTGAGCATTAACCTTGCTCCTGTGAAACCCACCCTGTGCTGGGCATCTCTCTGGGTCCTGCCAGGCCAGCAAAGCATCCCAGGGCTGATGCTCCTGCGCTCCTGGAGCTTCTCCAGGACAGGTCAGAGGAGTCAGAAGTACTTTTCTGTCTAAGTCTTGGTAAAATGACCAAACCTGCTGTTTCCTGCTGATGCACACAGGGGGTGGGGATGTGTTTCCACATCCCTCAGCTCTCTGCGGCTCCAAGGTACAGACCTGCTTCAGAGGATGTTTCACTGAGCCCGGCCCTGAGAGCTGCCAGAGACAGGAAGGAAAAATGAACTATGCTCATGATAGACACGTTTGTTGCTCTATATTTAGGAGCATAGTAATTAAGGCTGGTTGTTTATCCTGACAAACATGGTAATTAATAGTCTGTAGCAGAAGAGCAAATGCTTCCTGCACCTGGGAACTGTGAGTTGTCTTTGGGAAGGGCAGGGGCCTCTTTAAAGAGCTGCTGCTGTTTGGGAGAAAAGCTGCTATTTAGGGAACATCTGGCTGTTTGCTTTGTCCCCTCCCCAGGCACATGTAGCCCGGTGCTGGTGGCCTCTGAAGTTGTGGTGAGGGAGCCTTTGTGGTCACCCCCTGTGTAAGGGCAGGAGGGTCCTCCTGGACCCGCAGAGCTGATGGATGCGAAGTGACACAGGGGCTGCAAAGGGGAGGGTGAGGGTTCCTGGTGGCACCCAGGGGTGCAGCGGTGTAGGTGTCAGAAGTTGGCTCATAAATGCTGGAGGTCTTGCTAGTTGGGCACTGGGCAGGCAGGGAGGTGACAGGTGGCTGGGATAAGTTTTTACCAGCCTTGTAAAGGAGGGCAAGAAGTTTCTGAGGGCAAACGGCTTCTCACTCTTCCCACTAGATGGGGATGGAGGCATTGTCAGAGTGCGTCTCGCTGCGCCTGCAGGGAGCACCCATGCTTGGCCTTCCTTCACCCTTGAGTCTTCTCGGGGTTCAGCACTGTGTCATCGAGGGGTCATGGCCTGTCCTGAGGGGCTCGGGGCTGATGAGGTCTCAATTCTGTCCCAGATGCTGCAGGACTGCCCCAAGGCCCGCAGGGAAGTGGAGCTGCACTGGAGAGCGTCGCAGTGCGCGCACATCGTCCGCATCATGGACGTCTACGAGAACCTCTACCAGGGGAGGAAGTGTCTGCTCATCGTCATGGAGTGGTGAGTCCCTGGCCAAGGAGCACCCCCGAACCCTGCTGATGACAAAAGGGGGATGAACACCTTCCAGCACTGCCGTTGGGGAGCTGGGGATGCCAGGGAGGTGGTGTGCCAGGGGATGCAGCCCGTGAACCATAGGGATGCCAGCCCTGGAAGAGATGCTGCAGTGCTGGCGTTGGAGGGACGGCAGGAGCTGCGGTGGCTCTGAGTCATTCTGAAAACTCCCTCAGCTGTTGGGAGGCTGAGGGCCTGTGGTTCTCGCAGGTAGATCATAACCAAACTTGCTTTGGCCATTGAAAGTCAGGGTAGTCAGCGTGTTCCTGGCACCCCAGCAGCCTGCGGTGGGTCTGTGGAGCAGCAGCCAAGCCGAGCTGACACGTCTATTAGTGCCGTGGCACCTCCTGCAGCAGCAGTTGTGTGGCTCTGGTTCAAGTAGATGTTTGATATAACCTGGGGAGGAGGAATGAAGGGGAAAGTATTGAAACCACATCCCAACCGCAGCGGTGATTTGATGCAGCTTCCTTGCCAAAACCTCTCCTCTGGCAAGCTGGTAGGTTGCCTGGGGGGGCAGCGGGTGTGAGGAGCAGCGTGAGCTGCCCTGGGGCAGGTGGCACAGGCAGCTTTTGTGGGGAAGAGCCACCTGAGAACCACACTGGGACACTGGGCAGCCAGGGATGGGAAAGGTGTGTGCAGTGTGGAAAACAAAGAGTAGCTGAGTGGTGGGAAATGAGCCCTCAGGATTGTCTCTGAGAGCTCTGCGCTGTCCGAGGGGCGCTCTGGGTGTAACGCCTGTCACAGGACAGTGTTGGATTGAGCACGAGCACGATGTGTGTCCATCCTCACATCCTCCATGCAGCACAGAGCTCTGAGGGCTGTATGTTATTGGTATTGCAGATGGCTAGTAAACGTCAGAGGGGCTGGCAGGAGATGCTATCATCACTGGGAAAGCCAGGAGCTATTTCTGCTTGACTTAGATAAGGCAGAGACAGGAAGCGCTATTATCCTTGGTCAGGAGAATTCTCCCATATCTCTCTCCTGATCTCTCTGGGAGATGAGTTTTTCCTCAGGGTACTTGAGGAGGGAACCATGCCAAGGATTCCGAGGTCCTTCTCCAACACCTCACATGAGGCCGTTCTCTGCTGCAGTGGGGTCCTGACTCTGCCTCCCACACCCCATCGTTGAGCCCATCTCGGTGCCGCTGACACCTCTCCCATGCCCTGAGCTTGGCTCAGCACTTCTGCTTGGGGTTTGTGTGCCAGCCAGGGGGTTGTCTTATGAGCAAAAGGAAGGAGGGAATGCTGGGAGTGCCCTCACCACCTTCAAGCCACATTTTGTGTCTTTACTGTAAATGTGTTTTTGTGGGCTGTGGGGTGACCACGTCCGCCTGCACCCAGCGTCTCCACCGCCGGTGCGAAGCCTCTGCCCTGCTCATTTCTGGAAGGAGGAGGCTCTGAAATGCCCCAGAAACACCAACCCGAGGACTTGGGATGGAGAAAGGGGTTGATTTTCGCCGAACTCGTGCAGCTCCTGACGGAGCATCAGAGGTTTTGGTGCAGTTTGTGCCATGGTGAGATGGACCCACAGCATCTAACGCCGTTTGCTTCTCTTCCAGCTTGGACGGTGGGGAGCTCTTCAGCCGGATCCAAGACAGGGGAGACCAGGCCTTCACAGAACGGGGTACAGAGCCCACGGGGTGCTGGGGTTTTGATCCAGCCCACTCCCTCAATGACTCCTTTGAATCCCCAGCAGGGTTTTTCACTCAGGGAATGAGGAATGTGGGTGCGAGTGGTCCGGCTTTTCACGTTCACTTGAGAGAAGGGTTAGAAGATGTTTTCTCAGCTGCTCCCACACCCTCTGTCCCACTCCAGCAAAGGCAGGAGATTCAGTGATCCTTAGAAACACCCACCTCCCTCAAAAAATGAAGTTCCTGGGGTGTGGTTCTTGTAGATGTCATTAATTTCATCCCATCTACTCCTATGGCCAGGAAAAACAATCACACAACCCAAACCCTGAACCCGTTACCCTCTTTGCTTCTCATCCTCCAGGGAAAGCTTTCCCAGCTGGATTCCCTGCTCGTTGGGGGTACTTAATAGTGTAAGCCCCTCCTCGGGTACTGGGGGCCCCTGAACCATCTCTTCTGGGAGTTTCTGTGAGCTGCAGGCTCCCGACTGAGGGATGGGTGCTGGGGGACTTCAGGCAGAGGAAACCCCTTTGACCTCAGCCAGGCTCGTTGGTTTGTGGAATTACCAAGGGAGTGGCACTCACTTTAACTTGCTTGTGGAGGCTTAATGATGGTTTCTTTGCTGCTTCAGAGGCTTCAGAGATCATGAAGAGCATTGGGGAAGCCATCCAGTACCTGCACTCGATCAACATCGCGCACCGGGACGTGAAGGTACCGTGCACGTTTACCCAGCAGTGCTGAGCCCCTCTTGGCCTGTGCCAGTGCCAGGCTGCTCCAGCTCTGCTGCTCACTTCTTCATCCCTGTGTTCTCACAGCCGGAAAACCTCCTGTACACCTCCAAAAGGCCCAATGCTGTGCTAAAACTCACGGACTTTGGCTTTGCTAAAGAAACCACCACTCACAACTCCTTGGCCACTCCGTGCTACACGCCCTACTACGTGGGTAAGTGCCTGGGGAGTCTGAGCAGGAGGGTTTGGGCAGTGCCATGTGCAGCCCTTGACCTCTGGAATTTTTCTCTTTCAGCCCCGGAGGTGCTGGGCCCAGAGAAGTACGACAAGTCCTGTGACATGTGGTCCCTCGGTGTCATCATGTACATTCTGTAAGTCTGATGGTCCCTCTCCATCCTGCTGGGGTCAGAATGGGGGATGCAGCTTTTGAACTTGTCTGATGGGACAGAACCTTTCCCAGCTGCTCTGCTCCTGCTCCTGCCACTGCCCTGTGCCCTGCAGGTGCTACTGGGGTGGTTTTTGGGGTGACACATTGACTCTGTTCCCTCTCCTGGTACAGGCTGTGTGGGTACCCTCCCTTCTACTCCAACCACGGCCTGGCCATCTCGCCTGGCATGAAGAAGCGAATCCGAATGGGCCAATACGAGTTCCCCAATCCTGAATGGTCCGAAGTGTCGGAGGAAGGTAAATGTCCCTGGTGGTGGCTTGTCCCCAGGCTGAGGTCTCACTTTGGGGTCAGCCCTGTGTCCAGCAGCGCTGTGAGGGCTGGGGGGAGCCTGGGCATGTCATGGGTCACCTCTCAGGGGTGCAGCAGCTTCATGTCTTTACTCAAGAGTCTTTTTCTGAAGGGTTTGATCAGGGTGAGGTCTGTGGCACACAGGACTTCTGGCACAGGGAGATGCCCCCTGGGACCTGCTAATGCCTGACTCTTCTAAACCCTTCCAGTTAAGCAGCTGATCCGAAACCTGCTGAAGACAGACCCAACCCAGCGCATGACGATAACGGAGTTCATGAACCACCCCTGGATCATGGTGAGTGTGGGGTGGAGGAGGCAGCAGGATGGGATGGGATGCGTGCAGATCCCAGCTCATTCTCCTTCTCTCTCATCAGCAATCCATGCAGGTGCCCCAGACCCCACTGCACACCAGCCGAGTGCTGAAAGAGGAGAAGGATCTCTGGGAGGATGTTAAGGTAAAAACTCTTTCCTTCTCTGTCTGCAACACTCTGTTCCCCGGTGTCATCTGGGAATTGTCCTTTTCCTGTCTTCTCATTGCAAACTGGCTGCTTCACTGTCCCTGGGAGTGTCCCACCACCCTCACAGTAAAGAAAATGGTTGAACTGGATGATCTTGGAGGGCTTTTCCAGCCCTAAGGATTGTATGATTCTAAATGGGGCTTGGTGTGAGTGTGTTGGCTCCCGGGGGGATCTGCTCCTGGGAGGGAACTGGAAAAATGATCAGTGGGACACTCAGGCCCTGCTGCAATTTATTCCCAGGGGGAGTAACTGCTCTGGGGGTCCCAGGGGGCTTTGCTGATGGCTCTGCCTGTGCCTCCTGTCCGCAGGAGGAGATGACAAGTGCTCTGGCCACCATGAGAGTGGACTACGAACAAATCAAGATCAAGAAAATCGAAGATTCCTCGAACCCTTTGCTGATGAAGAGGAGGAAGAAAGCCAACCCCACCGAGCCTGCCGCGCTCCCCCACTGAGGGTGCCCTGCACCCGCCGGCCCTTGAGAAAGCAATAACTATATATATATATTTTTTAAGAAAAAAAAAGAAAGACGAAACAGACTGTTATATCAAGCGCATGGAATTCAGACATTTATACCAGACTAGTTATTTTTAGCTACTCACCTGTGTTTCTGACCTTTCTGGAGCAGGTGACAAGATCCCCATCAGATCCACACCTGCGGCCAGGGATTTTGTCCTGTAGGTGAACGCCGCCAATAATTGGATTTTTAATTTTCTTTTGTGAAACAGTTTGATTTATATTTCTTTTTCCTTCCTTCCAAAGACATGGAAACTCCTGTGGTGACCTTTTTAGGGTGTATAACATATAAATATTTTTTAAAAACTACTGTAGAGCTGAAACCCAGGCAGCGTGTTCCCTGTGTGGATGCTGGCTAGAGATGGGCCCCAGGCTTGGGAGCAGGTTGTGGGGACAGGGAAGAAGAGCTGCCATCCCCCCCTGTCCTGCTGTACATGCCAGGGCTGCTGTGGGGGGTCCCTGTGGCCACCGTGCTGCTTCGCTGGCCAGGAAACTGCTGCTTTTAAAGCACAGGAGCCAAATGCAGTCCCCCACCTCTCCCTGCCCTGGAGGCCTGGGCTCTGCCCGGCGCGGTGCCGTCCGTGTGCTCTGTCTGTGCGTGGGGTGTGTGTCGTGTCCGTGGGCCTGGGGCTGCTCGTGGCTCCCCAGCCTGTACCTGTGCCTGGAATCCAGTTCTGACCTCAGGGGTGGGCAGGGGGTGAGCAGGAGGCCAGTGCCACCCCCATATCCCCCTGCTCTGCAGGGATGTAGGGAGAGATGCGTCCCTGCCGCCTCTACCTGGTCCCACAGCCCCCCAACTCCAGGGAGATGCTGTCCTGGGGGGTCCCTGGGGACGAGCCAGTGGCAAGGGGAGGGCATGGAGGTGGCATGGGGCTGTATCTTGAGCCAGGACAGCAGCACTGACCCCTCCCTGACTGGGGCTGGGGGTCCTGCTGCCCCCCCCAGTGTGACTCATGCTGGGAGCAGGACAGCTGCTCTGAAGTCTTTAGTCCATGAATTATTATTATTATTATTATTTGTCACGATGTTTCACTTCGTTAAATGTGTTCGAATGGGGAAAACCAATTTTTTAAGGCAACGTTTAGTTTTTAGATGATCTTTTAGACACTGTACGGAACTTTAATTTCTTTTAAAAAATGGTTTTTATCCCTTTTTTTTTTTAATTATTTTTGTCAGCTTATACTAATCTTCCCAGTCTGCTCTTCAGTCCTTTGGATTAAAGACACTTAAAGCGTCACCCAGTCTCTCCTTCTTGCTTGTGTGGCTGTGAAGAAACCCCCCCGCCTCAGTGCCCCAGGCTGCGTGGCTGCTCCACCAATGTCCTAAAATTGCTGTTGTTCCCACCAGAGAGCCTGAGATCACCAGGATGTTCCCTGGTGCCACAGCATCCCAGTCCTTGCAGTCTCCCTCTGCTTGGGCACAGATCTCGTGGCTGTGTCTGACCTGGCTGCTGCAAACCAGAGTTTCCTCCCTGGCACGTGTGTGCCCTCCTGGGGTTTTGGGGACGTGGAGTGTGGGACGTGGGACACGTGGCTGTGGGTGCTGCGCCCGTGTGCCGGCAGGGGACACTGCGCGTCCGGTGTCGTGGGTGCCGGGGCACACGTGGCCCCAGGGACGCACCTGCCACCAGCCCTGCCCGGTCCCTGCTGTCACCTCTGCGCTGGGGTTTGGGGCTGTGGGGTTGCTGGGAGCTGTGCCGGCTGCGGGAGAGGAGGAAGTGGTGAGATCCCCAGATGCCTTCACCCTCCTCCTCCTCCTCCTCCTGCTGCTGCTGCTGCCATTGGGATGGTCGTGTCACAGCTCCCTCGGCTCTCCTGCACATCCCTGCTCTGTTTGCAGGAGCGTGGAGTGTCAGGACAAGGGGGAATGCCTTTGGACTGACAGCAGGATTAGACAGGGTGTTGGGAAGAAATCCCTCCCTGTGAGGGTGGTGAAGTCCTGGCATAGATTACCCAGATAAATTGTGGCTGCCTCATCCCTGGAAGTGTCCGAGCTTGGATGGAGGTTGGAGGAACCTGGGATAGTGGAAGATGTCCCTGCCCATGGCAGGAGGTGGCACTGGATGATCTTTAAGGTCCCTTCTAACCCAAAGCAGTTGGTGATTCTAAGCTGTGGAGGGGTTCCTGGGGTGGGCAGGTACAAAAGAGCTGCAGGGAGTCAAATCCCATGAACGTGCTGTGAGATGGGAGCTGGGAGCAGCCAAGAAGAGCTTCAGGGACCCCCTCGAGTCCCCGGACGAAAGCTGAGCTGGGAGGAGGGGTGTCTTCAGCTGCCAAGTTCCAAAACAGTGAGCTGACACCCCGCCGGTGAATCACGCCTGTGTGCAGTGCCCTCGGTTCCGCCCCAGAGGAAACGTGGATGGCACAAACATGCCCAGGGCTCAGAGGTGTGAAGCACAGACAGGATTTTCCACCCCGCAGCGGCCGCAAGGTCTCATGGGCTTGCGCAGGTTCAACGTTTTGGAAACAAAAAGATCTTCTAAACAAACGTAATCCTGGTAATGAGCCCTGAGGTTGTTTTGGGGGGCTGAGGTTCAGGTTTCCTTTATTACTGAGATCCTGTTCTGGAAATTACGGTGCTCGCTGACACAATTCTGGGGCAGGGGGGAAGATTTGCGGCTTGAAATGTTTTTAGTCTGTGTTTGGGGAGGGAAGAGCAGAGCAGAGCGGGCAGTGATGGCCACCCACATGTGGGGTTGCTCCCAGGGCCGATTCCCCACTCCATCCCCCCATTTTGGCATTGGTATTGAAGCCATCAATGGTGAGCAGGTGTCCCAGAGTGGGCTTGCAGCTCCCTGGGCTCTTCTGCACCTCCTGACTCCTGGAGAGGAAGGGGAGCACGTGGTGTCACCCCCTTCACCCTGCACTTCTCCTCCCTCCCCGGCACAAATCACCCTTCGGAGGGGCCGTGCACTCGCTGCAGCACCCAGACTCTCTCTTTCTGTCACTGCTTTCAGTGCCTGGGTGGATAAGCCCCAAGTCTGTTTTCTGTAAAGCTGTTGATACTAAAAGGAATAGCTGAGGCAGTGTGGGCGTCGGGTGAGAACGGGTTTACTCATCCAGGGCGATGTTTTGTTGCTTTAGGTTTGAAAGCAAAATTTTGGATCAGATTTGTTCACGAGTCATTGTAAATAAATCGGCCGGAGAACAGCAGAGAGAGCTGCTGGAATGCTGGGGGATGTGTGCTCCTGGGAATAAGGTAAGGATGGAAAAAGCAGTGGGAAGGAATCCGGTTTTGTCTGCGGGGAGATGAGGTTGATGCTGCACATCATGGCTTGGAACCAGTTCAGCCTTAAGGTCCCTTTCAACCCAAACCTGGGATTGTATGGTTCTATCACCCTTGGGAAAAACACTCCAAGAGAGGCCAGGATATAAAACCTTTGATGAAGGTGCTGGTGTGGGACCCGTGGGAGATGGTGGCCATGGCTCTTGGCAGGAATCAGTGCGGAAACCTGGGGATGTGTGACCTGCTGACTCCAGAGGAATATATGAAAGGTTTGCTTGCACCATTTTTAATTTTTAGTAGTTAGCAGGAAAATAAGCCCTCTCTCTCCTCACCCCACCTTTCTTATTTTTAGCAGCAAACTTCCTGCTAAGGAAAAAAAAAATATATTTTTCTCGCTATTGAGGTGATTTTGATCAAAAATCTGGCCCTCCTCCAGGCAGATCATCGGTGTTCGCTGCTACCGGAGAGATGAATCACGATCTCTGTTCTTAGGCTGTCAACACAAGAAGTGACTGCTGCTCTTGCAAGGATGGAGGTGAAGCCTGGATAACAGACATCCCAGCATGTCCCCTTCCTTCAGTGGTGGTTTGCTGTGCTCCCATGGTGTTGGCCAACTCTGGACAGCCCCAGCAGGACAGAATGTCCTGTGGCCTGTGTGGATGTGCGGGATGGGAAGGCAGGTTGTGCAATGGTACTAGAGGAGTACTCAGCTGGTTACTGTTTCACTTGTGCCCTTTGTTTTCTAATTATGAGGATTATTTACTATTTCTTGCACTTACCTGCTATTGAGAATAGATGTTTTTCCATGCCTGGGCTCTCAGTTCTTGCAGACCTGCTCTAAATCTAATGGCAGCCAACTGTCATCTTCTGTTGGCCAAGGAGGTTTTGACTTGGTTGCTCTTTCTGCCTTAGGTTGGTTTGTACCCTGGGTACAGCTCATGGGGAGCAGGGCAATTCAATAAAGAAAAAATTCTTGTGCAAAATCAGATGACAGTTGTATTTTTCCACGAACTATGATCAGGCACATCAGGGGACTGTCAGGATTTCCTGCTGTGAAGCTTGGGATGAGGACAGCTAAGTTTCTTAATGCTCAAAAAAAAGGACAAAGATCTTTATAAAAGACACCTTGACTTCAGGCTTACTCAGACCTGGGGTTGGAGGGATCCTGCTGTGGTCTGTCTGGAGCTGGCTGGAAAATGACAGATAGTGATGGGTGGTAATGGAAGCCTGGCTGTAAAAGTGCAGAGCTCAGGAACAAAATGTGCTTTTCACTAAATGTACGGTTCTCTCCAGTAGTTGTCCTGTTAGAATGAGCTTACAGGAATCCTGCTCTAGACTTTTGCAGCACCTTTCCAACCAGGAAAGGCAAAGCTGCTCCTTAGTGCTCTGAAAATGAGGGCAGCTCTGGCAGCCCCAGCAGCAGGGGGCTGTGAGCAGGTTGTGGGGAGTGTGTGTGAGTGTGGGCTCAGCATTGCAAAAGCATCAGGAAACAAAGTTTCAGCTCAGGGAAGAGTAAATTTGCTGCTGTTGCCAGGAAAGGAACCTTGTAGTCCAGTTTAGAGCAAAAGAGATGATTTTGTTGCTTCAGGGTGTGACGAAATGGTGGAGAGACCCCGCCAAGAGGCAAAAGGCAACAGGTCACAAGGGAGAAAACAAGAACTGACTGGGTTAAACTGCTAGATTGCCATCCCTGTCTAGCTGGGGTTATCTCCCTACATTGTGGGCTGAAATTTCCATCTCCTTGTCCATTGGAGAGTCCAGGGATGCCCTCTAGTTTAAGCATCTGAAGATCTGGCATGGATGGGAACAAATTCAATTCCCTTCCTTCCTCTCCATCATTATCTAAGAGCCCCAGGAGTGAGCCAGTGCCTCTGCACCACTTTGACAAATCAAGGGATTAGTGGTTGGGGTGGACTCAGAAATGTCACGGGCTTCGTGCATCTCTGTTGTGCATCTCATCGTCAGGCAGCTGCTTTGTGGACTTTGGATACTTAAAGCAGGCTTTTAAAAAAGATGGAGATGAACTTTGTAGAAGGGCTTGTTGTGAGACAAATAAGGGATAATGGTTTTAAGTTAATATAGGGCAGATTTAGACTAGATATAAGAAAGACATTTTTTTACAGTGAGGGCAGTGAAACTCTAGGACTGGTGGCCTGGAGGGATGGTGGATACTCTGTCCCTGGAAACAATTCACGGCCAGGCTGGACAGGGCTTGGAGCAGCCTGGTCTAGTGGAAAATGTCCTGCTCATGGCATGGGGGCAGAATGAGTTGATCTTAAAGGTCCTTTCCAACCCAACCCAGTCTGTGATTCTGTGATCATGAACCCTCCTGGGTCTGAGTTCCAATATCGGGGGCAGAATCCTCCCGAACGCCCCACGAGCTGTGTCAGGACACAGCGACTTAGCGCCACAGGGAGAGCGAGCGGTGGCTGTTCCCGTCGGGCGCTGCTCTCCCTCCCTGCCCGGTCTCTGTGTCGCCGGGGGAACCAGCCCTGAGTCATTGTGAAACCTCCTGCTCGGGGCAGCCGGGGCTCGGCTCCCGCGGGGCGCGCCGGGGGCTCCGCTGCACATGGGAACGGAGCTTCGCCGAAACCAGGCACCTTGCTGAGAACCCTGGCGCTCCCAAAGCTCCCCGCGGCACCGCACAACCCCCCTTCGCCGTCTGCGGGGGAATGGTGTGGCTTTGCTTGTCCCCCAGATTCTTTTATCATGGTTTTTGATGCTCTGAATCGCGTCTGTGGTGGCGGCAGGAATCGTGCAAGGCTTCTGATGGGTTGGTGTGTTGGAGCTGAATCCCTTCCACTTGTGTGACCCCGGGGGTTTGGTGATGGGCAGTGTGGGGAGCAGCCCAGGGGATGCTCAGCTCTGGCTGCCCCTCCCTGTCCTGGTGCTGCACCTGGAGAGGGCGGTGGGCGGTTCCTGGAGCTCTCCAGTGGAGCTCTGGACCCTTACTGGTGGAGGGGAGTGGGAATGGCTGGGTACTGGTGGAGGGGAGTGGGAATGGCTGGGTACTGGTGGAGGGGAGTGGGAATGGCTGGGTACCAATGGTCATTGTGCTCGCTTGTTCTTAAGGGCTTCATTTTAGAGGGGTGTATTAACCTGCATTTCCTTCCTGTTTGTCTTGCATCTCTCCATGCGTTTGGAGAGCAGAAGAGTTTGTGACAGGAGCCTGCAGAGCTCAGAAAAGGGTCAGGGCAAGCTCTGCTGTGCAGTGTCAGAAGAGATGAAAGGGCAGCTGGTGAAATCCTTCCTCCCCAAAAATCTGTCCTCAGACTTTAAAGCCTGCAGGAAAGTGATGGGTGGGCTTTTCAGGGGTCAAAGTGACTGTTGAAGGGTTGTTTGTCTTCCCAGAGGAGCCAAACCAGTTCCTGTATAACCTGTAGGTTTGTGGGGTTCCCACCTCGCAGTTCTGGGCTCTGTCCCAGGAGGGGGGCACAGGTGATGCTGCCAGCGCCTGCCTGCACTTCCTGAGCGAGTCTTGTTGGTTCCTGAGAGCAGGAGCACCCACCATCAGCCTCGTGTGTGATCCCAGAGCTGGTGTCCTGCCCTCCGGCTGCACCCCTGTGGGTCCAAGGAATGCTGGCACTGGGAGATGGAGAGAAGCCCTTCCCAGAAATTGGGCTCCTGAAAGTTGAAGGTGCAGCTGCAGCACGGTGTCCCCAGCTTTAGTAACCCCACACCCTCCTACGCCTGGTATTAGTCAGGCTCTTGCCACCTGAGATAAGAAAGTGGCAGCCTGCAGAGCCAGGACCATCCTCATTCCCCTCCCTCCCATGGGTGATGGATGTGCCCAGCCAGGGCTCACAGCTCTGTTTTTGCTGTTCCACCTGTCCTCTTTCATGACAAAACCTCCAATTTTGGTCACATGCTGCCAAAATCTAGGACACAGAGAGGTGGGAACTGTGTGGGCCTGAGTGGTGCCGCCAGTTGAAGTTCAATAACAAGTGTTAACTGTAACCACAACAAAATGAAGAAAGTTCTGAAAGATTTTGCAATTTAAAAATGGTTAAAACAGAGTTTGCTTGTTTTAGTTTTGCTCCTTTTGTGCCTAAGAGCCATGTCCCTGTCACTAAGAGCCGTGTCCCTGGTCCTGGTGGCACCCTGGGAGGCTGAAGGGTCATGGAGAAAGCTCATCCACTTTGTGCCAACAGGCAGAACCTTTTCCTGTTCCAAGAAAGACACAAGTGTGGTTTCATTCCTCAGTTCCAGCTCACAAGAGGAGATACCTCTTTGTCCTGATGTTCATGAGCCACTTCCACAGTGGTGTTCTGCTGGATCAGCCCCTCTGCCCTCCCCGTGTTGGCCAACAGGAGATGACGAAGAAGGTTAATTACTTTCTTGACAATGAGTACAATCTGTCCAGTTCTGGGTGCTCATGGTTTTGAGGAGAATTTCCAGAGAAAAATAAAAAGCAGAAGCAGTGGCTCCCCCAGGCAGCGGATGCTCTTCTGTTGCTGCTCTTGGTATGTTCCTTATTTTAAGTGAAACTTTGTCATCTCCTGGGAGCAGCTGGTGTTCAGGGACTTCTGGAGTCCTCAGGAGTTTTTTCTCTTTATGTTTGTGCACAAGTCACAGTGACTGAACTGATGACCTTGGCCTGATGGTAATGCTCTGCTTTTCTGGAGCAGGGAACTGCAGGTCTGTATTTAGGGTTTACTATTTAATTTATTTTTTTTTTTCCTAACCCAAAAAGTGGCTTAACCACATGCAGCCCACAGCAGACAGAAAGCTCTGCAGCATCAGAATTGCCCCATCAAGATGCAGAATTTGGGCTGGTGGGAAGCTCGTCCTCGAGTCAGCACAGGAGCAGCCCAGGTCAGGTGAGACACTCAGGCTCCCAGGCATCAGGTGCTGATCAGGCAGCCGCCTCTGCCCTCAGTGGGGGGAAGACACCCAGCAAGGAAACCATTTGCTTCTGTGGGATAACAAAACCAGAAAACCACCGCCTTTGATCTCCACCACAGTTCTGTGCTCTTACTGTAACACCCAGGCTGACCCTGAGATTGGCAGGAACTACCTCAGCACGAAGTGATGGAGATAAGATGCCACACTGGGACAGGCAGCCACCCCGTGCAGCAGCTTTTGGGGCTGCAGGAGAAGCAGGAGGTTGAGCACAGCGGGGGTGTGCCGGGGAGCACTGTCCTGTTTTGGTTTGCAGAGGAGATGATCTTTAAGGTCCCTTGCAAGCCCTTCAGTGAATCTCTGGTTCCGTGCCTGGGTTCTCACCCTGCAGCTCGCCCTGCCCTGGTGGGATCCAGCACAGCAGAGGCAAAGCTGAGCCCCATCCCAGTGCTCTGGCTCAGCTCAGCTCAGTTCACCCACTGCTGCTTCAGTCAGCTGTGCCAGCCTGCCCAGGGCTCGCTCTGGGATTTGATCACACTGAGGTATTCAAGGACTGACTTTTGTTGTTTTCCCCCCACCAAACACTGATATTTTTGGCACGTGTTAGTTGATGCTGAGACCCAAGGGAGTCCACAGAGCTGCTGCCTGCACCCAACACAGGCTCAGGGTGCAGCCTGGAGAGACGCTGGGTGATGCTGGTGCCAGGATTCTGGCTGGAGGTAGATGCCATGAGCCACCTGGGTTACTTGTGAAGTGCCCTGGGTCTCCCAGCCCTGCGGGGTTTTTTTTCCTGTTTGTTTTTAAGCAATGCATCCAGGCAGGGAGGGACTGTTGTTGACATAGCTGGTCTAGCAATGGGAAAATGCTGCTGGAGGACATGGTCAGAGATGAATCATGATGATTGTTCCTCCACTGTAAATGTCAGTTCTCCATGGGAGATGCTGCCTTTGGTTTCCCAGATGGTTCTTACTAGGATTTCCAGAACACCCTCCCTAAATCTGCTCGGACATGATACACACGTTTAGTCAGAGGTATGTTTGCATGCTTTTGCCCACCAGATTTGTGTCACGACACAAACACCCCCATGGTTTGGTGACAAATGGCACAGATATCTTTGCATGTGGCTTGAATGGAATCCAGCGGGGAATGTCCCCTGGGTCTGACCTGTGCCCAGGGCAGGGGGTCCTGAAGCACCTCTCCAAAATCTTCCCAGCTTCCCAACACAGTTTCAGAGGGGCTCAGCTGCATTTCCCTACCCTGCCACCTCCTCTCCCTCACTGATGCCCCGTGAGCAGGCAGCCATCCCACTCGGAATGATGCTTGCTCTGCCTCCGTTTTAATCTGATTCAGACAACTCCTGCAGCATCAGGTAACTGGAAACCTTTGTTCTCTGTACAGCACGAGGATCCCATCTGCTTCCTTCCTGTGGTTATTTAACCTGAGTGACTGAGCTTTACTGAGAAACTGCACAGCTGAGCTGACGTTGCCCTTTTCCACAGGCAGGGCAGAGCCCTGGCACTGGTTTCAGTCTCAAGGGTCCCTTGAGCTCCTGCTCTGAGCTGGTGACATGGTCTCAGAGCCGCTTCCTGCCCCCCTGTGGAAGAAGAGTTCTGTGAATGGGATGAAAATAGGTGCAGAGGGGCCAGGGGAGTGTGTGGAGCAGATCTGCCTGGGTGAAGCTCTAAGTGCAGGTTTGGCTGAGAACGCAAATAATCTCCTGGGGCAAAGTCAGCAATTCCACTGACCCACATCAGACTGGAGTCTGGGCAGAAAGAGACTCAGAAATTGTTGTATTAAGTGAAAAACTTTTGTTCCTAGTGCAATGAAGTAAACTCTACTGTCTTAAACAGCTGGATCTGCAGGGGAAGGGCTGAGTGTGGTGAAAATGAAAGAGGCTCAAAAGTGAAACAGAAATGTGACCCAGGGACCATCTGGGCTGTCGGAGTGAGCTGGAGTTTGGAGATGGTTATGCTGGTTGAATTCTGGGTTTATTAATAAGAGTTGTAAATACTGAGGTGCATTCCTGCTTGGTTTTGTTCAGGATGTGCTGCACAGATATGTCACCCCCAGCCTGGGGGAAAGCAAGCAGTTCTGTTGTTGATTTATATTAATCTAGTTTTTAGCTGGTATCTACTGTCTGATCTAGGATCAAGGTCTCATCCTGACTGAGAACAAATGTTGAAAACAACCCAGCAGACAATCAGAGGCGGCAGTGTCCTCTCCTGTACATCAGGAGAAGGGATGGGAAAGCCCTGGGAACTATGACTTGGGCACACAACCAGTTACTCAACTGCAGATGCTGCTCTGAAAAGGGCAATGCCTGAGACAGTTGCTAGTTAGAGGCTGAGGAAGCTGGAGTGACCCCTGGAGTACCTTGGGACTGGTTCTCCGCTGTGAGAAATCACTGACAGGTGATTTTGTCAGAAACATGCTTTTAAATGTGAGGACCTCAGGTCTTCTCACTTCCCTGGTCATTAACAACATGCACCGTCTCCTTGGTGGTCCTTCCCACCTGGATCTGTGCCCGCTGGGCTCTTTCCCAGCACGATGCCACTGGGCACAGGATCTGTGCCCTGCTGCTGGTTTCCAGCCCTGTTAACAGCTTGTGAGAACACAACAGAGCCTTGGTTCATTAGGAGGTCTTTATTAGCAAAAATAAAAGATTTGTTTTCATACAGAGGAACAGGCAGGAGTTCACACAGTGACAAAGGCACGGCCAAGACACGGTTACACCCCCCCCCAGGAGTGGAACTGATGTTGCTCTTGGCTCTCACCACACTCCAGGGCTGTCCTGGCTTCTCCTGCAGAATTGAAGTCAAGGTGTTCGGTGGAAAAACAAGCGCAGGGTTGGCTCAATGGGAGCTTAATGTGTCCTGCTAAGAAGCTTAATTGCAGTTTTCCAGTGTTTGGCTCCCACACTGCCCTTGAGCCTGTGCCCACCCCGTTGCTTTCAGCAGGAGGAGCGACCCATGGAGCAGCAATTCCAACCCTTTTTCTGGGATAACCAGTTCCCGGGCGGGCAGGCTGCCAGCAGGAATGCCCTTCTGTCACCATCAATGTACACACAGAATAAATCCAGTATAAATAGCCTCTCCTCAGTGGGAACTTACAAAGCAAACAACAAACTGGCAGTGTTTCGTCCTCTTGGGGCCCCTTTTACTTCTAAATATTAGAAGTAAATGCATTTTCCTCTGGCTCAGTGTCCTGTGAGGACACTGGGGGGAGGAGGAAGGTGAGCCCTAAAATCAGCCACTTTTAGGGGCACAGAAACTGCTCTCACTGCAGCCTCCCCCCCCCCTGCAGCACGTGGGGATTAGAAATCAAATCCCAATACTGTCAGTGCCGGGAGCAGTTTCATGGATTTGAATGCAAATTACTTAAGCCACCTTAAAATGGTGGTTGATTAAATATCCTCTAACTTCTAAAAGAAAATAAAGAATAAAACAGTGATTAAAACCCAATCAAAGACTGGAAAATAGTAAGATTAATTTTCGAAAGTGCAGGCTGGCCAACTCAGCAGCTCTGGAAGGCAGATATTTAAAAATATTTAAATCAGGTTCTATTAGAACCAAACATTTCATTCCTACTACTTTTTTCCCCCCCCTTTCATCTGGACTAATCTATAGTCTGAAATCCAGAGGTAGATTAATTGAGCTGTTGCTGTGGAATGTTGTTCATGGGAGTGCAGGTCCTCCTCCTCATAAACATAGAAACTATATCTGATTGCATAAATAAATAGAGAGATAGAACATAAGGAGAGTGTAATTTGCTTAGAATTAAATTTTGTGGATCTCAGAGCTGGAATTCCTCCTCATCAGGAGTGAAATTTCACTTGGGATAAGCTCTGTTCATTGTCTGCTCTCCAGAAAAATGCTGCTTTGGTGGTTTTGAAGCTGTGACTAAAGTAGCACTATGACAAACAGCATTAAAATATTGAACAATAAATAGTATTTTACAAGCTTAGCACACTTCTCTTCAAAACAGGTTGTAAACATGAACACTGAGGTATTAGAATTAATAAATATTAAATTCAGCTGTTATAAAAATAACTTTTAAATACAATGTTGAACTGGAAGTTATTGACCTGTAACTCTTAACTTGAACCCTGAGATAAGCTGAGCTCTTGCCGTCTGATTTCTGAACAAGCAGCAGGATTTGGTGTGAAAAGGGCAGACCCAGGGGTGTCCTCAGTTCCTTCTCTTCATCGTCAAGTATTTTTCAATGTAATTGATGAAAATGTCAAACTCTCCCATGGCCTTGTAGATTCCATTCTCATCCATCTGCAGGTGAAAGCCAAGTGAGTTTAGTCTGACTGTGGTGATACATGTGCTGTAAAACCACTGGACAAATTCTCCTCCCACTCACGTCTCCAGCTCCTCTGCCTAATTCCCTGGGGAAACCCACCAGCTGCTGCTCCCTGCATCGCTCTGGATTCCTCTGCCTTAGGTATTGATGTAATCAAAGACTTTTCTGGGGTTCTGTTTCCATCCTAACTCGAAAACACCAGCATTATCCATGTCTTGCTGGGGCAGCGACTTCCTCCCCCTCCCAGCAGCCACTCGGGCAGGACCTTTACCTTGTTGAAGGTCTCCTTAATGTGCTTCATGCTTTTGCTCCTCTCCTCGCACGTGAAGAATCTGTGCTGCAAAGGGACAAGAGCAACGGCTTCAGCCCCGCAGGTTTCCTCTCTGGGCTGGGTGGTGCTGCCTCTCCCCTCCTCCTGCCCCTCCTCACTGCCCTCCTCCACCTTCCCTTTCCCCTGTGGGGCTCTCTGGGGCAGCAATCATGGCTGTGTTGCACCGTGCCCTGATGAAAGGAACTCAGTGTGACCTGAACCTGGACCCCCAGCCTGTTCCCAGCCCCTCTGTGCCAGTCCCAGGTGAGGTGCCCTCTGCCCAGGGCAGGGGTTATCCCACCTGGCACAGGTGATGGACTCACGGCCGCTCCAGCGGGGATTTTGGGAGGCATCATCACAGAGCCAAGCTGCTCCAGCCCCCAGGTAAGGGACAGACCCTCTGCCTGCCCTCGCCTTATCTCTGCAGCCAAACTCTCTTGTGCAGGGCTGGCTGCTGAGCAGAGCCTCTGCATCATTGGTATTTAACTAATGAAAGCCTGGCAGCAGAAACCCCATCCTTGCGTGCCCTGCCTGCCCTGATCCACCCCATCACCCACACACCTGCCCCTGCTCCTGGGGACACCCACTTCCCACCCTGCTGCTGCTCTGGGACCGTGCCCGTGGCGCTGAGCCCCACTCACACAGCGCCTCATCATCATCCTCAGGCTCAGCAGCAGGTTGCCCAGGTCGCCCACGCTCTGCTGGTGGTGTGCACTGGTCTTCATGGCACTGGGCAGCACCTCCTCCATGTAGAATCCCATCATCTCCGACACCGACTGGCAGCCTAAGGTCCCCTGGGGCGAGAGGAGAGAACCACGTTGGGGATGGCCCCCGGCACTGCTGCGTGTGGGTGGTTTTAACAATCAAAGCCTGTTGGTGGTCAGAGCCTGCAGCGTGCGGGGAACCACGCGCCGGCCCTGCCGCAGACACTTGTGTCACTGCAGGGCTGCAGAGCTGTCCTGCTGTGACATTAGGGAATGCCCCAGTTTCCAGACTGCTTCCTCTCTTATGAAACAGCAGCTGAAGGATGGAGGAGGATAAGGGACTTAGATGAGAATCGTGGTTCTTACCTTGACTTCATCCAGCAGGTCGGAGCTGAGCAACTGGATGCTGAGGTCGTCGTCTTTTGATTGCTGTGGGAGGATGAAATGGAAATATGGGGTTTTCAGGCAGGCAACCAACACTCTTTTCACTTTGCCTTATCAAATGACGCTTTTCTTGTTTCTCTTTAGGGTCTCACTGCAGCAAAGAGCACGTGCAGAACATGGTGACACCAGGTACATGAATCACCAATTCCTGGGTCCCTAATCTGGCACCACAGTGACTGTTGGGTGAAGACAGCCAGAAAACGAAATCACAACCTTTAGTGCCATTGATTCTGTTAATGTGAAACTCCTCCTGCTGCTGCCAGTGCTGCGCTCTCGCTTCAGTTATCTGAGCGCTGCTGGAGACCACAACGCTCTTCAGGGAGGTGTCAGAGCAATGGCAGCCCCTGGAGGACACCCCAACCTGTCTTCCAGGGCAGGAGAATTTAATGCCTTGGATTTCGTTGCCTCTGTAAGTCTCTAGTCGATGGGGAAAGGGGGTGTTTATTCTCATTGTGCCTCTGTTGCACCAGCAGATTTTTAAGACCAAAGGGCTGCAGTGGGGGTGGGTTGGCACCACCCAAAGTGTGACCTCATGGCACTAAGGGACTTAAAAGCTGTCCTGAGAGGTTAAAAATATTCCTTCCCAACACTGTCTGGGAGATTTATAGCAAGATTTCCACCTATAATCTTAGCTGTGCTTGTTTGACAATAAATACAAGCCACGGCGTTGGCTCGAGATTTAATCTGGAGAATTATCTTGTTTGATTGCTAAAACTCACTAGCATGAACTAAAACAGCAACGAAGACGTGACCACCCATCTCTATCAGCACTGATGCCGTGACAGATGCTCCGAGTGCATCTTGTGCTGTTTCCTCAGCAGCCCCGAGGCTCCCGTTAGTTGTGAGGCGGAGCAGTGACCTTGTGCAGACACCAAAGCAGGTGTTCAGCTACTGTAGAGTTTCTCCAGTCATAAAATAACTCGTGCATGGTTGTGTGGTTCTTTCAAAGCAAAAATCTGCAGCAAAAGATTTCCCTTTTCACCCCGCATTGAGGGCTGGACCTCGTTGCTCTGAAGGAAGGACAATTTCCTTCCTATTAATTTGGGTTGCAACGTTTAGTGGGAAGTCTGGCTGGGATGGTTCACGAGGCTTCTTTCTGAAATCTCTAATTCTTTAACTAAAACGCGGAAGAAAACCCTCCTGTGCTGTCTCTCGGTGAGCAATGAAACTGAGCTTTTCTTGCTCACCCGTAATGCAACGCACACCAAATCATTTCTGCAGGGAGGAAGCTCTTCCCCCTCCTCCAAATCACTGAACTTTGCAAAAAAAAAAAAAAAGCCAAAATGCGAAGGAGAAGAAACTAGAAGAGTTCTACTTACAAAATAATCCTTAATTTCCTCGAACTTGACTCTGAGCTCTCGGAGCCTTGCAGGCAGGAGCTGGGGGAAGTGCAGGCAGGAGGGCTGGCAGCGGGTGCCGGCAGCCAGGAGCAGCAGGAGCACGATGTGCATGGCTTTGCAGCTGGAGAGGGTTCTCATGCTGTGGAAATGGGCTGCTTCCCTCTTGGTCCAGCTCTTGGATGGATTTCACGAGAGGGTATAAAGCCGATCTGCAGCTTTCACCTTGATGGAGCCCCTAATTTATACTCTCAAAAAAATCGCTCCATTTCCTCTCCCCCGTTTCCTCTCCCCCGTTTCCTGAGGAGCAATATTGGGGTTTTATTCATTAAACACAAATGTCACTTGGGTTTCCCGTCAACTTGGTTTCCTGTTCTCTTGACCTCCCTCCTCTCCTCACCCCCCATCAATTCTTTTGTGCTTAGACTCTGCATTTTTTTTTTTCTCATTGCTTGTTTCTTGTAAATTTAAGTGTAGATGAAGAGGAAAGTTAGAGACCCATGAAGAAACCGAGGTTCTGCGTGAGGTCAATTCTTTATTTTCACAGTTATTTTTATATTTAGGTGCACATCCTATTGTGAAAAAAAAAAAAGTGTTGCTACTTTTACACCTCTGTGTCAAACCTGCAGCATGCATCACTCAGCAGCTTTGCTTTTCATGAACCTGCACAAATCCACTGTCCCCTTTTTGGGCATTCTAATGCTAATGTGATGCAAATACACATAATTATTTGAAATCTTTATTTTGAATTAGGGTTTTTTTGTTGGGTTTGGGTTTTTTTCCCCCCTCTCAGTTAATGTATATGTCTGCTGAAGGTGAATTTTCCCTGCTCAGGGAGCAAAAAGACTCTGCTCCCAAATATCAGCTGGTTCTGTGTGTGGGTGCTGATGGATCAGATGCATGAGGTGTGGGGATGCTGTGGAAGAGCCCAGCCATGGATGTGTCACTGCTCCAGTCCCTCTGGGCTCCCCTGGAGCACGAGCAGAGCTTCTGCCACTATTTTAAGATTGATTTGTGGAATATGTGCATAAGCAGGTAATGAATATTCCTTTTTCAGACTTTTAATTCCTATTTCGTTTCCTAGAAATGGTCACAAGCCTCACTCAAGTCACCCTGTGCTGTCTGTAAAGACTGTGCCCTGTCTTAACTGGGACTTATTGTCCCAGCCCTGATAAAATTGCCCCTTCAGAGCCAGAGATAATTCCTCTGACGTCTCCTCATTTTCCGCTTGTCTTTCTTCTCTGGTCTCTTTCTATATAAATTAGTCCACACGCCCCTATTTCCTTGTGATAAAAGATTTCACTTATTAATTCAGGAATCTGGGATCCAAGACAAGTGAAAGGAAGATAAACTTGGCCTTTCTAAAATCAGAGGGTTTTCTTTGAAATCTCTCATGTTATTTTGAAATAGTTTGTTCTTCCCAGCCTGCCTCCAACAGGGGGGGAAAATCCCTGGAATTCTCATCTCCTTCATCACACTGAACTTCTTCCAAGTTGTGTTTGAAAAAAAACAAGAAAAACAAACAAACTGGAAAATGGCAAATTATTGTCTGTTCCTGTATACTGGGATTTTCTTGTTTTATTTTTATGAGCGAAGGAGGGGAATGTTTGGTGTGCATATGTATGAGTAAGAGAAAGGGTATGAAACCCCTGTAAGTGGAGGGTTTGAGGCAGGCGCAGTGTGGGGGTTTGTGTTGTGATTTGCTTTCCTTTGGTGGTTGATGCCTCTTCCAGAGGGGCTGGGGAAGGGAGCTCCCAGTGAATCACTGCAGGGCCCCAGCGCATCTGAATCACAGCGCGTGTTGTGTTTTCGGTGACCCATTTTTCTTCCCCTTCTCTAACCGTGTGCTTTCTCCCCTTGGCTGTCAGCAGAAGCCATCAGAAAGGAGAAAGGCAGAAGGTCTGGGCCAATCCGAGTGGTTTTAACCTTGATTTCCACAGGTAGGATCCCACCTTTCCCTGAACTCCCACCTGGGGAGGCTTTTGGCTTCTTTTGCCTCAACTTGAACTTGCCAATAAATCCTCAGTGCCAAGACCTGGATGGCTGCTTTGGCTTCGTCAAGGCATTGAAGTTGATGTGGAAGGTTGGTGTGTGTGATGTTGGCAGGACCTGGTGCCCTGGACCAAGTCCTGGAGCTAAACCCATTCCCCTGGGTGAACAATGCAACCCAGACACTTCCCTACAAATCAGGTCCCCCTGCAGCAACGCGGTCATTCAGCAGAAGGTTTGGTGCTGGGTTTTTCTGGGATGGACAGGGAAAAGGGGTTTTGGGAATGTCCCCTGGCATCAGCAGCAGCTGGTGCAGCAGCACCACAAGGCACCTTCCATCCTGCCGAGGAGCTGAGTGCTCATTTCCAAACTTCTCTTATTTTGAGCACCCCGTGGGTCTCCATGAAGTCACTTGTTTGACAACCAGAGCTTGCCGAGGGCTTCTCAGCCTTGTGCAATTCCCTCCTCCCTGTTTCGGAACCGGGTTTGTATTTTTTTGTTTGGTACCAGCGTAAGCCAGACGTGTCCATTCCACAAAGGAAACTCTGGCCTGCCCAGGGTGATTCTCTGCTGTGTTTACCTGTGTTTCCTTTGCCACATCAGAGATCTTGACGGTGCAGTTTCACTCTGACTCAGTTGTGCTTAGTGCTGTGGAAAGGCATTGACTCTGCACTACTACAACGTGGTTCATGAATGAACAAAGCACCTTTTCCTAAAGAGTGTCCGGGGGATGTGGGTGTATTTCTAAACCTTTAGGAAACAGCTTTCATATTTGCCAAGAAGATCATTTCAGGAAGCAAAATGTGTTACTCAAAAGCCATTCATGCACTTTTACCCACCTCCCACAAACTTCTGAGAGCGGCAAGTTCACAGAAAACTGCAGAGCAGCAGAATGCTGTTTCTGCACTAAAACAGAGGCCTTTGGGCAAATACTTCACCCCACATGTGTGGCACGAGGAAAGGTTTGATCCTGGGCGTCCTGCACTGGCTGATCCTGCACTGGGAGGGTTTGGTAGCGCAGCTCCCAAGGTGTCCCATCCTCTGGAGCAGGGTGGCATCTCATCCTGCTTAATGAAGGGGCTTTTCTTACGTTGGAAAGTTTTTAGGTGGCAAGTTTTTATATTTTTGTGCCTTCTTGGTCTCTCTCATGGCTTTTGGACAGAGGGACAGTGTGTATTGTTGTCTCACTATCCCTGGAGGTGTCCAAGGAAGGACTGGACATGGCACTCAGTGCTCTGGGCTGGGTGACGAGCTGGGGATCAGTCACAGGTTGGAGTCGATGACCTCACAGGTCTTTTCCAACCCCAATGATTCTGTGATTTTTCTGCACTATCTATTCCAGACATAACCTGGAAGGTCCCCTAGATTTCGCAGCTGTCATAGTCCCGTGCTTCTTGCTTTCCTTTTCAAAAATTCCCCATTTCTCATCCCTTCAGATCTGGAAGATCTGCTGCCGTGATGCCCTGGGGGAAGTAGAGGCTTGGTGGCCTTTCATTCACCTTGTGTGAAGAGCAGCTTTGAAGCGATGGCATTTGCTCTCTCAGCAGCTGATGACTAACAGTTCCTGATGAAGCAGCAAGTGGACAGCTTCACTTTTTTCGAGACTTTTTTATGCTGGCGAGGCCTGACGTCAGATATTTCACATGTGGAACCTGCGTTCTGGCAGCCTGGTTGGAATTTGCCACGTGACTCATCCTGACCTCAACAGATAACTCCCATATTAGTCTTTGGAAATTTAACCAATGTCACTGCTTTGTCTTGTAACATTGAAGTGTCCAGAAACAGGTTGTTAATCATGAGTTGGAGACAATATTGTGACTTTAATGTGACTTCTAATATGACATAAAGAGAGCTTTACGTAAGAATTCCTAGAAATTTCCATTTGATCTCAATCAAGCTGGAATTTTCACATAAAAAAAAAAAAAGGTGATGGAGACTTGCTCTTGTCTGTAGATTCAGTGTTTTGGTGATCAACTTAATTTGACCCATAAAGCACCCTGCATTTGGAGTTCTGTTGCAGACTAAGGCAGAGATGAATAACATTCCCTATTTCATATCACACAGTGCCCTCTGCCCACCTAGAAGAGCGAGCTGTGCTTTATTCCCAATTTTTCATGTATTTTTCCATTTTAAGCCACTCTGTGAGGGGTGTGCAGAGTCGTGGGGGAGGTCAGTGCTGCTGCAAGACCCTCTTGTCTCTGTACCTTCTGACAAGTCCATCAATGCAGAGTCAGGTCATTGTCCTGTGAATGATGCTGCCATCATTCACTCGGGGCTATTTCCCATTCTGAAAAGCAAACAGAGGTGTTCCCACCTTTCATCTCTTTTATTTTCTCCTGAAATCAGCTGTTGACAGGAATTTTCTGATGCTCCCAGCCTTCTTTGTGTCCACAGAGAAGCCCATGGGATCCCAGCACCGGTGTTTCAGGAGCGGGCAGTGTGTGCTCTGAGTGAGCAGGGAGGATGGATGAGTTTGTTTGTAGGCAAATTAAGAATGCAAAATCCACCCCCAAATATATGGTCAATTAACCAAATATCACTTGCCCTGCCTTTTTTTTTTTTGAGCTTTCTATAGAAACAAATTTGAGCAGCTTATTGCACAAGTGCTGCTTTGACGAGTTTCTTTTCTCTAGTTTTGGTATTACTGGGGGAGTTTGGACCTTCTGGAGAATATTTGCTTTCTCATGACTTGGCATCAACACTCTGGCCAATATCACAAACTATTTATAGTGATGGAGGGTCATAAGACAGAAACTTGTTATCACGGTTTGAGAAATCAGATAATGCAAACCCAGTGCTCAGAAGCGCAGCGTGACTCCGGGGTGAATTACACAGCCAACCTCAATCACTTTCCATGGCAGCACCAGGCCCTCGGCCTGGAGCCAACAACACGCTGGGCAACCCCTGCAGTGGGGTTTTGGGGTGGTTTTTTTTGTGCAGTGGCAAGCAGCTCACGTGATGGGTTTAGAAATCCTGGGCTTTCTTTGCCACCCCACAAATTGCAGACGAGCACGTGCCGTGGATGGTGATGCTGCACGTGATGGTGGGTCATCCTCGGTGCTCCGGGGATGCTGCAGCGTTCCTGCTGCTGCCAGGGAACTTCCCATGTGCTCCTGTTGTGCCTTTCTGCTTTGCCTAAAAAAATGATCCATCAGATGTTCTTTCCGGGGGTTTCAAAGGCTTTAAAATGTTTTGTTTGTAACATTCTACCTCCATGTAGTGGAGATAGATCATTCACATGTTCATATCCCTCTTCTGTTTTCTCTCTCTTTTTTTTTATATTTTCACTTTATTTACAGAGGAAGCAGGTGATCCAATCTGTTTCTCTTCCCAAATATCTTAATTACAGAGACCCAAAGAAGACTTTCTATGGGATCACAGAATGGTTTGGGTTGGAAAATACCTTAAAGATCATTTCATTCCAAGCCCCCTGCCATGAGGGCTGAACTCAAGTTATGAAAGCAGTAGAGTTCAGCCATTTAAAAGCCATTCCTGAAATTCTGTGACCTGCTGCTCTCCAAGAGTTGGGGTGTCTGCTCCACTTCTGCTCAGCACTGGTCCTCTTGAGCTTCTTCAACGATTTGCATGGGATTTATATTTTTGTGGGAATCTGTGGAAGATTTACTTCATTAACAGGGTCAGGCACTTATGTCCCTCTTTTGTTATTGTTTTTCCTGTTGCTTCTGAGGGCTGTAACTAGGAAGATGAAGCTGAATGGTGGGAAAACCCCTCTCACTGCCAATGGTGTTTGAAACTAAGAAGATAAAAATAAAAAAAAAGAAGAAATAAAAATATCTGAAGCAAACTTCCTCTGCTGGCTGGCCCTGCCTGTCAGGAAAGGAGAGATGGGCATTTCATCTCTCATTGGAAGCAGATGACAGTGTGTCTGCTGAAAATATAAAGTCCAATTAAGACTTTGCAATGCCCCTGATTTATATTTGTGGCTCAAAGGAGTTGTGCAGCGAGAAAATGCCCTGCAAGGGACCAAGCCTTCAGTTTTCTGCCAAGGCCAGAGGACGCTGCTCAGCTGAAGGCCGAGCCAGTGCTCCCCATGTGTGCCAGGGCCAGGCAGAGCCTTCAGGGGAATTGGTAAGAGGATAAATCCTCTTAGTATGATTTTCCAAGAATTTATGTCTAGAAGCAAACAGTGGCCAATATTTCTGGGTTTTAGCTCGTTTCCACAGGATGTGTTACCAAATAATGTTGGAATCAGTGGAGCCAAGTGGCTGTGAGGTGCCAGCATTACCCCCTTGTCTCTCATTCCTGATCTGTCTCTGCCCTCAGGGCACAGCTGGAGCAGACACCCCAAGAGCCTCCGTGTGGTTTCACGTGCATCCAGCCCCAGTGAAACCAGCTCTGGCTCCTCAGGGTTGTGAAATTGAGACGGGCACTGCGAGCCCAGCCAAAAACCGAAACCCGGCTTTGAGGGCTGGGTTGCGTAGAGAATTCACATCTAATTTACTGAAACACGGGTTTCAGTTTTGGTGAAAGCTAAATCTATGACAGCTCTGACTGGCTATTGGAGTGATTCATTCGCTCCACGGATAATTCAGACTGGAGCTGATAGCAGTGAGCTCTCAGTTTCTCCTCTATTAGGCATCATTTATTGCCTGCACTGTCAGCACATTTCACCCTCGGGGGCAAACCCAGGTGCTGCGTGGGACAACTGGATCCATCACCTGCTCTAACCTGAGGCCAAGCCTTGTTTTCCATCAAATGGCTCTTGGGAATATGGTGTAGGGGTGATCATGGTGGTGCCGTGGTTATGGATGGTGGTTGGATTTGATGATCCTGAAGGTCACTTCCAACCCGGGTGATTTTGCAATGCTGTAAAATGCCTTTCATGATTTTTGCTATCACATCAGTTTTTAGTTCTTCCAAAAATAAGTACAGGAGGCATATAAGAGCTGGGTAATGGGTATGTGCTGGGCTCTGGGGAGTATTTCACCCTATGCCTCTTGCACAGCAAAGCCTTTGCTCTGCTCTCGTGTCCCAGGAGAGCAGATGATCAGCTCTGATAACTCTGGTACATGTTGTTCTGTTCTGTGGGATTCGTGTTCTTTATAAATCCCAACATGACAACCAACACTGTTTTCTGTGACTGTTGATTTGGATCTCCAAAGTAAAGAACTTCAACTTTGGGTTTCAAATTATTTACAAGCCTTCTACCAAGAAAAAGCCCGTTGGTGAGGAACAGCAGCTCAGAAGTGCCTGCACGAGCTCTTCTGAGTCATGGAGGCATCCCCGGGGTTCAGCTGGGGATCTCCAGGCTCACTGTGAAAAATCCCTATCCTTGGAATCAGTGATTTCCTTCAATTTTGGTCAATTTTATTTTTGTCTCATCTTTGGTTCCCTATCTGTTTTAGATTGGCCACTTTCCAAGGTGCAAACTTGCTCTACCCACATTGTAACCCAATGTCCATGGGAGCCCAGGACTGCCCAGAACAACGTGATGGCTGGTAATGTAAATTATGGTTGGAGAGAATGTAAATGTAAGAGAGAAAAAAGTTTAAAATTAGAAGCAGGCATAGTAAAAAAAATTTAAATTCTGCAGGGAAGATGTGCGTGGGGGTTCCTTGTGAGTTTGAAAAGTGGAAGTTTAATTTGATCAGAGCACTTTTCATATTCACTGATCACAGCTCTCTCCCTTGGAAGGACCTTTCAAGAAAGTTTCGTTTCTCAGTGAAATATTGGTCCTCCCAACACTTGTCAGGCGAGTCTTGACTGTACTTCAGCATTTTCTATACACTGGTATGACGTGTGCTTAGAGCAGACCCATTGCTAATATGTCAGATAGCCACATCAAAAAGCCTCTGAAACCTCCTGGAAACTGCAAAAGCCTCATTCATTAAGCCTGTGTTTAATCTTGTTGGCAGATTTGAGTCTGAAGTACTTGCACATCTGGAGACTGGTGCAAACCTCACATGGGGTGTTGGGCTTTACATCGTTCTGTTCACTTTCAAAGGCAGGGAGGTGCTTTTTGGGCAACTGTACCTTAATTTTTGCTGAAATGACCAATTTTCTTCACATGGTAGGAGAAAAAAAAGAAAAAAACCCACATTGAAAATTCACTTGTTGAAATAAATAGATTCAAACTGAGAGTAGGTTTAGATTGGATATTATGAAGAAATTCTGCCCTGTGAGGGTGAGAAGGCCCTGGCACAAGTTGCCCAGAGAAGCTGTGGCTGCCCCATCCCTGGAAGTGTCCAAGGCCAAGTTGGAGCAACCTGGGATAGTGGAAGGTGTCCCTGCCCATGGCAGGGGGTGGAAGAGGATGATCTTTAAGATCCTTTCCAACTCAAACCATTCCATGGTTCTATGACTCTATGAATTGATCACAAAAGTGTTGCACGTACCCAAGCAGTGGCTCCTCAACTTTTTGGGTAAACCCTGAGCTACTGCAGTTTTGGGATGAAAATTTCCCAAGAGCAATTAATTCTCCAACCAGTCCCTGAACTGAGAAGTGATGTGTTGAGCTCCTTTGGGCTGGTCCTTGGCATCCCCCAGCTCAGACACTTTGGCTGGACTCACCCAGACACAGAGGCGGCTGCTGAAAAGCAGGTGTTGGGTAGCTGAAAAAGTGCTTCCAGGAGCTGTTCTTGAGCTGTTTTAGTTAACCCTAATGACCTGAAATATGCATTTCCCTCTGGGGAAGATGGCATTTATGATAACAAAAATATGAGTTCGCGTTTTATCAAAACACAAGAATCTAACCTTCAACACCCGCCATCCTGGTGACTAAATTAATGATTTTCTGCAGAAGAGATATTGATGTACAAGATCCTCCACCACGTTTTTCCTCTTCCACAAAAGTGAGTCTTAGAGGTGTTGGCCAACAAAAGGAGAAAAAAAAATGAAGAAAAAAAAGACTAGACTTTTTTGCAATTTCCTTACCCTCTTTGGGTAAAATCCTGTCCTGCCATTGGTGAGTCACACAGACAAGTGTCACATCTGCTCCATGAAGGTGGTGGCTGAGACAGTGACGCTTGCTGTGACGTGCAGCCCTGCATGGGAGGGATGGGAGATGACCATGACCTGGCCAAGGATGTCCAGTGAGGATGGGGGGACTCCAAGGTCACCCACAGCGATGGATGGTGCTCCCCAGGGGACATGGCACTGTCCCCTTTCTGGTAAGACCTGAGCCTGGGGACATGCTGGGCTGGGCTGTTGGTAACAGACAATGGCAGGAAGAGCCCCAGAGGGACAACCATGGGTGATGCCCTAAATCAGGATGATTCACACATTGTCTTGTGATGAGGGACCTTGTTCCAGGCTCTCCCAAAGTCCCTCAGCACTGAGAAAGCCACTGCTCTGCCCATGAGGGAAGGTCCTAAAACTGCTGAGAGCCCTGGGCATAGTGAGCCACTCAGGAAGAGATCCTGGAAAACAGCCTGAACTTTTGCTCCCTTGATTTTGGGTGTCCCTTGGGCTTGGCTGATTAAAAATTGCATCTCCTTAAGCCAAGCCGTGCTCTCCGAGGCAGCACTCATTGTTTGATTTTCAGAATTATTCAAGTGGTTTGGTTAGAAACGTGACTGAGGAGAGGGTACATGATGTACCACACCTCTCAGTCGATAACTCCTCGCAGAGTTTTCTGAGTCATTTGTTGAGTTTACTGAGAAAAACAATTTTTTTCACTTCTGTCAGCAGCACTGCAGAGCTGGGGCTGGGCAGGGGCAGGACTGGTGGGCTCGGATCAGCTTTCTGTCCATAATGAGCTGCAGTAATTAAGAGGGAGAAGACCAATGTGATTTTCAGGGCTGGAAGGGGGTGTTTCCATCACAAAGAGCGTAGTGTGTCAGTGTGGAGCTCATGGAAAGAGTGATGCTGGGGTGGGTGACATCTGTAGGGTGCTGGTGTCAGTTCTTGGATTCAAGAGGATTGTGCCAGATCAGCACTTGTTAAAAAAAACCCGTTTGGTTCTAGATTGGAAAGATGGGGTTTGCTTAACAACTAAACTTGGTTTTTAAGGTGCTGCAGCACAGCACCACACAGAGTCCCCCTTCCCATTAACACTCAGCCATGATGAGGGTAGTGCTGGATAATAATTTACACCACTTCAGGTGTAAGAAATTAGTCCAGTGCGTAAAAAACAAGTGGAAACCCTTCCTTGTGTTTGTGGAAACAGAATTAGTGACATTCCTTTGTTGGGTTTTGGTGAGTGACAGTGTTACAAGGAGGGGTGTAACATCCTACAGACATTTTTGTTACATGTGGCCAAGTTGGTTTTTAAACTTTTCCTGAAGGATATCAGGAAAGGTCCCTGAGTTCAGACATTGTTGCTGGACATTATTATTATTATTAAAGCTCAATTTTTCCCTCATTAAAATTTCTGGGAGCATTTCTATCCCTCACACTCTCTAGCTCTGGGGATCTGTGCACAAAGCACTGTCTCATATCTGAAATGATGGTTTACCTACTTTCCTAAAGCCGCTGTGAAAGACGAGTGATGACAAAGAATGGCAAACCAAGGTTGGGCTGCACATTGTTATCAGAACTTCTTACAGCATGAAACTACATTGAAATGCACTATTGAAACTTGTGTCCTATCACTCTGAAACGTTTTACTGGAAACCTACTGTGTTAAGCACGTTCTGGGATCTGTCCTTGACAGCAGATCCTGCACATCAGCAGAGCCCGGTGACATATTTGTAAGGGTGTTTATTTTTGTTTTGTTTGTTTGTTTGATTTTTAGAATAAAACCAAACCTATCTGAAAGTAAGCATTTGAAAGGATAGTTTGAAATGGTTTTTTGAAATGAATGAGTTTGGGTCAGGGCTGGGTGAGGCAGCAGGACTGCAGTAATTCCCAGTGAGCTGCTGCAGTAAGTCCCGTGTTGGAGCTGCTCTGGAGTTTCCCGACATGGCCAGTGAGTAAGTGTCTCGTCTCCTGTCACACTCCCAGGCTCTCCAGGATCATCTGCTGTGTTAGTCACTCCAACAAGCCATTTGTCTGCAGCAGAGAGCTGCTTTCTGCCCTCATGGAGATGTTTCATTGCCACAGTGGTGATGCCAGCTCTGCACAGTGACAGTGACACTTGCCAGGGGGAGGTTGAGTGTCTGTCCTGGCAAGAGCTGAAGCTGCCAGGAGCTGCCAAGGTTCTAAAGACTGTTCTGGGGGTTCTTTTCCAGCTGCACTGAGGACATTTCCTTTGACCCTACCACACTCCCAGCCCCCTTTGTGCCTTTCTGAGTTGCACTGCACCAGATGTGAGATGTGCCGGAGCTGTGCCACTCACCAGACTTTGCATAAACGATGCCTCAGATAAGCTAATGATACACGGGGCTGAGTTTTAATTCCTGAACACGGTGGGAGCTGAATCACAACCCTCCCTGCTGCCTTTGCATGTTCGTTGGCTTGTAACTGCTTTTGGTGTGCCCTGTCATAACGTGTCTGCCATAAAATCCTGAGGGAGGAGCCCTCCCCCGATGGCTGGGAGTTGCCTGGAAGTGTTCCTGGGGAGAGGATCCCTTTCCTGCTCGCCTCCCAGTGCTGCACTATCCAAAAGGTTTAACTAGTCTGAGAGTGCCTGGGGCACTTGCTTCCCATTTTACTATCTGAGCTCATCTGCAGTGTCATGCTGCTGAGTTTCAGAAATCCCTATTTCTCTTTTTCCTCTTCCTTCCCAGAGCAAATGAGCAATGCCTTGCTGTTTCATTGAGGACATTTGGATGTTGCTGTAGTTGGCAGGTGGGTGAAAGTCTGGAGAAAGCCAAGCTGGGGTGATTTGCTTCGAATGGGATTTAGTTCAACACACGCTGATGGTTTTCAATTAAAAGAGAGAAGGTTTAAAGTAGATGTTGGGAATAAATTCTTCCCTGTGAGAAGGGTGAGGCCCTGGCACAGGTTGCCCAGAGCAGCTGTGGCTGCCCCATCCCTGGAAGTCTCCAAGGCCAGGTTGGAGCAACCTGGGATAGTGGGAGGTGTCCCTGCCCATGGAAGGGGATTGGAACAAGATGAGCTTTAAGGTCCCTGCCAATCCAAACCAGTCTATGATTCTATGACCCCTGCTGATACCACCCCATCTGCTCTGAAAAGCAAATGGTCAGTGACAGGACAGAGAGGCTGAGGGAAACCCAGTCAGGACAATGCAGAGGTCTGTAGAAAGGCCTGGATCTTGAAAATACAACATTTCCCTCTTGTTCCCATTTCACCCCCAGATCTCCCCTCCACCTGCCTGGCAGCCTTTGACCCACAACTCTTTCTTGCCTGCTGGCACTTGGCTGACCTGTCTTGGGCATCAGCTCAGCACCAAAAGGTACCAAAAGAAAGAAATCCATTTTTGTCATCTGCCATTTGCATAATTAATTAAGAACTCATGTGCCCTTTCCTTGTTTCCTCATCCCAGCTGGGTGTGCACCGGGTTCCTGGGAATGTTGCTGCTGTCACTTCCTTTGCTCCAAGAAAAGCTTTCCCTGCAATTACAGGCAGTCGCTGGGAACTGGGGGAGGAAGGCAGGGTTTAACAGCCTGGTGTTTTCACAGGTCCCTCCAACAACCTCAGCAATGGCAAATGCAACCTGCTGCAGATTTGGACCTGCCCTTTGGCTGATTTACAGTGTGAAGGCACAGCAGCAGAGAGGCACCTTGGGTGCATTTGGGGCAGTTTCAGCAACGCTCTCTGCAATACCGTGACTAGCTTGGGCATAAGATCTGTTTGCCTAGTCTTTCCTGGTGATGGATATGTGCTAAGATATCAATAAATTAGTCACGCAACAAAACCATATAGAACAGCCCTCGCCCACAGGCAGTGGCAAAAGATACACCTGCACTGCAACAGGCGCCTGCTTGGGCTGCTGATCTCAGTGGGAAGCTGCTCTGAAGGTTGGCTGTGGGACTAAAGGGGTGACTTTTCCACCCCAACACCCTCTAAGTCCGTCTGACCATTCCTCCTGGGCACAGGAAGTCCAAGAAGTTTGTTTAACTGTAGACTGAATTAAGTCCTCTCCAGAAAGCTCAGAGAAACAACCAAAGCAGCCTCAGAGCCAAGAGCATGGTGAACCAGCACCGTTTGCACCAGTGCCACGACATTCAAGAGACAACATGTCCCAGGTAGCAAATCCTGGTTCCCTGAGGACAGCCTGGATCTTAAATGTTGGTAGGAGAACGTGCCTGGTCTGCTCGAGCACATTGTCTGCATCAGTTTTGCTCAGCAGCAAAAAACTTGTGGTGGGATAATCACAGACTTATTTTGCTGCTGGGCTGGTGAACTTTGAAAAGTTGGAGTGAAATTTCTGCCCTCCTGCAGGTTGACGGCTTTGGACTGCACACAGTCATCACCTAAGTCACCTGTGATCCTGGAAACCAAGAGGATTCTTCTGTCACTAAGGGAGGAGTTGTGTCATCCCAAATCTCTGATTTCTGCATCTCCAAACACCAGGGACACACGATGGAGACATGTCCACCCACCTGAGGAGTGAGCCTGGGAGCAGAACTCCCTGAACGTGGCAGGGGAAGGCCATGTGTGCCTGGATAGTGATGGGAAAAGATCTAGAAAACTTCCTGAGCCGCTCCACTTCTACCAGTGCAACACATCTACTGCCAGAAGCCCTGGGATGTTGGGACCATGGGGTGATGCCATATCCAAACACATTTCTGATGAGCCAGGAATGGCCCATCTCCAGGAGGGACTTGGAGGTGGTGCCAAAGTCAATGTTTTGGGGAGGTAACCTCCGTGATGGTCCCTCCTTTTGGTCTTATCCTTCGTCCTGAATTAAAACTGACACGGCAATGCCAAGATTTCCCGCCTCCGTAGGTGAGGGAAACACCTGTGGGAGAGAGCTGGTCCCTTTTACTACCTCATTAATTCAGTAAATTACAAAGGGAAATATGTGCTGGGAAAAGCAAGAAAAATCCCAAAAGTTAATCCAAGATTTATTTCCTCCTGATACCTGGATAAAACCACACGCTCTTCAGAGCTCTCCAGGTCAGACGTTGTCGGGACAAGTGAACCCACACCGAAGAACAAGGTAAATACTGATTTTATCCTTCTGCTCTTTGTGCTCATGGATGTTTCCTTGTATGTATTCTTGTAATGTGTCTCTGAAATATTTTCCTCATTAATAATCTTATTTTTCAATGCTAATAGAACTTCTCTTTCACTTCTGCTGTTCCTGAGGGAAAGTGTTTTCCTTTGGGATCTGCTGCTTTCAGTCACAGTTACCTCCTGCTCCTTCTGAGTCAGACTTTTAAAAATGTAGTTTGTCTGTATTTATTTATCTGGTTATTTTTTTCAGAGAGACTGTGAGCATTTACATACATTTTTAAATGGTATTTTATTTAACTTTAATTTTTTTCCTTCTTTCGGGCTCTTCAGTTAAATATTTGAATTTGTTTGATTTTTTTATTCTCTCGTTTTTGGGGATTGAAAGAGAAATGGGTAAGAGATACTAATCAGTGTGGGGTTTTTAATAGACATGCACATGTAGAAACGCTATATAAAATGAGTGTATTTTCATGTGCATCACAATTGTGGTATTTAGGAAAGATAATGAGGAAATGCTCTTTTCCCTGAGTAGATCTCCCAGGCAGCCGACATGAAGGGATCCCACTTTTTCCTCTGCCTCTTCTCCGTATCCTGCTGGATGGATTTGATGCCGACAGCCGGGAATAAAATCTTCCACTTCGGCGCCTGCAGGGTCTCGATGAGCGTGGCAGAGATTAGGGCTGGGTTTGCAGCAATTAAAGCCAACATTGTGAGTATTTCTGCAGGTTCTCGGGGAGCTCTTTAGTTGGCAGCTCCCAGAGCCCCCCCAGGGCCAACAGGTCCATCCCCATCCCTCTCCTCTCCCCTGCAGCAAGCCAGAGACCCCATCCGGACCCACAGCATCCTGTCTCATCCACGCTCCCTCCACAAGGTTAAGGTAGGTGTCCTTGGGGGGAAAGCCATTAGAGGGTCCAAAAGCAGAGGAATGTGACCTTGGGAGGTGCAATATATTATAAATAAGTATTTTCAGCTCTCTCACACTCAAAAGCACCGGACATGGGCCACTGCCTGAGGTCTCAACCTCTGACACTCAGCTCTTTACTTTGTTGACTCAAGTGAGACTTGCTGAGGATGGATCTCCTGGAAAGTCAGCCTAAAATAATTTCCTAGATATAGTATCAGCTGAAATCAAGCATCACTGAAGAAACTTTATATGAGTCAAAGTGTCCCGCTGTGATCAGCTACAATGAGCTTCCTGTTACAGGTGGTTTATTCTTAGAGAGGGGCTTGGTGACTGCAGGTTTATAACCTTTTGGAAGGACCTTTAAAAATAATCAAATGAATTCTTTAAGTCTTCAGACAGATGCTGCATCACCCACCACCTCTTCGACTTCTACGTGGACAAAGTTTTCAAGCACTGCAAGACGGAGGATTCGTATGTGAACCGAAAAATCAGCAGCATTGCCAACTCCTTCCTCAGTGTGAGGAGGAAACTGGGGCAGTGTGTAAGTCTTGGGTATTGCTACGGTTTGGTTCCATCTGTTAGTGTTTGGTGTATAAACAAACCTAAGAGCTTTGTAAAGTTCCAAAGTCTTTATTTATACAAATGGTTTGAAGAAGAACACAAAGCAGAGTGATGTGAAGAGTGTGTCTGTCTGCTGAGGAAGTTTTATACTTGCCCACTCGCCAGCAAACTCCCACATTTGTCCTCAGGAATAATATTTATCCTGTCCCAGTGTCTGTGAAGTAAACTGTTCTTAGATGAAGTCTAATTTAATTACTTGCAGCCTTCCCCACTGTTTCGCAATTTCTCAATCTATAATTTACAGCATAATTAGAAACTGAGCTCTCATTTTTAAAAATTAACTCCTCAGACTAATGAATCGATCTTATTTTTCTAGCACGAGCAAAATCAGTGCATGTGTGGGCAGGAATCCACCGAGAAATTTAAGCAGATACTCGCTAACTACGAAGGGGTGAGTTGGTGACTGAGTCTAGTGATTAACAGAGATATTTATATTCCCTTTACATTGGATTGTACTCGTTATCTTTGCTAACAGCTTGTCCCTTTATTCCATCTCATCTCAGCTGAATGTCACATCTGCAGCAATGAAATCCTTGGGTGAGCTGGACATTCTGTTGGACTGGATGGAGAAATCTCGTTAGAGAAGGGGCGCCGTTAATGACCCACCAACGCCGGGGCTGGTGGAGCTGCTGGGACCTGGCACACCCCAACGATGAGAGGGACCATAATGTCCTGTACCAGTGCAGTTCCCCTCTGATTCCAGCTGGGTTCAGCCAATCATGGAGCGCTTTGCTAGCCAGGTACCTTAGAGAAGGCATCAACAGAATCTTCATTAAGGTGGAAATAACGAGCTTGATTAAATCAGCGTTGCCCTCACTTAGCAGACTTCTTTCAAAGGATGCTCCAAGGGAAAACCCCAAAGTGTTTCTCTTGCTAGCACACATAAGCTGTGATCATGTAATAAAATCATCGTTTAAATTGTAAGTTTTATGTGTAGGGAATGTACATATTGATATAGGGGCTGTTTATTCATGAGTGCTGAGTGCTGGCTCTCGGGTGCAGCTGATGTTGCATAAACCTGAGCTCATTCTCAAGGGACTGCTGATGGATCTGGCTGAAACAAGGTGCACAGCGTGAGAAATGCTTCCAAGAATAGGTCCTAGAGGTATGTCAGGCCTTAGAAATCTGTCTTTCCTTTCGAGATGATATTTTCTGCCTTATCAGTAGAAACGTTTCTGTGCAAGATATGTGGTTGCTGAATAGAAAAAGTTTTTTTATGTGTTGTGCAATTTACTGACACTCAGTAATAAGTTTTGTGGAAATTGGTTGCAATGACTGTAAATAAACCCCACTTGAAACCGTGCTGAGTCTGTCAGAATTCGGAGGAATTACATGATTCTTGTTGGTGAAACTCTCTGAATTCACTGTGGTGCCCTTTCACAGCAGATACTGTCACTCCTTCTTCCCGGGGGTGACACATCCTTCTGGGCATGCCGTTCACACTTTCCTGCCCACTGCCAAGCAGGGCAGAGATGCCAGGTGGAAGGAGCAGGGGACACGGGCAGGCAGCTGCCAGGGCTGAGGGATGCGGGCAGGATGCTCAGCCCACCCACCCTTCTCAGCCCACCCAGGTTTCCCAGCCAGGGAATTTTGCTCATCCCGGCGAGGTGCGGGAGGAGCCGGGCTGAGGAGGAAGCGGATTTGCAAAGGGAGAGCAGAAGGGGTTTTCTCCTCTCAGAAATTCCCAAACCTTCGCCTTCTCCTGCCGCTTTATGACTGCTCACCCCCGGGGACACTTTCCAGGCTCACGCCTTCCCTGTTGCACCAGAGCCACTCATCTGCTTCCAGATCTGCGGGCACAGACCTGTCCCGGCCCTTCCACACCTTTTCCCATCTCCAAGCCCCTTCCCTCTGTGCTGAGGAGGGGATGCAGCTGTGGAGATGAGGTTGGTGAGCTGTAAGCTGGCATTTGAGGTCCAAGCTGTCATTTGAGGCGCCAGCCTTGCTGTCAGCAATGGTCATTGCAGTGGGGATGGGAAAAGACAAATGTTGTCGGAGCTGCTGCCCTCCTACTCAGAGGGAGCAAAGCTCATCTCAGCACTTACTGTGGGGAAGTCCACGGTAAAGGAATAATTTGTGTTTTATCCTCGAGGAAACTCGGTGTCTCTGAGCCACGGCAGACAGCCATTGCTCAGCATCTGGCTGAGATATGGTACTACATATTTTCATTTTTAAAATGCGGCTGATATTTCGTGAAACCAGAAATACTGTGTGGTGTCACTGTAACACCATCAGGTCAGACCCTACCTATGGTGATGCTTCTCATTCTTTGTATTTTATGGCTCGGTCTCAGTGCTGTACTTCAGCAGCACAGGCTCAGGAATTTGAATTTCTGTGCAGTTTCTGCCCTGGCTCTGTGGGACACCTCTGCAGCCCTTCTCTTTGCCAGGTAGGCACCAGCGATCCCGCTCCTGGTGTTCAGGGAAAATTGCTTTGCTTTGTCACTTTTTCATCATTGCTGCTTCCTACATTGCTTTATTTGTATAACATTCAGCTTTTCCTGCCCTTACTGTGCCTCTCTGGGTGTGCCCTCCCTGTGCCCTCCCATGGACTGAGTTCCCTGATCTGCTGAAAGCCACTGATATTTTTTATTGCTTGTGCACGAAAACACTTCACACCATGTCTGGCCTGCAGGTGCTGCCCTCAGGTCGAGAGAGCTCAGAGGAATCAAAAGCATCAGACGCTGGTTTAAGTGGTTTTCCAGCTGCCTTTAGAGGAGAATGGGATTTTTTTAAGGCGCCTTCTGGCCTGTGAGAGCCCACTGTGTTGGAACTGGGGCTGTTGGTGGGATGAGCCACTCCAACTCCTGCTGTTTCCCAGACCAACCTGCTCAATCAGTCCCGCCCTCCCACCCCAGCCCCATTTGGCATCAAACAGTTCCTCTTAAATCACCACTCAAAGCTGAATTTAAGCAAAAAAAAAGGTCAAGCTATAGCAGACTGTGGTAGCAATGAAGAGTGTGTGCTGGCTGACGGCTTGTTGTGATCCTCAAGGTAGAGCTGGTCCCAGTTGCTGCCACCTCTTGATCCTTCCCCTTCAGACCTGGTCCTGGGAGGGGGACACAGCTCTGTCCCCCCCGGAGCTGCTCTGAGTGATGTTGTCAGAAGTGACGAGGAAGGTGGAGTAGGCGAGGTCAGCGTCCTCCTTGGAGCTCTGGGGAAGGACAGGAGGGCACAGTTACGTGGCTGGGGACAGACAGCAGCACGTGGCAGGGCAATGGGCAGCATTTGGTGGGCTGTGGGCATCTCGGGATGAGACAGGCAGGCTGGATGAGTGGGATGATCCAGAGGGTCATGGCAGTGCTGATGTGAGCATCAATCCTTTGCTCAGCCCTGGGAAGACCCCAAATGTTTGTGGGTTTGGGACTCCGTGAGAATCCTGTCCCTGTGTCTCAGCATTCAGCTCCCGTGCCCTAAAGCTGCCAGGCTTCACTGGTTTCCTAACAATTCCCTTCATTGCTCCAGTTCGGTTCTTGGCACTTACACCACCTATGTATCACCTGTTTTTAGGGGTTTTGAATAAGATTAGCTTGCATCTGTCACCTTCAGCTACTGCCAAGTGGTGCCAAGTGACCATGAGCTTACCCAAAGGGACGGAAGGCAGGAGAAGGTTAAGGGGAAGTTAAGGAAAGGCAGAGATCACAGGAGCAAGTCACAGCCCTTGCAATGGCAGAGACTTCCCTGCCAGCCTGTGCCCCTGAACCACTGCCCACACGAGGGAGGGTTGGGAGATGGGATGTGTTCTGGTTTCTGGCCAATAGTTTATCCCAGTGTTTTGTACTTATGGCAACAACTTTCCTGACACTACCTGGGGCTGACTTGGTTTATTGCTTGAAACGAGCTGACTGCTGTTCCTGTCTGTGCTGGAACTTGGAGTCAGGAAAAGCATAAGGTCCACCCACAGAGGCTGATCTGCAGCAGGTGCTGGATCCAGGTGAGATGGAGAACACCTGGGTATAAATAAGGCCCCTGGGAGAAGGCAGCCCCTGTGGCAGAGACTGAAGAGCTGTGACTGTGTCTCCCAGGTCAGTGGCCTCTCTTCTGCTTCCTCTTACCCTTTTTGCCTTCTTTGTCTCAGCATCACTTTTTGGGGTGTCCGTGGCAGTGATGAACTCTGCAGGGAGGGAAAGGGAGGTATTAGGGAGGGGGCAGTGCTGGGCAGGTATTTCTGTGGGTTTTGTAGGTCTTTCTGTAAATCCCTTGCCCCCAGGGTTGGGGCTGGAGCCAGGAACTTACCGTCCCCTCCGATCACAGTCTCCTGACTCTCCTTCACACAGGCACTATTGCTGGCACAGTAATCCTTAACGCTTTCAAAGTCTGACATGCTGATGTTTGTCCTGTAGCTCCCAATGGATACCAGGTCTGGTAAGAGGAGGGGGGAAATAAAAACTCTGCTTAGATTTGGTGTGAGCACAATGGCACCTGAGCCCTCTGTGCGAGGTGATGCCGTGTGACACGGAGGGGTGGGCTCTGGCTCAGTCTGGCACTCTGTGTGCTGGGTATTGGAGCCCCAAGGATGGTGTTAGTGGGAGCAGATGGGATGTTGGAGCCCTGTGGCAGGGGAGGGTGTGAGAAGCAAGGTCCCTTCCCTGCCCATTACATGGTGGGATATGGGGAAAGTGGCTCAGCCCAGCAAAGAAACAAAGGTGTCCCCAACCTTTCATCTTAATATTGCTGGCCTATCTTGAGAGACTCACCAGATCTCTTCATCTGCCTGTATTTAACGATGGCAAAAGCTGTTGCAATGATGAGGAGCAGGCCACCAAGAGGGCCCAGCACCAAAGCAAGAGTGTTGGAGCCATGGCTTTGTTCAGAGCTGGAACAGAGGGAAAGAGGGATTGCTAAGAGTGGTGTATGTGAATGCCCAGCAGCCTAAATCTGTGTAGATTGTAACACAGAGTGAGCATAATGCAACTTACTCTATGAACTCGATTCTAGCACACATAATAAAGTAAAACAAAAAATAGGATAAGGTTGTGCCAAAACAGCTGCACCAGCAGCTTGGCTATTCATGTGTAATGGATAGAAGCACTTTCAAGTCCTTGTTTTGTACCTGAAACCTCTAATCATTCCCTTCTGGCTCTATTTCCTTGAACTAGAGATTAATTTCAAGTTGTCTTGCCCTTTGCTGGAACTTTTCCCTCTTCTCTTCCCCTGTTTTTGAATGAGCTTCTTTGGGGGCAAGAATTTTTTTGTTGTTGTTGCTAATTCAGAGTGTGCAGAGTATCCAAAATGGGTTAATATAACTCTCACAAAAATGGCAAATAAAAAAGGATGGAGAGAACCAACCTTTCTGGGGCAACTCCGCTTCGCACCTCAGAGTCACTGTAGGCTCCTCCTCGGGGACCAGGGCCTGGCTCAACATGGTTGGGGATCTCAGCATAGCTGGGAGCATCAACATCCAGAGGCTTGGGTTTGGCATCACTTCCTACATATCCTGGCAAAGAAGAATTGTTAGTTGTGTGAGAAGCAGCCCAGAAATGGGGACATCAAAACTAATGGGATGGATGTGGAGCTGCTATGGGGTTTAGCTCTATATGAGAGGCTCTTTAAAATGGGGTTTTGAGAGCTGAAATAATCTCATTCTGAAAAATTTACCACGAAAACCTCTGTCAGACTCTCTCTGCCTACAAGCTTTTGAAAAAGCCTCATGTTTCTAAGTTCTGCCTCTCATTTTTCCAGAACAGGTTTTGACTACTTGCTTTGCTTTTATTTCTAGCTCCTTGTCCCCCCCAAAGCAATGAAATGAGGCTGTTTCTGTTTTCACTTTGACTATCATCCACTTAGGGTGGCTAAATATGGGCTATCCAGTGCTCTACTTCTTCTCTGCTTCTAGCAATATTCTTCCACAAGAAAAAACATCTTAATTTCAAATTATTGCACTGAAGCTGAGATTCAGCCCTCTGGCTGTTGGTGCCAGTCTTTCCTCTCCTGTTCCACACTTAGGATAAGCTCCCTGGACCAAGATGCTTCTCTGAACTAAATCAGTTCTTCACCTGACAGGTGAGAGACTAAAGGCTGCTACAAATTGTAATAGCAATAATCAGTAAGCACAGGGCTAAAAAGTAAAATCAGTGCAGAGAGAAGTGAATTTTAGACTGGTGGGGTGTTTTTTACGGCCAGGAACTCAAAATCAATGGGTGGATGAAAACACTAATGGCAAACTGTGCAAAATCAGGGTGATGGGTGACAGCACTTGTGTTTTGAGGTGCTGCAGCCTAGTGGTTATGGAGAGGACTTCCCTGGGCAGAAGGCAGCGTGATCTACAGCCTGGACACGCAGGAAATCCTCTGCCTTTGCCTTGGAGCTCACCTGTGGTCACAGTCAGTTTCACTGCTATGACTTCCCCGAAGACGTTGTTGCGCTTCACCCCACACCAGTACCACCCGTCATCTGCCGTTGTCACCGAGTCAAAGCTCAGGATGATTGTCTTGTTGGCGTTGTCACAGGTTGTCTCCGGCCCCAGCTGCCTTTGGTCAGAAGCTGGCAGCATGGAACAGCCACTGTCTTTCCACCTGCACCAGTACTTTTCATAGGAGTAGTAGCTGCACGGGTAAGAGCAAGTCAAATCGACATGGGAGCCCACTTGTGCCACCACTTCCTTGGCTGCTTGAAGCAGAGGTTCTCCTGCAAGGGCAAACAGAACATCAGTGCTGGTGTTAGTGGTTTCAATGGTAGTCAGCAGTTAGTGGTTCTGCTAGAAATGAATCCTTGAGGGAAAGAGCTCCTTACATTGATAAATTAATGCTAAAGATGCTGTTTCTGTATCTCTGGGTGAAAGCTAAGGGGTCCTTTTGCAAGACTTAAGAAAGAATTGCATGAGAAATGTTTGTGAACACTTTCCCATAAAACTGAAACCTTGTGTTTCAATTTTGGGGCTATTGAAGTGAGTTAGGACTTTGATCTTGTGTCTCTTCCCAAAAAGCCAGACTGCTCAGCTGTGGGGCTTAGGAGGTTCTTTTGGACCTCCTGAGCGGGCAGAGAACTGACGTTGTGCAAGCTCATACCTTTTATGACCTTCAGCTCAGCTGATGATTCCAGCTCCTTTACTTCATCGCTCCTGCACCAGTAATATCCTTCGTCATCTTCCGTCAGCTGGTTCAGGATGATGGTGACTGTCTTGTTTTCTGGGTTCTCAAACATGGCCACTCTTCCTTCATACACTGGTCTCACGTTCCCAACACTTTCTATGATCCACTCACATCTTGCATTTTTCCACTCGCACCAGGTCCTTTTTAAGGACCTCTTTAGAGGCTCATAGATGCATTCAAAAGTTGCTGAGCTTCCAGTTTTTCCAATTACTGTAGTCTTCAATTGGGGGAATTTTTTGTCTGTTGATAAAAATGAAATGGGGAGTTATGAACTTCTCACTTGGGTCCACGTGATGCTTTCCCAAGAAAATAAATATTGTCACATCAAACAAGGCTCTTCTGGCTAAAGCAAGGTTAGGCAAAACTCAGGGGTGCAACCAGCAGGGGACTGTCATGGTCCTGCTAGGAATTAATCTGTCAGGCCCTTCTCTTCCTCAAATTCACTGGGTGATTATTGGCTTTGTGTACAGACATTTCAAAGCCTTTCTAGAGGAAGAGCAACTTTTCTCCTTACATCTGTCACCTTGAGATTTAAGAAATTAACTCTTGATGAGATAGTTGGTTTGTCTCAGACTGGGAGGTGGAATTTTTCTCCTGGAGTTTTGGGCTGGCCACTACTGGGGAAGTTAAGGCTTGACACGAGCCTTATCAGTGATGGGACAGTGCATTACAGGTAGTTAAACAAATGGAAAGAGATATGTATGTGAAAGAAAAGGATAATAGCACTCTGTGAAGGGAAAATTAAAGATAAATAAAGTGAGATTGCTAGTGGTGTGTCTAAAGAGAAGCAGAGAGGAAGGGGGAAAGGCACTGAGAACAGCTTACCCTCATAGATAAACACATCCAGTCCCTTTGATTCTCCATCCTTCCCGTATTCACCAACCCCACAATAGTACAAGCCCGTGTCTTCCCAGTCCATCTGAGTCATTGTGACACTGAATGAGGCTCCTTGCTTCTCATAGCTCAGCAGAACTCGCCCTGTGAAATTCTCATTAAAATTCCGGCCAGAATCAATGATGTTGTAACATTTTCCTTTGTCCATCTTGCACAAGTATCTCCTCAAACTGGTAAATTCTGACCCAAACATGCAGGACACAGTCCAAGTGCTGTGCAGCTTCACGTAGAAGAGCTCAGCTGCCTCAGGTACTGGTGGATCTGTGAATACAGAGACAAAGTCAGTGTCTACTGCCCATGAAAATGAAAACTGTTTTCCAAAATCATGGAGCACCTCGAGCACTTAGACACTGGACAGGCAATCTGTGAAGCCTTTTTTAAAAGGGGGAGGAGAAAAGGTAAAATAAAATAATACTTTAAGGAGCCCCATGGCTGTAATTACCTTGAGAAACATTCAGGGTGACTTTGTAGGAGAGCCCTCTGCCATTGACACCAACACCACACTGGTAAGTGCCGGTGTCTGTCAGGGCAAGGGCAGAGATGTTAATCTGGAAATTTTCTTCCTCTGGGTAGTCGGTGATGGAGATTCTGCCTTTGTAGGCTGAGGCGACGTAGCCGCTGGTGGAGGCCACGGTCATGCAGCTCCCTCCCGACTGCTTGCACCAGTATTTCCTGTCGTGCCTGTTCACGGTGGTGGGGGGGTAGAAGCATTTCACGACCGTGGACCCGCCGACCACACCATACACCTGCCGTGGCCCGAACACGGGGCTGGAGACTGCAAGAAGAAAAGGTTTTGATTGTAAATACTATCACGGCTCAGGTGCCCCAGGGTGGGCTCAGGGCTGTGCAGCACCGGATGCCCCGAAGGGTCCCGTGGCAGTGATGGGCACTGATGAGGTAAAGCTGCTCCCTGAAGGTGCCACCTCTGGTCTTGGAGCACCACAAGTCCTGTGCCCCAGGCAGGTGACACTTACTTGCTGACTTGAGGAGGTGTCTGCTTTTTGCAGATTCAGCTGGGACGAAGGTGAGGAGGAAGATGAATGCTAGTAAAGTCATTTTTCTTGCATTCCCTGGAAGAGACACAGGTTGGTGAATAATCACCCTTAGATAATGAAGTTAATCATCTAAATCTTCATCTTGGAGGATATAAGGGTTGTGGCTACTTGAAATAGGGAGAAACAAGATTTTTCACTGCTGCTGTCAAGGAATTGAATGGGAAAGAAGGAGTTGATAACTGTTCTTGCCTGTGTTGCTGCATGGACAGGGCTCCAAACCCCGTCCAACCCGGTTTTGGGCACTTCCAGGGACGGGGCAGCCACAGCTGCTCTGGGCAACCTGTGCCAGGGCCTTATCACCCTCACTGCAAAAATTTCTTCCTTAAATCCAAATTTCTTCCTTCTGGCACAGAGCCCAGTTCTTAACTGAAGCCTGTATTTAGTTTCTGCTTCTTGTTTCCCTGGTGTGTCTATATTTTCACCTCTTCTTTTTTCCCCTTTCCTTAGAGGAAAAGGGATTTACCTCAGCCCCACTATTCCAAGAATCAGACTTTAACTAACTAAAGCCCTGTCTTACCTGTCCAACCTTCTGCACCCAAATTAACCCTTAGCCAGCACCCAGTGAGGACTATTGGGCAATAACAAACCAAGCTGTGGGTTGTTTGGAACATGTCCACAGCATTCAGGATAAATATTTCAGACTGGTGGGTGCTGTTGGACACTGCCCAGTGCAGTGGTGGAATGTGCATTTCCCAAACATGGCTCTTGGTCTCCCCGACTATTCCAAGTTCACAGAATCCACTAATACAGAAGAGACCCATAAGAGGTGATGACAGGTGCCAAGGGAAATTTATATAAACAATCAGAGGAATTTGATTTCAGGGCAAGGGATTTGATTGTGTCAAGTGACACGATTTTATGAAGGGTAATTCCCGGCAGTAGAAAAAGGGGTTTATTTCCCTGTTAAGATGAAAGGTGTTCTGTTGTACCGTCTTCCTTGTATTGTGATTGCTACTTGCTCAATGGCCACTTGTTCATGGCTAATAATTAACTCACTGAGCATGAAGAACGCTCTTTCATACATATCCCAGCAGTAGCCAGCAAGATAAACACAACATATTCTGCGGAAAGCAAACAATATGGCACAAAGAGGGCCTTGATATTTGCCCCTGGCTAAGAGCAATTCATCTGGCTGGTGGTCACCTTGCTGCCCTCCAGCCCTCACTCTGTGTTGCAAACGGGGTTCTAGTTCAGCCTTCACATTTTGGCAAAATTTGAATGATCTGTTATTCTGATTTCTTCTCAAAAAATAATCAGTTTTTCTGGGTTACAGATGACACTGTTTCACCAGGTAGAGAATGTTTATCAAGATCCTTTTTTTGTCTCCAGAAAGGTGTGCGTGAGTGGCACCAGGGTCTTCATAAACATGTCAGAGAAGGAAAGACTTCCTGCATCTCTTGTCCCTGAGGACACACGTGCGCTTCTGTCTACCCAAAACAATGGTTCCCATCTTCTTGCACAACCAACATCTGCAGCTCTGAGCTGCCTCCAGTCCTGCTTTGTCAGATGCTGTTAAAGCCTTCCCTCACTCCCTGAATGAATGGGGAAACCTCCCATGCCAGGCAAGTCTGAGCAGCCACTGATTACATAAAAATCTGTGCTGAACCTCCACTGGAAAACCCCTCTCTGCTGCCAGTGCTGTGTGGCACAGGGACAGTGACACTTCTCACGCACAGGAATGGTGACACAGGCTTTGCTGCTCACACTCCAAAGGAACAAGTGCTGCTTGAGTTGCTGGAGGAGAATTTCATGAAGCTGTGGGTAAAAGAGGCCTGGGTCCTTCTTGCTTCCAAAGAATGTTTGCTGATGGATTTGCTGTCTCTAGGCAGAGCAGAAGGTCCAAACCTCAGAGCTCCGGAGAGGAGAAACAGCTGCTGAGCCCAAATTAAAGGCAGTGCAAGTAAGTGGCTGTGCAACTGGTTTGTATTTGTGCTTCTGCAGATGGAGGGGGGGATTGAAGTGAAAAGGGAGATGAGACAGCAAGGGTTTGGAGGGAGCTGTAGAGGAGTTGAGGCTGGAACCAGAGGGAAATGCCGTGTGTGTTACCCCCAGAGGAGTTGGGAAGCATATGGCAAGTGTGTTGGTGGGTCTGCAGTGCCCTCATCCTGCTGTGTGCCCAGAGATGGTGCCTGATAGGAACCTGTGCTGGAAAGGGTGAAGTGCCCATGCCCAGCCTGTGCTCCTCCTGCCACGCAGCTCCAGCTTCTCACCCATCTAACCTAACTTTTCAGTGGTAGAGAAAGGGGAAAAATAATGATCCTCTTTTACCATATTGGTGAAGTCCTTCCTGGAGCTGGAAATGAAGGCAAGGCTCCGTTCTGGGCTTTGTGTACAGATGCACAACCATAAGGGGATGTGCCCTCTGAGTCTGCACACAGAAAACTCCAAAAATCTGCCCTGGGCAGTGATGCCAGGACTGGTCCTGAGGAATCTCACCAAGCCCTGGTGGGAGTCTGGTGGTTGGCACAAAGCAGGAGGCTTGTGCAGGGCTCCCAAAACCTTCTTGCAGGAGCTGCATTTGGTCACCCTGTACTGGAACAATTGCCCTGACTTTACACATGGGTGATGATCCTCCATGGGTGTTACCCAAGGGCTGTGTGACCTGCCTGGTTTGGACTTGGTTGCCACACTGGGCTCTCCTCTGCTCGTGTCCACATCTCCTGCCCCCCTCCCTTACAGACACTGACCTGTGTGTCCAGGTGCCTGCACTGGATTCCTGATGCTCTTGGAGCAGGATGGACTGGGAGCACGAGACCACAGTGTCCCCACGGACTGAGGGACACTGGAAACTTCTCCTGCAGGGAAACCCTGGTCCCTGCACACAGCAGCGGAGGGGCAGCCACGGGGAGAACCTTCAGCAGCATCAGTGGGCGTTTGGTGTTTGCAGAGTCCCTGTTGCGACAGTGACTCTCTTGGACTATCACCAGCTGTGGGCTGGGGCTGCACTCCTCCTTTCTCTTGGGTTCTTTTTGTTTGTTCTTTTAAGCTACAGCTTAAACCTTGGGTCTGTGTATTTACTTTTGTTTTGTACCATCAAAACTGCCAGCTTCCTTCTCTGCCCTCTCCCAGGTTTTGAAGGTGTTGGAGCACAAAGCCAGTATTAGAGCTGAACTCAGGAGATGGGAGTTTGCAGGTTGGTGTGTGACCTCTCCGCCTGCAGCCCAGCCTTTGGACACTGATGTCACCAAATCAGGGCAATGGCATTGTCCTGTCTGGGACACTCTGCCAGGTGAGGGTGGCTCCAGGGCTCTGTGTGTATAATGCAACAGGGATTTCAAAGAATATCATCCAAAACCAGAAGAGGAAAGGCTAATCATTAGCAAGGTTAATGCTAACAAATCAAGACTCAGGTGCAACATGCTTTAAACCAGCAGATACAGATAATTAATGACATTTCCCTGGAAATGGCTTTCTCCCAGGCACCCATTTCCATGCTCAGCTCGAGTTGCTGTGTGTGACCATGAGCTTGGGAGGTGCAGCTGAAACCCCACTGAGAAGGACAGCACGGGTGGGTGAGTGCATGAAACACCTGGAAGTGTTCAGGCATTAATAAAATCCAATTATACACCTATACTATAATGTAAGGTAAGAACTCATTAGAACTTGAAGATGTTCCCATAATTTGGAAATTTGCTGCTTATGGCCCAGTGAGACACTGACCTTCCCCAATGTGGCTTTGGTGTGAAAAGCCATGTAAATGGAAAAAATACAACATAATGACCTTTTTTCTCTGCTTTCCAGCTCAGGGCAGCTAACATTTGTTGTCTTAGTGTTGTCTCGAGGATGACTAACACTGTTTTTATTTTGTACAATGCTTTGCTCTGAACATCACTGCACCTCCACTGAGTGTCTTTATCAAGACACTTTAACACTGTGTGCAAAGCTCTGGGGAGGTCAGATCCTCCTCAAACCTCATGGTCAGTCTCTCTTTCTTATATAGACACATCTTCAGTGTCTCTGTCCATAGAGAGTGGCTGATGGTGCTTTTGCAGGCAGTGGGAGGATGGTCAGCAGTAGATGTGGCACAAGATCTCCCTGTGTGCATTTTCCAATCTGTGTGTGGACGCTTCCCTGCCCAGTGTTGGGACCATCACCTTCCTCTCCAGCTCTATCATCTGCCTACATTGATATTGTCCAGGTTTCCAGGACAGGCTTTTCCAAATCTCATCCATTACAAGGGGCATTTCTGTTGTGCTTTTGGCATTCTGGCAGTCCTAGGGAGAAATATTTTCACATTTATGATGATTTGGAAGAGATCAGGACCTGAGCCCAGGGTTATGCAAAGCTGGGCAAGCTCTCACTGGGTATGGAACACCTGAATTCAGTTCCCAGATTTTACTTTCTCAGCTGAATTAGGATCATACCAGATTCTCAGAGCTCCTCATGGAAGTTGTCAGGGATCAGCACAGTCCAATCCATTAGCCATTAACTATTGCTCTTAACAAGGACCAGTGTCAAGGCCATGCCATGGGATCAATAAAACACGAAGATTTAGTTGTGACATTTGCCAGTCCAGCTTGGGAGCCCTTCTGTTTTGTGGAATGTTTACTGTCGTTCAAATAAGTGAGAAATAATAACACAGAGGTAATAAATTCAATATATTTGATATCTAGGTAATTTTTTTTCCCCCTCAAATCCTTTTAAAGCAAGACTCATGAAGCTGTGGAGATGCAAACTGTTGTAGAGGCAGCACCAGGGGTTGTTCTGTGAGGAGGAGCGTGTGCTAGAGGTGATTTATGGAGGTGATGAAGATCTCTGTGCCCAGAAAAAGGGGCACAGCCACAGATTTCCTCCTGCACAGGACTGGGGTATTGACATCTGCATGTCACTGCAGAGATGGCCTTACCATGAATATTATTTGCTGTAGTAGGAAGGGGAAAAAGTCACCAATCCACCCCATTTTCATGGAGTTAAAAACGAGCAAGCAACTTTCAGATAAAAGATCAAGCTGACCTAAACACATGCATAAAAATCAACATTTCGAGTTCCAAACAGATGCCTTCTTTACAGTATGGAAAGAATAAATAGGAGGGGCTCGTTTTGTGATGCAGGGAGCAGAAACACCTTGGGAGGACTTAGTGAAGGTTATCAGGGTTTACTAAGAAGTCAGTGGATTTTAGGAACTTCTGCAGTGTTGGTGACCCTCCTAGCTATGTATGCTGTATGAGTAATATTCTCCAGAAAAGAAATGAAAGAGAATAATCATAGAGCCCTCATGGCAGTGACTGAAGTTCCACTTGAGATTGTGCTCTGGCCCAATTTTATGTTCCTTTTAATGGTTAGATCAACCATAAACTAACTTGTGACCCAATTTTATGTTCCTTTAAGGTGTTAGCCTAACCTCCTTGCTTTACAGATAAGAGTGTCATGGTTCATTTGTCTGGGGATAGAAAGTGAAATGAACTTCACACTATTAAACTATTCCTAGTTTAATTCTACTCCTGCTGCGAGGAGCGAGCACATCCTGTGGCCCAACAGCACTTGTTGTACATCCCAACCTCTGCAGCCACTGGCTGGATGGGCAGTTAACAACTGCAATTAAGAGGTGATACAGACAAAATGTATTAAATCCTATATGAATATTTCCCTTGCAGAGTAAGATGTGCAGAAACCCACCCCTTCACTGCTGAGCTGAACGTGAAAGGACTCTGCCAGTCTCCTCTGATTGCAGTTTAGGACACCACGTCCAGCCCTTTTATTTATGCTTCAGTATCTATTTATCTCCCAGGTAACTGTGCGAGCTTAAGAGCTCTTCAGAGCTCCTTTAGGATATAACTGCACCAATTCTTGTCTTAAATTTCAAAGTCTGCCTGTTGTCATTGTAATGATCTTAGAATGAGTTGCAAAGGTTTAGATTACTACAGTAATACTTACTAACATTGTTATTTTCAATGTTAAAATTTAATGCAAGTATTGTAATAATAATTACCCTTTTTCTCACCCCTCGACAGAAAAAAGAGATTAAAAAACCATTGCAGGGAAGAAAACATAGTTGACATTACCGTGTTCCTCCTATGCTTCTGAGCTTCTTTCACAAATCAGCCTTCCCCCAGTGAGACCAGCTGGTTAAGAACTGCTGCTTCCCTTCTATGTGAGGAAGAGCCCACCCCAAATGCCTCACGACTTGTGCTCTTCTACTTCCCCACCTCAAAGCAGTAGTACAAAAGATTTTGCATTTCCCAAAGCCAGCGAAGCGGCACTACTTACACTCCAAGTTCCTTCTGCAGTACTTTGTACTTCTTGCTTTTCCTTTCAGGCTGACCACTCTTACTTTGCTGGCGACTGACCTCGGGTCCCTCTGCCAGTGTCCTGCCTCCCTGTCCCAGCAGGACGAGGGCTCTGGCAGTGCCAGGCTGGTTTAAATACTCCTCGTGCCTTTAGCCCTGCATTTCCACCTGTTGTGCCTTAAAGGAATAGCATCCAGAAGCTCTGGCAGGTGAGCACCAGCCCACGTGAGAACTGGGAAGCCAAGGACCCATCCCAGCTCTGCTCTCACTCTCCTATTCCCCTCCTGAATACACCCCCTCGTTACAGAACGGCCACCCCAAGGGTGGGTGGGCTCCCAGGCATGGTCCAGAGCACTTCTGACTCCTTTAGGAAGGAGCCTGGTGGCTCCATGGGATCAGGTCCGTGGAGGGTCCTCTGGGAACATCTGAGCCAGGTTTTAGCTGGGGCAGGAGCCAGACAGGGCAGCTGGGATTCCTTGCTTTGAAGATGGTGCCTATGCCTGGCACAAAGACACTGAGGAGTCTTCGGTGGGCTGAGACTCATTTTGGGCCCCCTCCTCTTTGTTGGCATTGCAGCATCACCCTTGAATTGTGACTGTGTTTCCCTTTGTTCTGGGTGAGCCCTTTGCTTCAAGGACTGGACGCATCCGAGTGTTTTTATTTCATGTTTTTTGGAAACCGGTGTCCCTAAAAAGGCCCTGAGTGACCATCTCAGTAGAGCAGGTCTGTCTGATTCCCCTCTGCCTCTCCTCAGCCTGGTGGGAAGAGCAGAAGTCTCAGGGGGAAGGGGTTGGGCTTGTCTGTGCAGACCAAGAACATTGCAAGCTCCTTAAAATCAAAAGTAATTGATAGGAGCTTTCCTGCCACCTTCCAACTTATTTCTTTGCTTTCCTGCAGTAGGTACATCCTCAGACAGAAATTAACTGTGAGGTGTGGGCTCATCAGGTATGGGAGAAAAAGTAAAATTAATGAATATGGAAGTATTTGTATTACTGGAGATGATTAACTTGCTTTACCATGTACTAATGGTGCAAAAGCAGTAATTCCTTCTAACTAGGGGGTCACACTGGATTTTCTCATCTGCTCTCATGCAAGCTGATGAGTTTGAAGAGGGTGGCAGCTCCAGGTACTCCTGCCATGCCTGGGAGCAGCAGGATCCTGGCAAGGTGTGAGAATCTTTTAGAAATTTGTCAGATTTTAACACCAGCCCTGGAAGTACCTTTGATTTAGCTAATGGTGTTGGGCTTCTTTCTTTCTGTGAGTGTGGAGCTTCTGAGGTGAGAAACCTCAGATCTTGGATTGAGAGAACAGCCACCATCTGTCCCCTTTGCGAACTCTTTCCCACCAGTGCTGCTTCCCTGGCCATTCCAAACATTCCCCCAAGTAATGCTGGAATTATTCCTTCTTTCTTCTTGGCCATTGAGTCTCCCTTGTTTGGCCCCAGTGGACACAGGTGTGTTTGCTTTCCTGTACCTCCTGCTCTCCCAGGATTTCCCTCTCACCCCATCTCGATCCTTCAGTTTGCATGGAGACCTTGGGCTTGCAGGAGGAAGGTGGAATGGCCAAGGGCAGAGGAAATTCTGGCAAAAACCAGCCACAGGAACCTGTCCCTGCTGGTGCATCTCGGGGAGGAAAGTCAGTCCAAGGTGCATGAACAGTTTTTT
>WEKX01018716.1:0-11719 GCA_013390025.1 Pitta sordida | reverse complement strand
CCCTGGGGCCGGCGCAAGCACCGGGTCCGGGCCGGGGGTCTAGGGGGGAAGCGGCGCGGAGTTTGAGTTGTGAGCACAAACAGTCACAGCAGCCCCTCAGAAATGGTTCCCTTTGCTCGCCTGTGCCGAGAGACCATGGGAAGGAGTGGAAAATTGTCCGCAGCGCTCTGGAGTGCCGGGGAGTGGAGAAATGGGTGTGGCCTGCATGCATATTAATGACCTGCACTTCTTTACGAGTTTAGTGTTTCACAAGGGCCGTGCCCTGTCCCATTCCTTGCGAACGATGGGGTATAACTGTATATCTTTCCACTAATACAACCCAAAGGCTTGTACCTACTTTTCTGAATTGGTAATTATGCAACAACTGTACTATGTCAAAATTGATGACAAAAAGAAAAGGTTCACCAAAGATACTATCTTGCAAAATATCCTGAAATGTGTTTAGTGAGGGGGTTTAAAACCCTGTGATCTGTCTCCAACAATAATATTTCTGTGCAAGTTTTCTTCAATTTCACATTATAATTATAGAGCACCACAACTATTAATGTTTCCTCTGTGCTCAGTCTCTGAACTAATGTAATACAACATGGAAGTTGTGTACATGGAAGCCCAGGAAGTCATGACAGAGTTAAAATAACTATATATATCTAAAGTATATTAGGATAAAATGACATTTAGATTACTTTTTCCTTTATTTCTTCCACTTCATTGAAATCCTCAGTCCAGCTGAGAAATTTTCTTTTTAATTCAAGTAGATTTACCACCTAAAAATGGTTACATTTTCCTGAATTTAATACCAAAACTATCTCATAACAGATGATATCAGACTTGAGGACTTTCAGAAACATGTCAAAAAAGACATTTTAAATACTCTGACACAGTTCTGCTGTAGTTAATCTTCTAAACAGAATTATCTCAAATAATGTTACAAATACTGCTGATACTATTTCTAGCTGCTTCCAGATTATAAAGTTTTCTAGAATTCTTACCAAACTCGCTCTAAAAAAAATCTCAGTTTTAGTCAGAAGGGAAAAAATCACACCAAAATCAGAAATTAAACTTTTATAATGAATCTGTTTTAAAATATGACTTAATCTGCAGGTTGAAAGATCATCATGCAGGAAGATAAAGTAATCTTTGTATGAATCACTACTAATCAGCTATGCTCAAAAAGGAATGTATCTTTGATTGAAATGCTATATTAACAAGTCTAGAAAATACATATTATTTTTAAAGTATCAGCTCTAAGTTGATAACATACATTTTAATTATAGTTGATGAGCAACTGGCATAATACAGTCATACCTCACCCTTCGTGAGGAAGGGGTCTTGTTAAGGTCTTGTGAAATGTCTAATTTGCAAACACACACGGGCCATTAATATGCATACAGGCCATGCCCATCACTCCACCCCCAGCCAACCAGGAGTGCCGGGGAGAGTTTTCTGCTCCTCCCCACAGCCTCTCACAGCACAGGGGAGCAAAGGCAAGCATTTCTGAGCCCTCTCTGCCTGGGGAGACTCTCCGGAGAATCCCTGGGCTTCTCCTTGGCCACACTGCTGCTTCCTCAGCTGCCACAGGGCTGCTGCCATTGCACTTGCTTGCACTGCCTCTGCGGTGGGGAAGCTCTGGGGCTGCAGCGGGGAAGGGGTGTCCCGGGGTTCTGGTCAGCGCTCTTGGAGCCTGGGAAACCTTAACTTGTGGGCATGTCCCGCCACTGCCCCATCCCAGCACACAGCGCTTGCCCCACTGCCACAGCAGCCAGCCCAGCCCCACTTTTGTGGGGCACTTTTCTGGGGGCTACATCACCACCAGGTGTGCCAGGCACACACTCTCCGGGCACACACTGCATTGCCTTCCCTGCCTGTAGCCATGGAAACAGTAACACGTGCTCAGCGGGGGTCAGGCCCGCAGCTGGGCTTAGAGTAACAGCGGACTGTGTGGCTTGTGGCGGTGCTGTGCCGGGTCTCAGCAGCTGCCCAGGGCATACCACAGCATGAGCCTTCTACTGTAGGGACCAGGCATGGAGACACACAGGAGTGGGGCAGGGACTGGGACACGGCACTGCAGGACCATAAAAGCCATGGTAGTGAGAGGAACTGCACATCCTCCCAGTCCTGCCCCACAGGGAGTGTCGAAGCTGCCCCTCAGGAAAGCAGAGGCACTGCACACGCGTCGGCCAGGAAGCTCCATGAATGACTGAGGCAGATTTGTGAGAAAAATTTCTCACAAACCAGTGAGGTCACAATGGAGGGGTCACAATGCAGCAAGGTATTACTGTATAAAGTTTCCTTTTCATTAAGTCACAGTTGCATACCAACTTGACAGTTAGATCTTCGTTACTATTCTCATTTTTAAATCCTTTGAGTATGATCAATGCTTACAATGTTAAAGAAAAGACATAAAACTTAAGTTCAAATGCTTAATGGGTTTATAAAGATTATTTTAAGAAGGGCTGCTTTGACAGTTTGATTAGATTAACAAAATCAACCAATTTCAACAACACATGTTGCCCTTAAAAATACAGGTACTGCAACTTCCTTCGTGGATGCTACTGCATTTAAATTGGAAGGCACCACTATTACATCATTCCAATGCAAACTTGCATGGAAAATAAACTGAAACACACTGAACAGCATTTGATGATGGCATTTATAAACACACTCCTCCCACAAAAGATTAGGTTGAAAATAAATGAAGTACATGTACCTATGTGTTTAACACTGTTAGGAAGAGGTTTTTCAGAGAGAGAGTAATCGCTCATTGGAATGATCTGCCCAGGGAGGTGGTGGAGTCGCCATCCCTGGAGGTGTTTAAGAGAAGACTCGATGAGGAGCTCAGTGACATGGTCTAGTTGTTGGGAGGCTTTGATGGGTAGAGAGTGGTGCCCGTGCTTCCATGCTTGTGGGCCTGATGCCCGGGTGGCCCTTCGCTTGGGAGTTGGACTAGATGATCCTGTGGGTCCCTTCCAACTCAGAATAACCTGTGAACACCACATTGTTCAAAAAAGCTGGAAGTTCTCTTTTCCATCGCTGTAAAAAACATACCCTTAAAACAACAGTTTAATAGTTCTAGAGAGAGAAAACATTTTTAATCTCAAGGGGAAGGGGAAGAAAAAAAGAAAATATGAAAGCTGCAGTTAGGGTATGTGGAAACAAAGGTAGAAAGGTTGGTGAATTGTCAGTGCTAATTAAGACAGTGGACAAAGAAAAGTTTGTCTAGGCGAAATTAAAGCACTGTGGAACCCTGTAACTGGAATGAAATCACAGTAATCAGCTAAATACAAGTGTACTTTATTACTCTGCTAAAATGAGTTGACGCATCCTTACTGCAATAATATTCTATCTTTCAAAATAATAGTAGCTAAATTCAGTATATGGCACACTATATATTCACTATATGGCACACTATAAACATTACAGGAAAGGGTACTGTTCAACTTCGCAAATTACCAGTTCTGGAGTGTTCTCCTAGAGGCATTTAAAAGAAAAAAAAAAAGTTACGATTTTTTAACTCATTTCACAAGTTACTTACAAATGAAGTTCCCAAAGGCATTTTTTGCAATGTCTGTCAGCATACATGAATGAGAAACTTGTGCCATTGGCTACACATTAACTCAACATCTATCTGATTGTATGAACACAGTATTTTTTAAACATCAGGATTAACACAAACTAAGAAAGCTATATAAAGCACACAATTATTTCTTACAATAAACTAAATAAAAATCCAGTACTAGTTTTCCCCCTCTACTGTGCCAAAATACAGTTCCAGAATTTAACCCACATATCTCGAGCCTGAATTGAAATTTATCTTCCTTCAGTTACTGCTAGTCATGGCTTTCAAAACCAATAGACATGAAGTCACCATCTCTGAAAGATGTTTCCCTCAATAGCTATTTTCACTTTGCAAACTCATTCTTCACAAAGTCATGACAGTATCACAGCACAGAAATGATGGTCAAGTTGTGATTCAGACATTATCCTTTGTCTTGAGTGAGTGTTTTAGAGAAATTTGATTTTTAGCTTCACTGAAAGGTATTACTACCCTATAGAACACATTGCTGAAGACAACTGAGTTAACTGCAGTGAATCTTAATCACTAACTCCTGTGCACAAGTTCATTAACTGCTTTATTAAGCATGCAGTGAAAATGGATTAGTGCAGCCAAAACTGGTGACTACAGAAATCAATGTTCATTCATAGACATACGTTTTAAAATAGACAAATAGACCTATTTAAATTAAAAACAAAATTTAAACCAAAAAAAAGACAGATGTATCAAATCAATTCACTAATTTAAAATATGGGCGTATTGTTAATAATAATTGCTTTGTACACTTAATCAGAGTAACCAGTGCCCAAACTGAAGATTCCTATGCTGAAATTTTTTGTCGTTCCAAACCAAATCTTAATAGCTAAAGGCGACAAAGATTTAGTGGAATAATGCTAATTAAAGATAGTTCAGAGGACAACTGAAATCAGATTTAATTTGAAAATTATTTTCCATTTCTGATGGCATATTAGGCATCACTTTACAATCTCCTCATAAACACCTACATACTGCAGCATGCATATCATTATTTCAGTTTCACAGTAATTCCAAATAAGCACAGAACAGCCAAATTTTAGCACAGATTTATATATGCTTTGAAATAGTTGGAGTTTTTTGATCAGTCATTCCCGAACTACTGCTGGGAGAAAAGAAACTAAATTGGCATAACCACATGAATACTTACAGAGAAAAATGGGAATAAAATTAAGGAACTGAATGACGGAAGATCTGAGTACTGATAGAAGAAGAAAATTACATATTCTATCTGATTTAAAGGGATTCATATTATTCATATTAGACAAAAATTCAAAATAAGAATAAGAACTGGGCTTTTTAAAATTCTGTGAGGGGAAAGTACAGTACAGATTGTCCGGGAAATGTAAGAGAAAAATATATTGAACAAAAAAATCCTATGCAGTATCTACTACAAAAAGTTATGAAATGAGAGCAGCAAGAGCTCTATTGAGAAAAAGAAGAATTCCTGATATCAATAATTGTCATCAGCTATCCGGGGAGAACTGTCATAGAGATGCTCTGAAATGCATATCCTAACTAAGGAAGACAGGTCAGGGGAAAAAAACGTAGATATGCAAATCAACAGCACAAGCTGACAATGAAGTTGTAAGAAAACCTCAGATCACCCATGAATAGGATGGAGAAGGAAAAGCAAAAAAGAACCAAGAACTCCTGTGAGACTGGAAGAAAGGGCAGAATAGCTTTCAAAATAGACAGTCAAGGACAATGCAAGTGGCAGAGCAAAGCACAAGACTGTCATGCATCAGGAAAACAAGAAAGGCCCTAATATTAAAGAAGTAGTGATCATCACTGCGAGCTAAAGCACTGGAGAGACAAAAGAAGATGAAATTCTTAATATTTCATGTAGTTCTGCTGACAGACAAAACAAACAGTAATTACACGAACTTCATAATACCTCTACAAGTACCTATCTTAATAAAATGAAAACACTTTTACTGTGGTTGACTGGATTTGTTGAATCTTAGTTTCTCTTTTCTCTTCCTCAACCCTCCAACGTTGTGTTTGAATGTAGGTACAGTAATCCCTTGAATATCATGGGGGTCAGTTCTAGAAAGATGTCGCAATAACCGAAATCCGTGAAGCAGCGGTAAATACTGTAAATACAGTAAAGCCGGGGGAAAAAACCCACAATGTACTGAAGTTGAGAATGGTGAGCCGCAAAGTAGTGAGGGGTTACTGTATTATGTCTTACACAGTGGCAAGGAGTTAAAACCATCTTGAAAGCTTAATAGCTTTTCAGTGCAGGTTACATTAGCAATGGATGCTTTAATAAGTTTGAAATAAGTAACCAGAGAACTGTACAACGTTAGGATTTTTTTACATTTGTTCAGGCTTTAACAACAAGACATCAAAACTAAATAGAAAAATCAAATGGTAATCATAGTGTAGTAGCTAGTGTTCACTTCCACAAACACCGATAACCAACAGAACTAACAGGACCTTCCGAAAAGAGAATTAAGTAGACTCCTGTTTTAGAATACTAAATTAAGCAATCTGTAATTGTAGTTTAGTCTTAATTGTAATGCAGTCTTAAGACACATCAGTGAAGCTCATGAGAGGAAGGAGCAGCTCCATCTTGCACTGCAGGGGTGGCCTGCAAAGTTCTTGTTCTGCTCTAGCTCCTTTCTCTGGGAATTATGATTTACACACTGACTCCATATCCTCCACTTGGGAATCCCTGCATCCATGACACAAATGTAAGCACAAACAGAATGCAATAGTATTGTGTACACTAACCCTCAGGTTTAAAGTATATTAGGAGTATAAGAAGAAAATCCATAATCAGTAAGTGCAAAGAAGTCTCAGATAAGAATGCTTGTAATGGAGTCTTCCTCTTGTTTCTTTATTTCCTCTTTTTCTAATAATAACAATCTATTTTTAAAGTAATGAAGGAAGCTTAGTCTCCAGCTTTTCTTACTATAAGAGAAATCTGGTTGTAAAAAAAATGCATCTGAGAGCACTCAATAGCTTGGATCTGAGCTGCTTCATGCATCATCAAATGCAATTTTTATCAACAGTGAACCAGTTTGTTATAAACAAATACCCTGAAGACAAACTTACAGTTATCTGTTACTACAGTCATCATTTGGCTTACAGAAATTTTACTGTGTTTAGCTAAAATTAAGAAATCTCTTTGACTTCCACATACTAATTCTAGATTACTGCATTGTCAGTTCCACAATGAAATTTATTAAGTGAAAATAAATAGTATGTTACATAGACACTGGAGCAATATTGTTAAGACAAACCAGGAATAACTGAACTAAAACAGGCTTAACATTTAGCAACACTGTATGTAAAGAATTACCTACTTTTCAGAAGCACTGATATTACTTATTTTAAGAATCTGTTTTATGCAGATCTGCATGACTCACACTATAAAAGTACCAGAAATAAATTTCAATAGATTTGTATCCGGTAGTGATACTTCTGGAAATGGACATTCAGAGGACACAGGTATAGGCAAACTGAGAGAATACTTCCTCAATCAAGAGAAAACATTGAGAACAACCATACACTCAAAAGCAGTTGAAATAACAGTCAAAGGAGATTGAAATCTGACAGGTTTGACTGACACAGACAACTTCATTAAACATCTCAGATAACAATAAAGGACATAAACATAGCAAAAGTGTACAATGCTCTTTCGAGAAGGTTTTCATATTTCTTTCTTAGAGTAAGTATATTTCTCCCTTTATTTTAATAGCAAAATACTCTGAACACAAAATCAATTAATCTAGAGAGCATTGGCCTATTTGCATAAAGAGTGCTAACAAAGGAGTTTCCTCACTGAAGAGCCTCTTCATTTAGAGCAATAGGAAAATAAATTTGTAAATAAAGCCAAATTATATATTTAATGAACACTCACATTAATTTATTTGCTGTCTAATAGAAAGTAATTTAATTCCACATTAAACTCAATAAAATCTTAGAATCAGAGACTTGGGAGGGCTGGAAGGGAACACAATGGATCATCTGGTCCAACCACTCTGTTCAAGCAGGGTCATCCCAAAGCACACAGCACAGGACTGCATTCAGAAAGTTTCTGAATATCTTCAGTGAAGGGAACTCCAGAACATCTTTAGGCAACTTGTTGCAGTGTGTGCTCACCCACACAGTAATGAAGTTTTTCCTCATATTCAAGTGGAACTTCCTGTGCATTAGTTTCTGCCTGACGTCTCCTGTCCTATTGCTCAGCAGCACTGAAAAGAGCCTGGTTCCATCCTCTTGTGGGCACCCTCCCTTCAGATAATTATAGACATTGATGAGGTTCCCTCTCATTTACCTCTTCTGAAGTCTGAACAGGACCAGCTCCCTCAGCTCTTCCTCCTAAGAGAGATGCTCTAGTCCCTTAATCATTTTTATAGCCCTCAGCTGGACCCGGTCCAGGAGCATCATATGTCTTGTCCTGAGGAGCCCAGAACTGGACACAGAACTTCAGGTACAGCCTCACCAGGGCTGAGTAAGAGAAGCAGGATCACCTCCCTCGACCTGCTGGCAATGCTCTTCCTAATGTAGTCCCAGACACCTTTGGCCTTCTTGGCCTGCTGGCTCATGGACACCAGGACACCCAGAACCTTCTCCATAGAGCTGCTTTCCAGCAGGTCAGCCCCCACCTATACTGGTGCAAAATGTCTTGATTATACTTCACCTCTACGCTGGTATTCTTGCTCTGAAAATAAGATGCTTTGCCTATAGCATGAGGGAGATGGGGTAGATGGGCCAAATTGCTTTGTTCACATCTCCACATGAAGAGGAGATGTGGCTATGCAAAATCCTCTCCATGTATACAGACGTCCTAGGTGGGGGGGGGATGCATATACAAAGACAGTTTTATGAAAACTTTTGTAACAATGGAGTTCCACAACTGCTTTAGGACAAAGCAAGCATAGGCTCACCACCTTCCACGTTACTTAAGTGATTTAATTTATGCCAAAATAAAGAGTTATGCAGTCATATAAGGAGACAGATTCGGAAACTCATCTAGACAAAAACTTATCCAACAGAAAATTATATCTTCTGAAAGCAACAGTGAAATCACAGCAAAGATGGACAGTTTGGCATGCCCAGGAAACCTCTGACAGTTCATTCATCAAAAAACATTCACCTTTGCCATTCTAGATGTTTCAGCACATTGCGGGGCAGGAAAGCAGGAAAGTTGTAGTAAAATGAACAATAGTATATGTGGAAGTAAAGGCAGAAAATGTATTAGTGACTGCTTCATTTAGATGTCTCATGTAGAAAACATGGACAAGTATCTTTCAGACACACGCAAAAAACCCCTCTAAAAAAGTATGTGATATATTCTCAGTTCCTGACTTCTCAGTCTGCATAGACAAAACAGATGTGAAGCAGCTACTCCTAATACATACTCATTTAACTTATGGTTAATAAAAATCACAGAATCATTTAAGCGGAAAGGACCTCCTGAGATCCTAATAACCCTGCTAAAGCAAAGTCACCTAGACAGGGCTGTCTACAACCATGTACNTACCTGCGGGGAGGTTGCAGCCAGATGGGTGTAGACCTCTTCTTCCAGGCTGACGACACCAGAACGAGAGGGCACGGCCTCAAGCTACGCCAGGGGAGGTTTAATCTTAACGTTAGGAAGCGGTTTATCACGGAGAGAGTAATTGCATATTGGAATGGGCTGCCCAGGGAGGTGGTGGAGTCGCCATCCCTGGAAGTGTTTAAGAGAAGACTGGACGAGGAGCTTAGTGACATGGTCTAGCTGGGGGGGTGTAGGGCTGGATGACCCTGGGCCCCTTCCGGCTCGGAGTGGCCTGCTAGACTGTGAGGCATCTAGGTTGGTATTATGCTCTGGGATGTGCTCTCGGTCGCTGTACGGGTATTAGATGGTGAGTTGGACTAGATGATCCTTGTGGGTCCCTTCCAACTCATAATTTTCTGTGATTCTGTGATTCTGTGAAGCAGCTACTCCTAATACATACTCATTTAACTTATGGTTAATAAAAATCACAGAATCATTTAAGCGGAAAGGACCTCCTGAGATCCTAATAACCCTGCTAAAGCAAAGTCACCTAGACAGGGCTGTCTACAACCATGTACAGCTGGCATGTATCTCCACGAATGGAAACATCATAAATTAGGCAACCTATGGAAGTGTTTGATGAACTTCACAGGACAAAAATGTTGTATGTTCACACAGAATTCTCTGCGTTTCAAATTGTGCCCAGTACTTCTTGTCCCCTCACTGAGCACTGCTGAGAACTTTTACAAACATTAACATAATCCAAAGAGTAAGGGAACACATAAGGAATACAGATACTCATTTTAAAACTACATTTGAATTTACAGAAAAGTGTTAGGAAAGTCTGATGGATATAGAATCTAAAAGATGAATAAAACAAAAGAGCATATGGATGTGAGAAAGACACTATTCCTTGCTGTCTTCTTGTACAGTAACACAATTCTCTTTCAAACATTAGTATTTAAGAACAATAAAGCCTTCTTTTAGAAAAGCTACTTTAAAGTAGCTAAGGAGGAAAACAAACCATTTGCTAGACTGTATCTAGCATTCTACTAGTATCTTATACAGTGAACCCCTGTTACTCACGGGCTGTTGGGTATGGTCTGCCTCACGCGACTGCTGAAATCTGCAAAGATAGCAAACCCACTACGTAGTCGAGTACGCCATGCCCGTAGCCACACCCCCTCCCCATATAAGGTTTGGGGGCGGTTCTGAGAGCGGGGCTTGTTTCAGATGTCTGGCTGTGCTCCGCCAGGGTGGGGGGCGAGCAGTGAGCAGAGGAGTCCTGGCGCCGTGGCTAGTCCCCGCGCCAGGACTTGTCCCGGCGGCTCGCGAGCGGCGGGATCGGCAGCCAATCAGACTGAGGTCGCGGTAGGTTCTGCACACGCGCCGAGGTCGCCTAGCTCGCGGGAAAATCACCTGCAAATACTGAATCTCGCAAATATCGGATCGCGAATATGCGGGGACTCACTGTATTTATTCATGAAGATCCTGATCAATAAAGCACTTGAAAGTACATGCTTAAATAATGAAATTCATGAGTTGTTCTATTGAAAACAATGAGATCATTCACATTCTTTAAGCTAAGCATAAGAGAAAAGTACTTTCTCGCATCCTCTCTGCATTCCCAACCAACTTCCATTTAGCCATAGAAAAATTAATATCTATTTGAACAGTACTAGAAACTGACTTGAACCTAGAAAAAACCTACCAGCTTTCCTATGCATACCACTGAGTTCTGACTTTGTAAGTTTTCTGCATGCCTAAACACCTTCCACATAATAGGGCATAGATACACATCTTGTTCGTTCTTTCATTTTCCACACTGAACCTTCCCTGATGTCAGTGAAGGCTACCAAAGAAAAACAGACAAAAATTGACAATACATGAATGTATTTGTAATCCACACTTATATTAAAACAGTTGATCTAGTGGTCAAGGATATCATGTCGTTAAAAGTCTTTTTTAATATTGTGAAAAGAATTTTAACTCACTTTTTTGCAGAAATTCAGACAGCTTCAATTTTGAGACAAAGATTTCTAAATTTAAGTGTCAACAAGCACGTGTGTACTTAAACTCTGCAGGTAGCTTAAGCTATAGTCAATATGTTCAATGGAGCCTGAAAAGGGATTTGGCTGACCAGCCACTCTAAAACATAAATCTCATAAATCACTCTAAATCTCTCTCTAGGCTCCTCTGAATTTATTTACTAAGTGAAGTTTAGATATCCAACACAGCAATGAAAACACACAACCCATACAAAGGTATGTACAGTCGTCCCTTAATTATTGCAGGGCCACAGGTCTTCTCCCCCTGCCCCGTGAAGCCCTCCATCCATGATGATAGGAAGCTCATTAATATGCATATTTTCCCTGCCCATTGCACTGCCCCCCTCAGCACCAGCATGCTCCAGGCATGTGTTGGCTCCGTCCTGCTTACACACTGCAAAGGATGGAAGGCTCCCAGCGCCCGTGGGCATCCCACACCAGGAAAAGAGCCCACTTCCCTCCACCAGTCATCCGTGCACAATGGTGCTGGCACATGCCCGCCCTGCCGTCCTCAGCTTGCATCCTTCTGACAGGGGGTATCCAGCTCCCCTGATGTGTCTGCCAGGCCCAGGAGCAGCAGCTGCCACTGTG
>WEKX01018714.1:84439-111176 GCA_013390025.1 Pitta sordida | reverse complement strand
GCCTGTCTTGCAGCATTCATGGGTTGTATTTTGGAAAGTTCAAAATAGAGAATAAACATTGCAACATCCAAGATCTGGACGTCTTTAGGAGCTCAGATAGTACCTGATTCAGTCTGTCAGGAATAAGACATTGGATGAACATCTGTCGAGTTCACTTAAAACCTCTTTGCAATTTCTTCAAGCTGGTGGTTTGGTTGGGTTTGCTGTTATGTATTTGCAAGCTTTTATGTGTAGAGCCCATCACTGCAAAGGCAGCATTACAGGAGAGTTTAGCTAAGTTTTTTTTTTCTTTTTTTTTTTTTAATGGCCAATTTATTATCCTCAGTTTTATAATTATATATTTCTTTTAAATGCGTCTTTCACCTTTGCAGATGATCTTCCTATGTTGAGTTGAGGTTATGGTCACGTAGTAAAATCGTTTTGATGCCACAGCCACATTAGTCACAAGTACTGATGTAGAAACCGATTTGCTCCATTGCTCAGAGTGTACTTTAATAAGGAATTAGTTTGTAGCCAGCCCCTACACATTGTGAATTTGGATATTTATCTCCTCACCAGGGAGAACTCAGGTACTCTCAGGTAGCCATATCCAACAGGTGTGAGTGGGACTGAAATGAGACCTGCTGCACTGGCATGTCTGGTATATTACATGAGATTACACGAGATTTTCCATTTGGCATTTCTTAAAACTGTTGAGACTTCAGACATAGATACATTGGCTAAATTCCAGTGAGGAACCTTTCAGCCCTAACCCTAACACTTCTATTTTGTTCATCTGAGTTTGTTTTTATCAGACTTCTCTCTTCAGCAATAGCTCAGTTTTATGCAAGTCACCTGGAATACAAAAGCTCCAGAGAATATTAATTCCTCTGTCATGGGAACAAGTTGTTACACTTATCTTTGTAAATAGTCCTGGGCCAGAGACAGGGGTTGTCCACTAAAAAAATGATGCTTAGCAGCCACTTCTGCCCCATGTGTTGACCAGTGCAGGCTGAAGTACAGAGCAGGCATACTAGAGCAGGGTAGGTAGTCTGATTATTTCATGGCATAGCTGAGAAGCCTAAAAGTTCTAAATGTCCTCATAAAGGGGGATTCACGTCCCATGTCCTCAATATCCGGCTCGGAGTGGCCTGTTAGACTGTGAGGGAACTAGGTTTGTGTTTACCACCGGGATGTGCGTTCGGTCACTGTACAGGTGTTAGATGGTGAGTTGGACTGGATGATCCTTATGGGTCCCTTCCAACTCATAATATTCTGTGAATTCTGTGAATATTCTTAACCTGACATTTGACAAACATCACCTCAGGGTTTCAAGCAGCTATGTTGCAGAGCAGCTCAGAACATGGGGATGTATATCCAGTGAAGTCTGGGAGGGGGTGTAGAAGAAACCATGTACCTATTAGAAGATAGTTCACCCCAAGGAAACTCTAATTCACTTGATGAGAATTGATTGTATCTTCCCTTGTGAGATACAGTTCATCTAAGCGTGTTTGTTAGAGTAGCAAAGTGCACATGGTCTAAACAGATGACATTTTTACCATTGGTAACAGCAGTAGAAATATGTGACTAGTGGCATGAAACAGTTTTAAATACAGTCTGAGCAATGAGCTAAAACAAGCACCCCCTTCTACTAAACAAAAAGAAAGTGAAAGGCAGATGTGTCTTAGACAAAATGCAGTGGAAGGAGAAGCCACCTGTAAAATACTGTCCCAAGGGACGAAGAAAACGCTCATTGCAACTGTGAACTGTCCCGAGAAATCTGACTAATCTGCCTGTTTAGTCTATCCAGTCTGAGCCCAGTACAAGGCGCAAATGTAAGGTGAACACAAGATATGAATGTCAACAAAGGATTTGAAAATCTGAAGGATTCAAAAACATCCCTGCTACCTTTCCTCATTTGGCTCAGTTGGTTTGGATATCTTTACTCAAGTGCAGAGAGTACCTGCATTGCAGATGTACTTAAAGACCACCCAGCACACACAGAGCTAGTTCTGGGACAGAATTATCTCTGCATAGGATAAATATTTTTATATACATTTTATATACATTTTACAGTTTTCCATCCTCAGTTTGTGAAGCAGGAGTGGGATAATAGCTCTACCAGAGGACTGAATGTAGTGAGAGGAAAAATGACAAAAAAGTAGATGCATTGAAAAGGCAGTAAGTGCTTCTAGAGCAAGGCATGTACTTTCAGGAGGTCCTCAGGTAAGTAGAGCTTAGTAACTGTTGGCTTTTGTTGAAAGTAAGTCGCTCTGATAAATGTTTTTCTACTGCTCTTTCTGAAGAGCTCATGCTATACTTATTACAATCGTAGTGGGGTGAAAAAGTTACATGTGCTCTGTTATGCAACTGATTTTTGCATTCACTGGACTGAATTTGAGTGTGTGAAAGAGTGTGTTTCCATTTATACTTGAAGCTTACCCAGCACATAACCCTTTTGGAAAACAAAACATTCCAAAAATGACATTTGTTTCTTCACATTAATTGGAAAGAAACTTGTGTATAACATGATGCCAGATGCTCGCTACCATCACAAATCACTCCAGAAGTAAAAAATGCAGGCATAATTATCTAAGGAAATAATGAAGCTAGAAGTTTGGGGGAGTAATTTGTCAGGTAAATGAATCTCAACATGAACTGTATGAGCATGGACTGACACCTTATTTATCAGGGGGCTGTTACCTGTTGAGGAGGACAACTGCTTCATTGCTTTGTTTTTCCTCGCCTGTCTTCTGGCTATCGCTTATGCCCCTCCTTACCCAAAACACACATCTAGAAATACACAGTAAATCTCTGAACAACACAAGGTTTGAAATACTCTGGATGTCATTGAAATAAATACTGAAGAAGAAGGAAACTCAGACTCTTATAGTATTATAAAGACTCTGCTTATGAATGTGGAAGAGGATAATGCAGACAGAGCAAATTGCTTCTAGTTTCTTATTTTTGCTGAAATACTACTCACTAGTGGGTTTTCAGGAATGCCAAACCTCACCCAAACCCCAGCTGATTGCAGCTTTCTTTCAGGTTGAACATATAGTTGAACATCTGACAGGAAAATTCTCAGTCTGGACTCTGAAAGTCAGATATAGAGTTACTTCGAATTGAATTAAAGCATTTTTTTTTCTTTTGAAAGAAAGGAAAACCAGTCCAAATTAACGCATTTATTTCCAAAATAAAATGTTTTCTTCTCATCGCATTCTTCTATCAAACAGTTTAAACAATAAACTGCCTCCTCTTCTCCCATCATTTTTAAATACTAAACAATCAGAAGGAAGTGAGGCTATGTGATGGAGACTTGTGGGACTTGTCACTCTAGAAATTTGAACTTGTTGACCTGTTTTAGCCAGATTTAATGTGGAAGAAGAAACATCAGAGGTGCTACTTTTCCAACACATCTTCTGGGAGGGAGGAGGGAGCAGAGGCATAGTAGTGTTCCTAGACTTGGCCCTTCACTTCCAAAGTTAAAGTCAGAACAAATGTATCACTTGAAAAATATTATTTGCTTTTTAGAATAAATGAGCAAATCAATCCTATGCTGAGGGTCCAGAAATATAATGCACTTCCTCTAAATAGAACACTGAATTAAATTAATCAAATTCTTCATCTTGAATGAATCAAATTATGTTGGCTCAAAAATGTAAATTGTTCATTTGTGTCAACCTCCTGGTTTCCAGGAATTCAGACTCTGGGAATAGCATCAACATGCCAGTTAATCTGCTCAGAAACATATTTGAGTTTTAAGTGACTTCCTGACATTTACCTCTTATGTAAGTTATTATGTACATAGAAAAAATGTTATTTTAATATACTCCTGAGGTATGATCATAGCGATGCATGAACACATGCACATGAGCCCATTCTTCTGTCCAGCTTCCTAGGACACTGGTTTCAGCACTTGGAAGTGTGCTGCTGATTTTAAGGCTTTTCTCACTGTTATTCACAGATTCACAGAATACTATGAGTTGGAAGGGATCCACAAGGATCATCTAGTCCAACTCACCATTTAACACCCGTACAGAGAAAACGAACGCACATCCCAGAGCGGTCGGTAAACACAAACCTAGTTCCCTCACAGTCTAACAGACCACTTCGAGCCAGAAAGACCCTACACCCCCCAGCTAGACCATGTCACTAAGCTCCTCATCGAGTCTTCTCTTAAACACCTCCAGGGATGGTGACTCCACCACCTCCCTGGGCAGTCCATTCCCATGTGCAATCACTCTCTCTGTGAAAAACCGCTTCCTAACATTCAGTTTAAACCTCCCCTGGCGTAGCTTGAGGCCGTGCCCCCTAGTTCTGGTGTCATCGGCCTGAAAGAAGAGGTCCACACCCACCTGTTATAATGTGTCTTAGTGTACAATTGCCTACTGTTATGTCTTGATCAGTTCCTTTGATGCAAAGCAAAAGTTGCCCATGTTTGGCTTCTTATTAACACTGCTGCTGCTCTACTTGTAAACAGCAATCGTGTTTTCCCCTGATTTCCCTCATAATGGAATTAATGTGTTTGTCTGGTCATACTTTTGCAAGGAGAAAATGTGTATCTGAAGTAACAGGAGCTGGGATGGATATTTAGACCTGTAGGTTAAAATATTTTGTAATTAAAAAGGTTAAACACACCATTTCTTACTTGCGCCAAACCTCAGAAATCATCGGAGCAAGTCTGAGGCAACAGTGGCGGATGTGTTTATTACCTCTTAAATATAATATTGATAGTAAGTTATTTTCAGTTTCTGATGTCACAGGACATAATGATGGGTGTAACTTCTTTTTATAGTGTGCAGACCGTCATCATTGAGGGAAAAAAAATGCATCAGAAAGAATCATAATTGGGAAAAGAGAAAAGAAGTTTTCAGTTAATTAACTTCAGTAGAATGAGGATGGGAAGGAGGACAGAATCAAACAAAAAACAAGAAAAGGGATGAATCTGTTGCAAAAGAAAAATGTTAGGATGAACTCACCTGGGATCCAAATATTTTGAAACTTAAAAGGATTTCTTTTCTTTTGAGGTTCACTCAAAACAGTCTCCAGTGCATTTTAAAACAACATTGCTAATTGTTTCTTCCACAATGCCTGACAGTCAGACAGACTTTTAAATGCTCTTTCCAATTACTGCCACAAAACCATTTGTATTGTATCAGTTGAACTATTGAAACAGTTTTACTGCAGCACAATGGAAGTCTTACTGCACCTCTCTGTGATGTAGCAAATGACATTTACTGCATTATCTACTGTCCTGTGTTGTGCCATCGAGAGACTTTCTGTCAGTTACTGAAACAATGTTTTGTATAAGCTGAGAACTGGCCTTCAGATCAGTCTGTGCCTTGTGGAGACACAGTCCTGCAGAGAATCTAGGGTGTTTCCAGTGAGGCAAATATAGCTGCAGTCACTTAGGAATATGGGAGGAAAGGATTGGCACATCTTTATGTTCTGTCTTTCTGGTCTCCTCTCATGTGAAGTCATGAGTATTTTAGACACAATGTAGGTCTGACTGTTAGCCATTAAAGCTGCTGTTGTTGCACTACCTCTCTCTGAATTGAAACTTTCCCTTAATAAATGTTTTGAGGAGTGGCCAGTGTGGTATTTCAGGGGTGATCCCCACAGTGTGGTGAGTTAGTGCTGCAGGGAGCAGTGAGGAAGCAGGAACCCACTGGGGCAAGCACAGTCAAAACACATACACAATCCCTGTTTCTCATCTTTCTTAATTTGGCATTGTGACAGTGTGATGAAGACTGCAAAATTGAAGAAAGAAATGAATGATGATATACTAAAATAATTAAACCTCATTTGTTTGTGTATCCATGAAGCTGCTGGTCAGCAGTGAAATCTAATCATTGCTGTGTTCAAAAGTACAGAAATCTATTATGTTCTTCGTTCTTTGATAGTTCAGGGAACCCTAGGAATTGTTGTTCATGAAGAATATTTATTAGATTTAGCTTCCTCTTTATTCTTCTTTTGATGAGGGAGGGCAATAGCAGCAGTCAGTTCAGACTTCCTGTCTGATTTGGTCATCAGCTTATTGCAAAAGTATCTGACACCTCTGGTTATTATTTTTCAACCTTTTAGTGTATACTGCAAGAAATTGCTAAAATACAGGATTAAATGAGATATAGAGCTCTTTAGAGTGGGTGCTTTGAATTTTAGAGATGCTCATGAGCAGGCATACAAAAGCAACTGGAGTCTCTTCTCTGTATCCTAAGAAAGGTGGGAAGGAAAAATGACCATTTGTAGCCTAAAAATGCCTATAAGCACAGAAAATGTGAAATGCCCAAGATGATAGAATATGCTCTAAATACGTAGCTCTATATGCATCTGAAGCTATGCATCTGAAGCTGGTTCCTTGAGCATATAGACCCTTCTCTCTCACATTGTATTTGCAAGCATTATTTTTATCTGAGAAAAATATAATCCAGTCAAGTAATGTGCAGGATATCATGTAAGGAATATCTGTTGTTGCCCAGTACATGCCAACATCTGTTTATTACATATGGGAAGTTTTCAAGCAGTCTATATAGAAACAATTTTGGTAACTGAATATACTATGTTTCTCCTGACTCATTATTTATATTAAGAACTCATGTTTGATATGGCAGCTCTTTCTTTCTCAAGAGCTTCTTCCCTTGTGATGATTAATATTTATATTTTGCTTTCATTTGTGATCTATTCTTGTTCCTACCGAAGTTTAAGTGTGATGTGCTGCAGAATGACAGCTTCAGGTGAGAAGCAGACAATGGAAATAATTGAATGTCTGATCATGAATGGCTAATGGCATGGGGTCATTCCCAGGAGTTGACTGGTGACAGACCATTCAGGGAATGTAAAAGCTGTTGTGTGAACTGAGATTTATTTACTCAGAATCACCTGTCTCAGTACCACCTTTGGCTGTGATGCAGTAAGCATGCTCTAAAACTTACTCAGTGTTCCTAGACCTTGTACGTGAGAAATTTTTACTCCTGATGAGTTCTTACATTTAAAGCAATGGAGCAGTAGAAGGATCACAGTACAGAGGGGATTTCATTCCAAGCCTGACCGTGTCTTGTATTAGACATTTGTCTATATAAAGAGTAAACAGACAAAAAAGCCTAACAAAACTGCCAGGAAACAGGAGCAGAGTCCCCAGCAGGTCCCTGGCCTGCGATGCTGTGCTCAGGCAGGCGACACCGCGCTCTGTGTCTCAGCCATCTGCTGGGGTGTGTTCAGTGCCTGCTGCCAGCCTCGGGCGAGGGCACACAGCCCCTGCCAGCAGCTCCTTGCTCCGCAGGCACAGGGTCCTACGAGGCCAGGGCTCCTCCGTTCCACTGTGCCCAGGGTGCTACAGGTGTCCTGGGGACGCACACGGGTGCGGCGGCCACTGAGGATCCCGCTCTTGCCATCACTGCTCTGCTGCTGAAACGGGTTCGTGGTTTTGGAGCAACATTTCCACTTTCTCTCAATTCTGGCGCGGTTTTTTTCATGTTTTGACACACGGTGACCAGTAGCCCTCCTGTAGTTATTTTCCGTTCACTCATCCAACTGAATGCTTTTGTAGATGCGTTTCCAAGATCTTTATCTGCACATTTTCACTCAGGAGCAAACTCTGTAACAAGAGATTCTATGACTCAGCTGCATGTCTGATTTATTCACTTAAATCAATTTCGTCTTCCCCTCCCTCTTTGGAAAACCGACTTTTGTCTCCTATTGCTTCTCCATTATAGCATACATCTTCAATTTGCATACAGATAATCCCTACATAATCTCTGGTCATTTTGCGTAAGTATTGGAAAACATTGACCTTGAAGTGGTAACTGTTATTTTTACAAATGGAAAAAAAAACCCCATGTTTATAAAAGATTTGGGAAGGTCTTTTTGTGTGGAGTGTTAATCTTAAGGATAAAGACAAAGAAAAGAAAAAAAACATTGCCCAACCAGTACTCCATAAAAATGCAAATACTGTTCTTTCAAAAATAAATTAATTTGCAGGATTAAAAACATGACTGGAACAAAATATATAAAATATAAAACATTCTAGGGAAAAGGTAGCTATTCTATAATGTAAAGCCAATTGAAGCTCTTTTACCAGTTTGTTTATTGTTCATATTTTAATTAAGTTGCTCCCTAATAGAATATACTTTTTGTAAGAAGACTTTAAAATGTAAACAATCATATCTCCAAACTTTAGCTGAGTAATTATGTACATTTTAATTTTAGCTCTGGGGAAGTTTTGGGATCAGTCTTTGGCAAAAAATTTCCTTGCTAATTGCTGACTGGAAATGTTACTGTGTCAACCACAAAACAATAGAAAACTGAAGAAAACATGAAATACCAGCTCTTCTGATAAAGAATTTTTTAGCTGAGGATAGCTTGCATCAATTCTATGTATAATAAATGGGATATTTGTCTGAATGGGAAAACACTGCAAAGAATGAATAGAAGTGCTGCAGTTTTGTGTGACTTGAGCAAAGGAATGAACTCGAGAAGGATGCTTGTAGCAGGACACGCTTAGAGAGTGCTAGTATTTTGCATCCTTGATATAATTTTTATTTTTCTGCTATTTGCAAATAATTAGGAGGCTCTGAGCTGTTCCCTACAGTGTGGAGCCAAACTTTGAAATTCCTGCCCAGTGTTTGCTATGATATAGTACGTGTACATTTTGAAGTTTGCTGAAGTATTTTAAGCAGAGTTTATGAAGTGTTTATGGCATGATTTGATCGAGGTCCTCCTATTTATTGGAGTGATAGTTTTTTTAGTAAAATTTAAATCAGCCCTCAATAATTCTAGTAGATTACTTTTGTAATTCTAATGTTTATCCCGCTGACTTGTGTGTTACACTTTGATTTTAGGGAAGATTGTGCCATCTAGCTGGTATTGCCCCTACTATGAGAAGCATCGTTTAGAAAAGCTGAGGATAAAAATATGTTTGCCTCATTGCCCATCTCTGCATTCTTTTCTCTTATAATTCCATGTGTGTGCTTGCTCCCCTAGTCTGCTGCAGGACCTAATTTATCTGTCTATAACTGCTACCTTTGAAGGCTGCACTGATCAATTCTGTAATAGCAGAGAAGGTTCTTTGCACCTCTGGTATAGAATTTTGCTTTGGAAAAATATCAGAACATCAGCCCAGGGAAAACAGGTAACACACCCTACAGCAGTTTGAACATATTTGCATTTGTGGGTGGATCAGAGACTTATTAATATTGTGGAAACAAATAATGTTCTTGAGTGGTTCTACTTTATTTAATGACATAGATGAAAGACAGAAGATCTGGAAAAAATGTACAAGTGTTCATGTGCAGGTTTAGATTTGGGGTATTTGTCTGGTACAGGACAGGCCTGGGGAACAGAGCCCTTCATGAGGCTAGTCCATAGTGCCTAGAGGTAATTAAAATGTCGAAGGGGATGCACAGAGCCCTTATGGAAGAATAGAAATGACTGTAGAATCATGGAATATCCTGTGTTGGAAGGAACACAAAAGAATCATCAAAGTCCAATTCCTGGCCCTGAGCGGGACAGCCCCAAGAATCACACCATGTGCCTGCGAGTATTGTCCCTCAGGGTTCACCTTGCACGTTTGGTGGCCTGCTTAGCTCTGCTCTGGGAGATCCCTTGCTCTTGTGCCTCTTTGTACATTGTGTGCCCCCATCACAGGGCAGCACAGCAGAGACTGGCCTGGAAGGTCAGTGTTCAACTGTCTCTCCAATAAAGCTGTAGGTGAGTGAAGCAGTTGCATTTTTTTAATCTTTCTGTTTGGCCTTGGACACTTGCTATCTAATTACCGAGCACCTTATGCAGTGAACCATAGAACTGGCTTTTTCAGTGAGCTTGTAATTCAGTCATCAAATCATACTGACCCTTCTTTTTATCCTCTTTCTGATGTATTTATAAACTTGCTACCTGTGCCTGAGACAGCAGAAGTTATTTTATAATCTGAACTTCAAAGATGCTGAGAAAATTCAATTCTCAATGATTTTCTTGTGTTCTCTGCGAAAGTAAAGCTCATCTATATTTCCACTTTGTTCTACTGCATCACAATGATATTTCATATGAACTGAGAGGAGGATGAAACCTCTTTAATAGCCTCCTGATTTAAAACAGAGCTAAACTTGAAAATTTGCTACTTATGCAAAGATAGGAGAAAATGTATTATGCAGGGAAGTGGTGTAGCAAAGCAGCACCTGTCAGCATTTATCTTGCAGGTGTATATGCCAGCTTTTGGTGTCAGGAACTGTGCAATGTGAGATCCATGAGCTCAGCAGTGTAGATGCTAAATCCAGAAGCACCAGATAAAATGCTTGGATTTGGAACACTACTTTTTGTCAGGGTGTTGCCTAAATATGTGACATTTCATTGTGAGTGCTACATGTAAGTGATTTTCCCTCTGCGTATTAAACCTTGGAATCATTCATTCCCACTTCCCCTTGCTTGTCCCCGATGAACTTCATGGACAATTGAAAAGTTCTATTTGGAAGTCTTACACGTAATTACAAATAATATAGATCTTAAAAATCCCTCTGTTTTACTCAACTCAACAGTCAAAGCACTGCCTCAATGAAGTACATTAGGCATGTCCTTAAACTACACTTACAATGTTCTGGGTCAGCAATTGCTACTGACCTTCAGCTTACACTGGGAGCAGACTCAAAACTGCCCAAAATGGGCATTGCCCATTTTTTTCTGCATTAACTTGCTCCCCTACAAAGCCATTGAAAAAATATTTCTCACCTATTTCATTTTATAAGTTTGCCCTGTTAGATGATAGAGTGTGTTTTTGTACTCTAGTGACTAGAGTGGTGTGCATTATAAAAACACCCGGTGTTGTCGGCTTTTCACTAACAATATATGTTTTTAGCTGCACATGAACAAGGAAGATTAAAACAAAGACTTAAGAGGTTTCTGGTGAATTGTGGAACATGGTATAGGTATTCCCATGTTTCAGAGGATCTCACAAAATAGCCATCCTTGCAGGGAGGGCAGGAAGGAATTCTCTACTACTAGAATACTGCTTCTATTAAAAGATGTTTTGTAAATGCCGAATTGTATCCTTGGAAAAATGTTAACAAGTATGTAGGAAATAACTGTGAGTCCAAAATGCTCCCCTGAGTTAGTAATTCATTATTATTGTTTTCCTTCTAACTGTGGTTTTCCCTATCATTTGTATTTCCTTCTTCATTCCTGTTATTAGCCTGTGATTAAATTGATTGCGCTCTTCTTTCTTGAGCTCTGACAACAACAAAAAAGAATCTCTCAACAAAGTATTCAGCAGTTTGGGTACTTCATTATTTTGTTTCTAGCAATTGATGAGAAGGTATTGTTTAGTGTTTTTAAGAGAACAAAGAACTTCAAATATTTTAAAATGCATGTACTCAAAAATGAAATGTGTAACAATATTGTACTGATGGCATCTGCTGTGGGTTGGATTCTGCAGGAGAAAAATTAGAGAAAATTTATTACAGTCCCTTATCAGATGATGCTCTACCATTTTATGACATCGTCAATGCTTTCTCCTCTAGGCATCTGCTACTCCCACTTATAAAGTGTTTTCCCTGTAGGAGAGGCACCATAGTCTGTTCTGGCCTGGAAGATCCGTGATGCTGATGTCTTTCTAGCTCAAGTGTCAGGAGCTGCATGTACTTATTGCTCCTAAGCAGAGTCTCAGTCTTCCTTGACTGTCTTAAGCATCTCTACAAGACGTTTTTCTCTGTGTAAAGGCATCCTCTGAAGATGATGCTGAGCAGTGATCCTTCTCCCTTCCTGGTTTTAATGTCATTTATTTTTTCTCCTGTAGACCTCAGAGCTTTCTCTAATATGTTTAGAGACTTTTGGGGATAAGTGTGTGCGTGCTTCAGTCCGCACTGCTGTTTGTTACGGGCTGGTTGCTATCTGTTACAAGTATTAGCTGTAAACTGCAAGGCTTGTAAGCAGGTTGTCATTATTCAAGGTTTGCCATTGGCAAGAAGTGGGAATATTTACCCCCACCATTAAGGCCTAAGAGCTTTTCAGTCAGAGCAGAGCTGTGGGGTAATTGTATTTGCCCTTATAATTTCTAGACATAAAAGCGGGAGCCAGGATGTCAGCAACTTTCTCAGTGCATTTTCCGGCTGCTGGTGGCTTCAAAGGATCGGCAGGACTAACAGGGGCAGCTGCAGACTGCAGAGGGATACAGGTTGGGTTGAGTAGTTGCTGTAGTAGCTACTAGTGCTGGAGTTTGCAGCCTGGTGAAAAGGTACTTGAAAGGAACGGACTTGCATATGTATGAAGCGACATGTAAGTCTTCATGAGCCTCTCTGGCTTTGAATTTCTTGTCTTCTTCATTCTTGTACCTCCTTCGACAATTTATTTTTTCTTATGACAAAACAGAAGGGTTTTCTGTCTCAAGTTCAGCCATCTTCCCGTGGAATATGTATATTGATCCCAATAAAAACTTCTGGGGACAGCTGTTTGATAGTCAGGTGTTCTTGTAGCAATACCTAGAGAGCCGAGGCAATAGTGCAGTGTGGGCCCTGGTTCACATGAGGATGTGGCAGTGGCTGTGCCAGAGCACACCAGGAGCTTCCAAGGATGAGCTGCTCACTAGTTGCTGGCAGAAAACAGGAAGGATAATCTAACAGAAGGTGAGATGCTGGTCTCTGTAACATCTACCCAAGCTTGGGTTTGTATGAAGAGGTTTATGAGTGTGGAGAGTGCATAAGAATCACGCCTGATGGTTTCACTAGTTCCCTCTCTGGGCCTGATGCAGTGTAGGAAAAGAAATGAAGTGTTTTAGCATGACCAACAAGACTGGGTGTTGCTAGATGTGACCTGCTGTCCCTACAGTAATTTTGCAAACAGATTCATATCAAACCTCTTCTTAATGAAATATTCCATAAAATATAATGAAAACAAATAGAATGCCTTGAAGACATAAAATAGTTTTTTATTTCCAAGGTTTATACTATGAATCACTCCCTTGATTTGCATCCTAATAATCTGATTTATACGCATTTGTTGTTTGCTTCTCTTTATATATAATCTGTTGTCTGATCCTGGTTATCTTCTTTTGGGGCTAAGAGAGGATAATAAAGTTGTGATGCAAAACAACACAAATGCTTAATTCATCAAAGTCACGATTTTTCATGCATTGCAACGCATATAATAGATTAAACCAATGCAATAAATTAGGTGAACCCAAATGGTCGTAATTCTTGACTTTTCATTTAATCATAAAAATTGCAATATTCTTAGCTTATATATTTTCCATTAAAATTGAGATTTTCCCCATGAAACGGTACTGGACTTGTTAGGAAGGAACTGCTAATAATACTCTTTAAGTGATCAATTAATTATATTGACACTCTAAGACTTGTAAAATAATTTCTTCCTCACACTTCTTCTGGGTGATGTGTGGTTAAATATATTGAATTTAAGTAATTATTATGAAAATGTTTCAGTTTTCTAATAATTGTTTTAGTATGTAAAAGATGAAATTTTAAAATACACTTTGTGCAAAGAGATGAAAAAATACATATTAAATAATATATCTTATCCTTCAGTCTTAAATAGAGTTTTCAAACTGGATTTTAAGAATTTTTTTCTTCAGTTTGGTTTCATGAACTCTGAAGTCATTACAAATGAGGTAAAATGCAGATCACCAGTCTGTCCATCAAGGGAGGGCAATGCTCATCCAAGTGGAAAAGCTGGTTTGGCATATTACACGTTTCTGTATCCACTTGAAAATATTTTCTATTGTATTTTTATGAATTTGTTGGGGTTTTTTTAATGGTGTTTTTCTGTATAGAATATAGAAAGATTTTATGTTCTGTCTGAAAAAGTAAGAAGCGTCTGCCAAAATAATTTTTTTCTGCCACCCTGTTAGAATCTTCATGTGCGTAAAACAGACAGGAAAATGAAAAGAGGGGCTCACATGTTAGTTCACAGAAACCTTTTCTTTGCAGTACAGCATGAAATCTGGCTTAGAAAACTTAGGTTTGGTCTGATTTATATGAAACTCTCAGCACAAACTGCCTGGTTTGTATCACACCTGGACATGCTGAGGACAACTTGCAATGTCCTGACCTTGGCTTCTGAAAGAAGAATCAAATTAATCTAATCTTTGTATTCGTATTCCAGGTATAAATTTCCCATGTATTCTTGCAATTTTGTTGGAAATGTTTAGTCCTGAGAATTGTGTACCCAGTTGTGCCCGTACCAAATATCTTCTGAGTGGCACCTTTCTATTTTAAAGGTTTTTCTTTAAATTAGGCAAGCTGATTAACCGAATCTTTGGCAGAATGTTGAAAGAAGGTTATAATGGCCTGCATGCAATTCATGGCAAAGGAATGTCCAACTTCTTGTGCTATATTACTGTCAGGGTGTAGGGTTTTTATTGTTTTTTGTGGTTTGTTGTTTTTTTAAAGATAGAAGAGTTGTAAGTGAGATGGATTGTGTTAGGATGTATAGAGGAGCTGAACTGTGTAAGCAGAAGGAGTGGTTAATGAGGTAACAGGACATAAGAGGAGCCCATGGACCTTTTCAGGGTGCTGGCTGTGTGTTTGAGGACCTTTTTTCTTTACACTCACTTCAGTTCCATGCAGCAGAAGGATCTCTCTTACTGATAAAATCAGAGCTATGGGAACAAACCCTTTTATTGTCTTCCCTAATGAATAGTTGCAGAAACACCTCATTGAAATTAAAAATAAAAAAAAAGAAGGAAAAATCAGTCTTGGGAAGAATCTTTAGGGAGCTGTGTTTATCTTTGAGGAGGGCAGGCAGTAGGTACAGTTGCTCTCCACAGAGTCAAGATAGCTGTCGTGTATTTCGAGCCAAATTGCTTTTTCTGCCTTTGCAATTTCTAATGTGTATATTTGCAAGTATTGCTGGCCAGGTGACATCAAGCTGGAAATAAATGCCTTTTCATCTTTCTGTAGAGGAAGGAAATTGTTTTTATATGAGATTTTAGGATAAAGTTAAGTGTTTGCACATAGAATTAATTTTTAATAAAAGAGAATGTAGTGGCCCTTGGAGTAGGATACTCCACCCTAGCTCTCCTGATATTTGAATAGTTGGCCTCTGAGAGATTTCTCACAACTGATACCAAATCAGCTGATACACCTCACTTTGTTCCTTGTGGCTGAGTCTCTTTAGGGTAGGAAAACATCCTTCCTCAGTGGTAGGTTCAGCAGAAAGCCTGAGTGATGACTTGTCAGTTGTGTTGAATTATTCTCCCACTCTGAGAAGAGAAAGTGCTTTATCATTGTGGAAGAATATGGAAGGGGAAGTAAAAAGGGAAGGAGGAGAGGGAAAAGTGAGAGAAGACATTCTGTATTAGTGTTATCACTGGAACTCTCTAACATTGCTGGCGGTATTGAGGGTTCTTTCATTTACACTCCCTTTACAAATTCTAAATTCACTTTAAGTGGTGTGCGTGTTCCCTCACTGAGCCTTTATATGCTGAGTTTCTGTCCAGAGCAGATTTTTATGATTGCTATAAATCCTTAATAAAAAAGCTTCTACAAGAAATGTCAGAGATTGAACTAGAACATCATGAATAAAGTTGTGGAGGAAAGTGTGTTGAATAGAAAGCCAGTGCTAAGAAGCTTGTGCTGTGTGGATTAATTCCCCCAATATTCCTACAGTAAAAAAAGCAATTAAAAATTGGTGCCTCATTGAAAAAAAAATATTGGGGGCATGTGGTCTGCTGGACAGCTGGAAGACAAAGGTATATTTGTGTTCATTATATTCCACTCAACACCCATAATCCATATTGTTCATAAACTTTAGCCATGTGCTGCTTAGGATTCAGTTCACATTCCTCTGCCACATTCTGCAGCCATCACATCATCTGCAGAGGCAGGAGTGACTACAAAATAGTACCAGAATGGAGCAGCCCAATGACTGACCTGGGAGACAGCAACTGTTTGCTGAAATGATTAAAAGAACAGTGTGCTCATGGCCCCCCAAATATCTCCCCCAAGAAATATATATTTTTGGCAAGTTTCTGTCCCCTTCTGAAGAAAAATGTCTTTGCAAATCAAGAAAAGAGAAGAGAAAATGTGGGGAGGTGGTGTGTTGCATCATTTGTATTTCTGTTCTTGCACTCTTTGGAATGAAGGATAAGTGGATGTGCTCAAAACGTTCCAAAAGTGTAACCAGCAATGATTTTCAATATAGGAATGGCACAAAAGAAGATTTTATTTAGATTCATTCACATAGTTGACAATTGCTGACTCTTTTTCATGATTAATACAGGATGACTACTGTTGGAATTATTAATGCTGTGTCTGATTTGCTGAGTTCCACTTTATTGATTTTATTTTGATTGGAGCAAGACTGATTGCCACCTTGGAAAACAAAGTTGTCCTTGAATGACACTATTTAAGTATTACATTCCCCTAAACATTCATTAAGGCTCCTGCTTTAATTAAACCTAAGTATTACCAGTAAGTCTTTGAGGTGCTAAAATAGAAGCAGCAGTAACTGGACAAACCTGAAGGCCTTTTCCTTCTCACTAGAAAACGTCTAAATTGCTCTGGAAGAAAGCAGAAGTACCCAGTGAAGGTTCTGAGGGTTTTTTTTTAGAGATCAATGACATTAAAATGTGACTTTCTTCCCTATGTGTTTGTTCCTAATGGTTCGTGAAACACTTTTTGCTACTTAGAGGGAAAATCTGTTCATGTCTTTTGATTTTGTGTTCTTTCAATGACTCTTTGAAAGCTAATGAACTTTTGGGCAAAGGAAGAAGCCAGTCTGGTAGGCTCTAGTTCTAGGTTCATAAGGTCTAGGGTCCTATTTTTCTTACTTACTTGTTGCGTGGTATTGGACAAATAATATTTTTTTCTTTTATTTCATGTTGTGCCTTTTTTGCTGCAACCTTAGTTTCTTTTAATGAGAACCTTGAAGTTGATTTATAATTTTGTTCTTCCTTGCCGTTTTTACAGGCCACTGCATTTGTTTTGCATGATATCTTGTGTTATCTTCTCTAACAGTTTTGCCATGTCCCACATACCTCTGTCAGTCATCACAATGCCAGTTCTCACTCAGTGAAAATCCACTTCTATTGGCTCTGCCGCACTCCTGTCAACCAGTATTCTGTTTGTGTGCAGAAAAAGCTAAAAATACCATTTGTGTGTGTAGAACTTTTTAATGTGTAAATCTAAGTTGTTTAACAATTCCTGTCTCTGTCCCAGTGTCAGTGGGTGCAGAGAACACAGGCTGACTTCCCAGGGTCACATAGCCAAATTAATGGCAGAATAAAATGCTAGAAGCAATGATATGACATGTCCTGCTTATGAAAAAGGCTGTGTACAAGCAGGTACCTTGATATTTTACACAGCTCATGCTCCCTAGGATGAGCAAGACTGTTTAATAAGAATGCATTTACTTCTGTCTTCAGAATATCATAATAGATATTTTGCTAATATTTTCTGCGTGACACATCTGTGCCTCCTTAGGAATTTATCCATTCTACAGCAAAATAGCTGCTGTTGAATCAGCAGTTTCCTAATACAGTGTAATAATAAAGAATGTAAGAGATTTTGGCAAAAGAATTTGCTTAGTGTATCCTATTTTATGATGAGAGGTGTCATTTGGGCTTTCAGGTAAAGTGCTTGAAGAATTTCAGTAATAAAATACTGTGTTTTGTGCACTTTTGCCTCCTAAAAAGTGACATGTACTTGTTAGAAATAAAATAGAGAACTTAACTACAGATTTGCTTTGGTCCAGTGAACTCTGGATAAAATAAGGAGATTCTGTCTGTTGCCTTTTATTACTTATCATTGCTCACTCAGCTGAGTGGACTCAAACATCACACTTTTGGAGTTTAATTTACCAACTTTGCTATCTGTAGAAAATGTAACAGTGTACATAATGAGACAGACAATCAGAATTTGCTCAGGTTTATTAATGCCTTATCAGGACTTTGGAAGGCTTAGCACACACGCACTCTTCATTTGCTTTATCTCTCTTCATGAAATTTGAAAACAACTTAAGCAAAGGTGTTCTCCATGGCTCAATAGCTCCTCAGAGCTCTGTCAGAGACGCATTGGTCAGATAAATCAACAACATGGAATGTTAAAGATTACCTCAGATTTAGTTTTAATTGTGTGTCAGATGGGTTCAAAAGCCATGGCATGGCTGCAGAGGCAATCCATGTTTATAGAATGATTCCTGGGTAATAGAAATTACTGTGTGTAGGCTAAAAGGACTGTATTTTTTCTAGTGAAGTCAAGCTATGAAAAACAAAATTCCGTGTATTATTTTGTAGCAGTAATTGAGACTGATTGGTATCTTAACCACTGTTTATATGTAGTTCTTTAAAATGTCATCAGACATATCCTAGTGCAACTGGAAACAGTTATGGTGGTTACAGGTAGAATCCCATGTAATTAATGACAATTTCTATTGATAGAAGAATTCTGGTACATACAGAAGAAATCAAGTTACGGCCATGAGACAGTGTTGTTTTATGCTACCTTTGTGGACTATGTTAGAATAGTGTGCTTCTAATGGGAATCCCCACATGCCTGAAAATGAGCATGGCCTTCGCATATCATAGGCTGCGAAATTTTTGGGATGAGTTGATAGAGAGGATTTAGGTTTGGAACACTTGGGCCTGATCAGTTCTAATGTTTAATTTTCAGAGTAAATCCCAGCTCAGGTTGGCCCTGCTCTCTTATGCTGAAAAACCTATCTATATATATTTTTAAATATAATTTCTCTAGTACATATAAGTAATTTTGAATATATAATCTAGTCTCCACACCTTGATCTGGGAAAAAGCTGTGGTGTGTTCCTACTGCAGAGTGGAAAACATTGTAGATGGCCTCAAATGGCATTGCCATTGCATCCACCAGGTGGAATTAGTCTCATGTTACTGAGCTGGAGTCTCCATTTGGGTCACCTTGGAGCTTCCTGCTCTGCCAGCCACTGTGCAGCACTGGCTTGCTCTTGATTCCCTATTTGCAAGCTAAGATTCCCAGTATTAAAAGTCATCGTTCTGAATTGAAACACATCTCAGAAACTTCCCAATGATTTTCATCTACTACAAAAAATCGATTCAGTCAATCTGCCCTAATACAGAGGTTCCTTATATTAATTATTTCTTCTCATGCCTGCCCTTACCTAGCAGTCACTGACCAGAGCTGCTGGCAGTTTTAGTATTACAGAGTGTCCCCTGCTCCCCTCCAGCCACTGCTGGGTGTGCTACAGTCTAAGTTCAGCCTTAGAGAAATTAATTAGCCAATATAGCCCAGAAACCAGGATCAGCCGAATTCTGATTTTGTCATAAGGGTTTAATTTTTCACGGCAGTGGGGTAATATTGTGAGTATTATGCCTGTCTGGTGCCCTGTGCTGTCCCACCCCATAGATGCCCAAATCCAGAGCAACTTCTTAAAACAGCACTGTTCCATTCATGTCTCCATTCAATATCATCCTTAGTTATTGTTCCGTCTGTCCATCCTTCTCTCCATGTGTGGGTTTTTTCAGGTATTTGTTATCCTCTTATGGACTTCTCGTCCCCCTCTTCTCCACTGACATTAGTGTCTAGAGATGTTTCTCTAACATCTTCCCACTCTTCTCTCCAGCTGCAATTGCACAGGTCACACAGATTCCCCCCCACCCCCCCTGCCCTTCCTAAATCTTATCCCAGAGGTACTATGGCCATCACTGATGGGCTTGGCCTTGGCTGGGGATGGGTCCATTCTGGAGCTGGCTGGGACTGGCTCTTACAGGCTTGGGGGAAGCTCTAGAAGCTTTTCACAGAAGCCACACTTGTAGGCCCACCCTTCTGTCCCACACCAATTTTGCCACACAAACCCAATACTCCTTTCTATCAGAGGAAACCCCAGGCTTTGTTTCAGGCCATACAGTGCATACTTTACAGGCGAACCCACCTTTGGCTGTGTATTCCCAGCCTACTTTGTTGGTATTTATAAAGTGTTTTCCTCTGGTCTGATTTTGAGCAATCCGAGATGCCCTGTGACTCCAAGACAGGTGATGGGCCTTTGTTCTTTTTAATATCTCAGTATTACCCTATGACTTACTTAGGTCCTGTATAAATTGCAACTGAGAATTTTGGAGGCTTGACAGTATATTCAGTTATCCATTAAACCTGAAACGAAGAATAGATATTTACCGGATTTGAATGTTACGTTGGCAGCTTATCTTATTTGTAGCCAGTCTTGAGAGAGGAATTTCAATACAAATGATTTTGATTATCAAACCAGTGTGAAGGGATTAATTTTAAAGTATTAACTACAGTCACCGATAATCAAATCATAATTGCTCTCTGCCTTCCAGTCTTGTAACTCTTTATTTCAAAGTACCATAGTTTTGAAAAATCATACTTTGAGAGTGAAGTGAAATTTGACATTAATTTTAGTAAAATGCATTGACTTTTCAGAAGCAAATAAGAATCTATCCTCCCTAGGTCTGCACAGCTTCATGGCTGCCACTGTGCTGGGTGGCACTGAACACTTTGGCTGCTTCACAGAGTACCTGCTGGAGAAAGAGGAGCCAGAGCAGAATCAGAAAACTTTGCCCACATCTTAAAATACAGTAGATTTAATCTTTTTTTTCAGATGTATTGCTTCACATCTGAAATAGTATCTTTACCGATAAGGTAAACCAAATTCCATGTGTGCCTTTTCCTTGTAATTCCTGGCCCTTTATAACTCTGTTGAGAGTCTCTTGGTCTCTTTTGGACTGCATGGAGTGATTGTATCTACTGTTCATCCTGACACCCACGTCATCCAAAAGTCTTTTTCAGGAGAGATACTACCCATCTTGTGCTGGGCGGTACCATTGTATGAGGAACCCTGCACCTTCCTTTTATTACTCTGACAGACATCATGTCAGATTCTCCATTTACTTTGGTGCCACCTGCAAACCTGCTGAAGGTGCTGCTGAGTCATCATTCAAGTTGATGATGAATATAATGATCCAAGAATCCTGCCACCAAACCTCCAGGATACTTTGCCCACAGTCAAGAACCAGTGGTGTACTGTTGCTTGGTGTCTTTGGAACCTGTTGGTTCAACACTTTTTCGTCCTATGACTGCCTCTTCTTCCAGGCCATGCTTCTCAATCTACTAGATGAACTTGCTGTATGAGGCAGCTCCAGAATTATGGCAGAGAAAAGTTTCAGTCCAAGATCAGGCAAATTTCAACTTTTTAAAGATCTTTTGCAACATCAGAGTGCCATTGCATAAATACTTTTTTCATTGACTTAAAATATTGTAATGAAGTACAATATGAAAAACATGTCTTCCTGAAAGTTCAGATGGATAATTGAATTATATGAGAAAGTAGGGGCAAAAGAACCCAGTAAGTTTTAACTAATCATTAAAGTCGGAACATTTCATTACAGTAGCATCTTACATGCATAACAAACACAAAATGAATGTACTGTCCTGCATGACTTAATAATTTTTAGTTTTATTTAAATGATAACACAATTTCATGCTTCTGAAATTTTTTAACTGTCTTTTCAAAATATTCTGTCAGTCATAAAATGTTGTCAGTCGAAATGATTGCTGAAGAAAAATCTACATTACTTCTCCAGCTTTAGAAGAACCTGAACTAAAGAAATGAAATTAACTTATATTTCACTAATCAGAACTCAAGTGTTACATGCATCATTTGAATAGTAACACCCAGTTAGGTAGCATTTGGAGAAGGTTTTAAGGATATTTGACAGGCTGGATTGAACAAGAGTAAAACAAATCAACTCAATCATCGTTTATATAATGGAATAACTCATTTTGGAACTTTGTAGGTATGGATTGGTTTCCACTCATAAACATCGATGTATATCTCTTTGTGATAGCTGGAGGAGAATAGCTGCCTTGCTCTTTGAGGGGCTCTTGATGAACTCTTGGCAGATCTGATGTGCAATTTCGGCATAGTGGCAAAGGGAAGAAACAACCTATGATCTGCCACCAAAAACCCCAGAGCTGTGTGTATTCCATCACACTTGTGTAGTGTAATGATACTGATGTCAACTGGACTGTGCAGTTAAGGATATGCTCTCTCTCAGTATTGATGGCTTTGAACCTTGCTTGTTTGTGATTCCATAATCTTCTGGGAATTTTTTATCTGTAAAAAACCTAAGTAATGAAGCAAAATATTATACAATATAAATTCTGTCTGGAGACTGCAGTAGTGGAATAAGTGGAATAAGACATAGGCTTTTTCTGATGAAATTTACTTTCCAGTATTTAGCCTAATGCTAAAATTAACTTTGAGAAGTTGGGTAAAACTAGAAGGTTTTGGCTGGGTTCTCTTTAACATGCTTACTTAACATTTTGATCTTCAAAATAGCCTTTTTTTTATTACTGCTTTTACACATCTGTATGCATGCTTACATCTTACAAGAGAGGAAAGGATCATTTAGCTTGTTAACAATGCAAATTCAGGTGCTGATCAAGTGCATTTAACACGGCTCAGAAAATGTAAAAAGGCTGGTGTCCTGAGGAAATTATTTGGATAAAAAAAGGCAGGGGTGGGAAGATTCTGTGACATTCTCAGCTTTGAGTGCTTTCCTCTGCCTTCTCCCACACTGCTTTCCAGGACATGCTTCACTGCTGTGCCTTCATCCACCTCTGCACTGAGGCAGTGGTTGAATGCAGTGCTCCCATTCACAAATTAGTGATCCAACCTTCCTTTTTATGACTCCAAGTGGTGCAAATACATAATCTTTAACATATTATTTATATAAATTCTCAGTGCTCAAGGCTAAGCATATAAGTTGATGGTTAATGGGACTGTCTGCATAGATCACCAGTGGTTATTAAATAAGTAAATATTTTGTACGTGAAATGATTTTATATTAATATAGAAGACATCTCTTTTCCTTACTACACTGAGCTTGTGGAATTATTTGTATTCACTTACATAAACTGCAGACTGTTGAATTTGAAAAGCAATTTAGAGGTTTTTGCCCTGGGACTTACCACAGCATTTTTGTTTGGTAGATAGAAGGAACAGTAATAGGGAAAGCCTTTGAAGAGTGACAGATAGCAGACTATAAAATAAAAAGTTAAGACTATTAGGCTGAAAAATAAATTACGGAAATCATGCTGGGAAGAGTTAAAATACCTGTAGTCACTGTCAAAGGGAAAATTAAGAAACCTGCAGAGTCTTTTCTATCTAATTTTCATAATGTAGTTAAGTTTTTGGTATTTGAAGATTGAGAGGGTTGGTTTGCAGTGGTTAAAGTACTTTAAATGACAAACATTTTTAATTAATGTGGGTTAGTCAATTTATTAATTGCAATTTACTCTGTAGCAGTGAAAATATTGGAAAATTAGTGATACTAAGAATGGTGTTTAGAGGTGTAATGAAACCATTCACTAGGAGTCTTAATTAAGCATCAGACCGTGTGCATTGCCCTTTAGTAGCAAGTCTTTTTAACTTCATTCTTCAAAAGGAGTAATTGCATTGTTTCTCAGGGCTGCTGCAATACTGTAGCAAAGGGCCAAAATCATTCATCACAATAATGCAGCATAAGTGATTTCAAGCTTGTGTTTTTATTATCTGTACTCAGCTCACTGAATATCAGCCTTCGCTTCACTTATTCCTGTATGTTTGTATATTAACATATCTGCACGCTAATTTAGATTTGCTAACTTTAAATTTGCAGAGGTGCAGTGACAGCAGTGAGCCGTTTGCCAGAGCTCTCTACGTATCAGTGTGTTTATCTGCACTCAGAAAATTCTTTAGTAGATAAACCAATTTTGCATGCTTCTGCTCCACTAAAAAATGTTACTGTGTCTTTCACAAAGCTAAGTTGATGTTGACAATAAATAGCTGCAGTCAATCACTTGTTCTGAAGTTGAAAGATTTGGATTTGAAAGCTAAGTGAATGTGACTGTGTGTTATCTGAAGGGTTCCTGATTGTACAGCCAGAGCATTATTCATAGCTCTAATTTTCTGCCCAAATTTCAGAACATTTGTGCCTAATTTGTTTGCAGACAAATATTTGCACTGTTTTTCCAGCACCCTAAGAGAAGCTTGTGTAAAGACAATTTTTTTACAATAACTTCTTTTTGATTATCCATATCTAAAACAATATTAAAAATGTTAATTAAACAGTCTGTTGAATCTAACCACGAGCAAATGCAATCTAAGTGTTGTACAGATTCCCTCCCTGAAATGTGTTTATGAAAGTTGAAATGCAGTTGAAGTGTATTTTTACCATTATGGCTTCCCCTAGTGTCTTTTTTTTTCCTTCGTTCTCATCTGCTGCTCAAACTTCAATATTGATTAAATGGCAACACTCTCTTTGCTGTAATCAAATTATTCAGTTAATTCTGCTAAAATGAGTCAGAAAAATAAAATAAAAAGCTAAACCGGTTTTGTTATTAAAACGAATAAATGCTAATGGCATGGTTTTATGTGAACACAATTTATCTGTGAATAAGTGTAGAACAGAACTTGCAAAATTGCAGTTCAGTATTTGTATATATTTATAAATAAGTGCGAATGAGAATATTCCGTGCAAATCGTCAAAGAAATGCAAATAGTGTATTATTTCTTCATATAATTTTTATCCTCATGGATTGGCAGTGGCTTTAATCGCTGGTTAAGGGAGCATTATTTCTCTTTTACAAAATGATCTGAAGCAGAAGTTATATTATTTTTCCTGGTGTTTTTTATAAATTCTCATGTACTGGTGGAATTAAGTAAATTCATTATTGTTCTTAGATATAAAAAAATAGATTTTACTCTGCTAGGCATCATTTTTCTCTTTATAGACTTGAACTTTATCTGTGCTGGTGAAATGCTCTTTAATAATGCAAAATCTTTTTTTTTTTCCTCAGCTAGCTCTGTTCCATTACCTCATTTTGTTGCATATAAGAAGGTGTTTTGTGCCAGGATCCTAATGTAATTTTTAAATGTAAGCACATGCAGATCTGTGTTGAGATCAGAGAGCTATTCCCACAGGACGAAGACAAGCAAGGGAGAAATTGAACTGGATGGCAAACCCCCTTTACGGCAGAGATATATTAGGTTGTGAAAGAGGGAAATTATTAGAAACCTATTCATTTGAGACTTTTATAGCTGGAATTGACAAAACACTAGAAAATGGTCTGTAGAGTGAAAGCTGTACAGTGCACTAGATGAAATAGGAAAATGGAGCTTTTCAATCTTGAAATTCAGTGATTTTGGTATAGCGAGACAAATCGCATCTGTGGTATGTACTTCAGACTTCATGTGTTATCAACACGGTCTAAAAATTGACCCATTTAGACACTGAATATCTAACTCACCTTTTTGCTTCTCCCTTGATAGCTAGCTTGAAAGAAAGAGTTTGGATAATGCTAGTCTACTCCATTTGCAGCATGTGATGGTGCATTAAAGAAAGATTTGTGAAAAGTATCCTCGTATTGATAGACTTCTCGGTTTATGTTGTGTTTTCTTTTGCTTGTTTGGTTGGATTTTTAAACTTTTTACTGTACTGTTAAACTGCCTCTTGCAGTTCTCTTTCTTGAAGTCTGTTTTTATGTCCAAGTAGGAAAACTTGTTCATTTTTTATTTCTGCAATGACTCAATTTTAATGAACTACAGAGATTTTTGTGGTCGTATTTCCCCTACAATTCCAAGTCACACCATTAGATTTTTGTCAATACCTACCAATTTTTGCCAGCAGAATTGTCTGTATTTGTTCATCTGTAGAGAAACATAAAATCCTACTTTAAAAAAAATACTAAAAAAAATTATTCAAATTCTTTCTGTGGTGATAGGTGTTAGCTTTTTTGTTAAAAAAAAGAAGAAATTGAGATTGTTCAGAAACTCAGTTTTAGCTCTTTTAAGAGGCACTTCAGCAGTGATTAAAAAAGTCATTGCCATCTTCAGGAATTTGACAGGTTTGTTGCTAAATATACACCAAACATTTATTACATGGTTGTAGAAGTGAGGTTTCCTTAGGCTAAGTTCGAGATATAAATGCTATTAAGCCATTTAAAGCAAACTGGATGTGCAATATAAATATAATTTGTCTCTAAAATCTTTTAAAGTGAGTGTCCTGAAAGATGCTCCAATTAGTTGTACTTTAGTCTTTAAGGTCACTTTAATGAAAACCTAATTTAGAACATTTTTGTGCTGCTGCTATTTTAGTACAAAAGCCTTGGAATTTTGCCTTAAGTTAAAACTTACAAAAAAGGACTCATTTGACTATTTGCTCTACTTATATTTTCTTTTGATCCCTACAGAATTGTCTTGTGCGGAACTGAAATTTGCTGCATTTGGTTTTATCTGATTAAGATATGGGGTCAAGTTCTACTACTACAAGTTCAAAATAGTACTGAAGTCCAAGCTGATGTTATTCTCGTGATACTTGGAGAACCTTAAGTAAACTTATGACCTGAAAGTGATTCTCAATTCAAAGTCAATGGGATTTCAACTGGTAGAGGTGCTGGCTGAATCAGAACCAAGTGGATTGTGACTAAATTCCTAATAGGTTACTCTGAAAAATGCACCTTAACATTGGAAAAGCAGATGTTTTCAGAATCAGGCATATTTTATGTGTTGGATTAGAAATTAAATCAGGGCTGAAGTCTGGATTTGTGTTCCTGTGTGGTGATAGAAATCTCCTATCATGATGGGAGATTTTCTACCTAAGATTGTGGAAATTGCATGTGAATGCAGTCTGGGAAACTATGTTTTTCTGCTCTGGTTGTGCAGTGAATCAGATTTGAATTTAGTATTTGGGAATGCTTTTCCAAACCTAGAGAGATTTTGAGGAAAGCTCACTTTGACGTGTTAACATATCTATGTTAAATTTTTC
>WEKX01018714.1:36951-84399 GCA_013390025.1 Pitta sordida | reverse complement strand
ATAATCTGTTAAATCAAGGTAGTTTTGCCCCTCCCATCCATGATTCGGAAAATTTTCACTTTTTACGAGCTAATAGAATTTAAATGAGTACTTGAAGATCACTGGAAAAGATCCATTATTTCCATGAGCAAAAATTTCCAAGACACAGAGTTTGGTCAAAAGTTTCCAAAGAACCTTTATGCAGATATTTTTAATGTTGGAAAGACAAAACAGTGTTTTAGTGATTGAAGTATTATTTAGTGTAATAATCTGTTTTTCCTATGAATCACTATGAGCATTGCCCACTGTATCAACTTTTGCATGCTCAAATCTCTCCTTAATACTCTGCAGTAATTTTCATTCTTGATCGGCTTCACAACTTTTTTCTGAGGTGATCAGAAAACAGTTTTCTGGGCAAACAGCAATAAAGTCCTGAATTGTATTGCACATCACCTGTTTTGTTTAGGAGTGTTTGACATAGGAAAATATTCTCTCAAAGCAAAATACGTATTGTAGGTACTGTTTCTCAAATGTCATTGCATAATACTGTGAATTACCTCATCAATAGTGACTAATTATAAAATTTGTTACATGCATTTGGGTGGAAAAGAGTATGTCTGAAAATACTCTTTCTTTTCTTGAATGCTGTGCTGAACTAATTGTGCCTTATGAGAGTCGTGGTTACTGGGAAATGATTTGTGAAAGGATTTTTCTCCTGTTGTCAGATTAGTGGTTTACATGTAAGCGGGGAGGGGGCTGTGCTCATGCAAGTAGTGACAATTTGTAATTTCATATTGATCTTTTCACTCTAAATCTTAGTTATAATGCAAAATTGATGGCTTTGAAAGTTAGGCTGTCAGATATTAATGTTTCAAATATTGCACTTGCCTCAATCACTCCCGGAATGTTTGTCCAGAAATCATTCTAGGCAGGAGATTTCGAAAATGCAAGGTTTTTCTGCTCTTAAAATGCTCGTCCACTTCCACAGGAGTTAAGATTACTTGTCTTTTAAACAAATTAATAAAACAGACAGATACCTTTTAGATTTGCATATAGTTTATTGTCTTAAAGCACATTGATGTGTAACGTAGTTGATACTAAACTTCTGTGGAAGCTGAGAACTTTGAGACTTAATCAATTACATAATGCTTTGCCAGATACTAATAAGTTATGAAAACAAGCATCCTGTTGATAAAAATGTGAATATTTGTAAATTTGGACAGCAGAACTAATACGACACAGGCGGTACTTTGCATCTATTCCCAACTTTTGAAAACAGCAGTTTGAAATGTGCCATCTGTAATCACCAACTGCTTAAAAAGAGGATGGTGTCTGTTTGCTATTAGTGATTAATGTGGATCAAGACATTGAAAAGATCTTGTGAGCCAAGTTGTTTGACGTCTTCAAATAATACTCCAGTCTTTACTGGGAATGTGCTGTAGGTACTGACTGCACAACCTGTCCCATGCACTGTGTCCTCTTTCTCCTACGGCTTAAATACAGTGACATAATATTTTCTTTGGTTTGGATGACCTGAGACCCTGCTGAACTAATTGATGTATTTGATTTTTTCATTGTCACCTTTCCTGTATTTCTTCCTGGTCTGTTTATTCTCCAGATGGCATCACCCAAGACATTGGTGTGACCTGCGCCTGTTTGACCTCTTCTCTGAACACTGAGTAGCAACTCTGTCTTTGCACATATCTGCTGCTGGTGGTGTTAAATCAGTGTAGTACCTGTGCAGTTGAGAAACAGCCCAAAACAATTTCTCCATAATAGCAAATAAGGCTAATAATGTGAAAAAATGCGGTCCTTAACTGGATGTTTCTCTAGAGGCTTAAATTTCCATCTTCTGCAATCAAGGGAAGTCTCCAGAGTTTTTTGGTGACAGAGGTTTGTGAATATCAATTTTAATAGACGTCAGACCTCAGCAACTAAAAGTGTGTTTAGGACTCCAAGTCACCTTCGTGATTTCAGCACTAAGTATTTAATTTCTGCAGCATAAACAAATACGAAAAGTCAGCAGCTTCCCACTGGGGTATACAAGAGCTTTCTTCAATAAACTCTTCTAATTTCCTGTGATTTAATGAAAGTACATTCTGTGATGGGGATTTTAAAAATTAGCAAACTGTTAAATGGTTGGTGCAGCAACAATAGTGGTGGGAAATTATCATTTTGGCTTAAAAGAGGCAGGATACCTTTTAAATTCCACTGCCATGTATAAGACTGTATCTTCAAAAAATTCACTTTTATGCAAGTATTTTGGAAAGTAACACATACATGCCCTATCCTTGGCAAAATGTGTGTGAATCTTGTGGCCAATGTGGATATTTATTTTCATAACTTTAATTGCTAAAAGAATTCTTAATAGGTTGGGGAAGAAATGAACTTAAGATGAACCCTGAAGAAGTACATGACAGGGACGCTAAAGTAGAAGGAATTTATTAGGAAAGAATTTAAGGAGGTCAATATTTACATAGTTTCTATTATAAATCTACAGAACTCACATGCAGGAAAATGTGGCTCATGTGAAGATTTATATCACAGAAATATTGGGGCTTAAAAATAAATGCATAAAACTAGTTTATGTTCAAAGGTAATGTCTGCAGGTATTTGGCTGATGTGTGACTGCACAGTGCATGTATGTGAAGCACCTTCTCCCATAGATTAAATCCAACTACGTAAAACACAACTGTATGTATAAATGGATTTCCTTGATTGAATTTTCAAGTCCAGCACAGTAATGCCTGCAGCATGGCAGTGAGTAATAGATGCAATGTATATATATGTATGTAAATAAAGTTGAGTTAATACACTGAGTGCTAAACAAAGGGAAAAAGTTATGCTGTAAAGAAGTAAGGGAAATTTTAAAGGTAATATTGAAAAGAAGTCCAGAGTAATATTATGAGGCTTTTAAATGACCAGAAGTCTGGAAAAACAGTTTTGATAGCCAGTAGATTTCCTGGACTTCTTGCTGAGAGCCTGAGCAGCATAATACTGAGCTGTGATTGCCTGTCTCTTTATTTTGCAACCCTTCTTGTGGTTTAGGGTTCCTTTGGGGGGAGTGGGAATTATTAATAACAGAAAAGTCTTGGAGAAAATCAACACTGTTGTAAATATCTAGTGGAGGGTGGTTTGCACTGACTGCTGAGGCAACATGCATCAGATGAGAAAGTATGTATTAAAAAGCTGGCAAGTTCCACCTGGCTATTTTTAACCCACTGCAGAAAATGTGGCTGATTCTCCTATCTGCTCACACTTTTGAGCACTAGCTGTCATATTCCTGTTGCATGCAACCACATTTTTCAATAGGTTGCCTCTTTTTAACTCTGTCTCCTCTTATTACTGCCATATGGAAATTACAAATGTATGAAATTGACCCCAGAATAGAATTACCCACTCCTATTTACTTTGCTGACTAAGAATGGCATGTAAAGCTTTTTATTTTCATGTTGTGATTTTGAATTTGATTCCAGATTTGTAGTTGTGGGCGGGGGTTCTTTAGTTTGGTTTGTTTGAGGTTGGTTGGCTGTTTTGGATTTATTTCATATGAGACTAGTTCTGACTCCGAATGTTTCCTGGTGAAAAATATTAAGAAAACACAGAAATAAACTTATTTGATTTCTCTTTTCCTTTTCATTAGGAAGAAAATATATTTATTTTTTTTGTTAGACTCAGAGACGTAATCTTCAGCTAAGGGACAGTGTTTGGGTTTCTTTGGGGTGTGAAAAACAGAAAATGTTTGCTTATGTTATAAATAAGTTCAAATGCCCACTGGATAGCTTCTTGTATTTAGACAAAAACAACTTTAATGGTTTCATTCATCATCATATGTGGAATGAAAATATAACTGTGCTTTTTCATTTCCATCTCAATATTTACAAACTCAACACAGGTTTTTTTTCCAGACGGATTCTGTTTTTTTTCAATAAATGGTAGGACGAGAACTATTTCTCCTTAGGTAGACTAGGCTCTTTTCTCTCTACTAATTAGCTGCTATTGATTAGTACAGCATAGTGAAAATATATAACGTGTCAAAATCTGAGCAGGTCTCATTGATCTATACAAAGACTGCTATTTCTTTAATTTTCATCAAGATTCAGTTTCACTTGAGGAACGTTATTATCTGGCTTTAGCCATGAGGGAATATATCTGCAAATATTTTAAAGCATGATACAAACTCATTAATGGCAACAGAATGGACTTTTCTGTTGGATGTAACAAGATTTATTTCAAGGACAGAAGGCACTGAAAGTACTGAAAAATATCTCATTATACCAAGATACTGAACTAGGTTGTGACCTGATTGTGTTTTGAAATTACAGAAATGCTGTTATACCTGGAATGGAGAACCACTGCAGCAGGGAGGCACATTCCAAGTCATTCCCTCTCCTTGTCCAAGAACACAGGGCTGTGGTCAGAAAAGGGCAGTGGCTGCTCGCCAGCCTGCGTCAGGCAGAGTAGCCCCTTTATGGTTATTAATATATGGAACACTTAGAGCTACTCTTAGAATTGGCATTTTAAAATTAGATTTTTATCTTTAAATAACTAGTGATACCATAATAATAGTAACAAAATCTCTGCAATGTTGCTTTTGCCCTCTATTGTTTTCCATTATTCATTAGTAGATAGAAGTTTTGCTAACTCAAAAGAGCACTTACTAACTTCTTTGTACTGGATGAATGTTTTACAGTCAAAAAGAATTTACGGTAGCAGTGTTCTGAGTTGATTATTGACCATTGCTCTTCACTGGGGAAGGCAGAATCCATACAAAAGAACATGTAGGATTCTTGTGATGTTATGAAATACTTTTTAAATAAGCATAATCTATAAAAGAGTGCAGACCATCAGAATTATTGTGTGTGTCAGCAATTCTTTAAACTTATTTGAAGGAAAAGTATTATACAGCCACCAGCTGAAGTAAGCAGGAACACTTATTAGTTTAATGTGTATCAGTAACTCAGAAATATTTAGTAATTTTAGAAAATCTGACTTGAAGCCAGTCGTATTCTGGTGGATAATGGAGCTTGGCTGAAAATAATCTATTACACACCTTTATTTCCTTTTAATTTGAATTCAATTAGACAATACTGTTTTAAAGCAGTGAAGATTGAAGTAATCATCCAGTGGAATTAGTATTACTATGTTTAAGTGAAATCACCGTTTTGATTTCAGATCTGTGTTAGGCTGCAGTTGACAAACTGTGAGTTCAAAAACAATTATATTGAAGTCAGAGATGGAATGCTGTTGGTAATGGGACTTCTGAGACAAGAAGTCTGAATTGGGAGTGTCATGGCCTTCACTGACTGGATTTTAAAATGTAAAGGAAGAGGAGAATCCTTCCTTTTGTGGCCTCGTTTGCTTCCAGGTCAATAAAGTTGTGGTAGCAGTACTTGTGTTCAGGGCATAGTGACCTGCACAGACAAGAAAACCAAAATGAGAACAATCATATTGAGGTATGTCACCACTCCGTGTCACGTCTGTTACACATTTTGTAGGTATAATTCCCACTGACATAAAAAATTCCATCGGAAGGATACTTCATATCTAGGTACTGCCCAAGGAACTGCTTCTTGGCAGTGGGTTTATGTGTTGTTCTCTGTTCTCTTCTCCAGACATAGTGGAGCTGAAGGCCGAGATTAAGTTGGTTACAGCACTTTAATGTCCCTTTTATTTTGACAGAACTAGGCGTCTGAGGTTCTTGGGCAGCTGTGATGTCCTCAGCTAAAAAGTGCAGAGTATTAATCTCCTGCATGGTTAAAGCCCAGACAAAACACCACTGAAGTCTGAGGACGTAAGTCCTCTTCCTTCCGTATCCATTCTTTAGATTTGGGTGATGACAAGGAGTTTTGAGGTGCTGTCTCAGGCTGAGCAAGCAGGCTGATCACTGGCCTTAAGCTGTTAATGTGTCTGCAGTTCATGATCACCATGGTATGCCAGGAGGAAGGCCAGGTGTGCCCTAGCTTGAAGAGCAAGAGGGACAGAGTGAGGAAGTGGTGGAATCTGCCCGGTGGATGGCAGCAGCATGGGTTGGCCTCACTAGGCGCAGTCTCATGGAGTAGTTTGTAGGTGACTGAGGAGGCTGAGAAGATCACAAATTCCTGTACCTGCTGTTTTTTCCTAAACATTTAAGGCTAAGAAGCAGTCTATAAAATGACAAACTGATGACATTCTGAAGATTCTTAGCAGTGAGTTTTAAAACACATTATTTTTCTCCCAGCTGCATATTTTCTAGCAGTCAATCTCCTGATCGAGAGACAATACCTATCATCACATATTTGTGTCAGAAACTGAAAGAGAAGTATCTTTTGGCAAACTTATAAATGAAAAAGTGTAATAAAATGTTTTCCAGGGATGCAAAAACGGAGAGTTAATCTTTCGTGTCAGTATGTGTGGCAGATAGATTAAAAATATTCATATCTTGAATTCAGGTACTCATCAGAAAAGAAATAACTTTTTAGTTGCTCAGTTCTCACTGTAAATGATTCAGAACTTGTGATATACATATTTCAACAAATGATTTTGTTATGTAAATGTTTCCCCATTGTGCAGTATGTGTTATTGTTAATTGAATATTGTCTCAAAATTTTGATTGCTTGTCCTTACTCTTTAAACCCATTTAAGTGAGCATTTTATAACAGTTTGAATTTTCTGGAAATACCTAAGTTCTACACAACTGCTGTGGGGGGAAAGGGGTCTATCTCATTATTGCATGGTAGCAAAGAGGGAAATGTGGTCAAGAGACTTAGGAAGATACAGATTTAGGGTGAATCTCTCTTATAGGAAGCAGAAACTCCAGAGGGCCACCTGGTTTCTGTGGAGAAAAGAAATCCACATGGATTTCAGGAGGAGAAGGTACTGGTAAGAAATGTTTTTGCCAACAACAAGTTTGTGTGAATAAAAGCTCCGGAGTTCCTGATGCAGACACAGGAGTTGAGAAAAATGGATTTGATAATTCAGATGAGAAAAAAAAGACTGACAAACGGAGTCAGGGTAATCTCTATGATATTGAGATAAATATATTTTTTCCTTTTGAATTGTTTCTTCATAATTCTCTGAATATGCTGCTACCAGCACCATCTCTTTATTGCTCCTGTTCATTTGTTGTATAAAATTCTCTTACTTAGCAGCTCTGTACTAGGCAAATCATATTAGGGATTATAAAGTGAAGTTCAGCTTTTAGGATAGAGAATGATTTATCTTTTTCCTTTTAGAAATCCAGTAGTTTGATGGCAGTGTTAACTTTTCGTTGTGCATGTTGTTTTCTGGTACGTCTTTATTCTTAGCTCTGGGAGAATGAATGCATAAATAAAACTCCACTGTTCCTCTGCTGCTCTGCTGCCATTTTAATCCCTATTTATCTCACTCTAGGATGCCAGAGAGGAAATTTAATGTTGAGTATTGGTTCAATAAATGTCAGGAAGGGCAGGCAGTTTATATCCTCTTTTGCAATAAACATTTAGTTCTCCTGACAAAGACAGCATTAGAATATCAGCAGGGAAATGCTGGTGTAGTGGCCTCTGCTTTTTTCTGCAGCTGAAAATATGGAGTGGAACTAGTGATCAAGCACACAAGCCTGAATCTCCACAACTGGTAGATATGTTGTTAGGGATTCAGATGCTTTCCTGATAAAAGTAAATGTTTCTTGTTTAAGAAGCTGAACTATGTGAGAAACTTGGTCTTGCGAAATGCCAGTGTGATTGTCATCTGATCTGCAACTATTTTGTAGGCATAAACCTTCCATAAACATAGTGGTTTTGCATGTTTTATTATTTGTATGCTTTGTTTGCATTAAAATAAAAGACAATTACATCCCTTATGACTCAGGTTAGCAAATGGTATAGAGACATCTGAAGCAAAGCTTGCTTATATTATAATGCAAGGTTGTTAGGAAAAAGGAGAAGTACACTTTTAGAATATAATATCATGCAAACTAGCTGTGTGTTACCATGTCAGGTGAGTTAAGGCAAGAAGTTAAAGGACTTACTATGCAATTATTTGTTATATGCATAGTTAATATATGTCCTTTGTCATTTACAGTGAGGAGAATAAGATGTATTGGAAAGGAAAGAAATTTTTCTAAAATTAAATGCCTATCAATTAGAAATACTGAGGTTAGAAGCACATCAATTAGAAGTACATTCTTGAGTATGAGATAATTACCATGCTTATGATGGTAGTCCTTTCCTTCTGCATTCATCAGGAGACTTTGGAGTAGCTAAGCTTAATTTCTCAGGGAGCTTCACTAAGGTGAAGTCCTGTCATGAACAGATATAAAGACATCTGAACAACATGTGTTATACGTAGTTGGAAAAATGTAACAGTAATGTTTATAACATTCTTAAGAATTAACTATTATATCACATACATAAAAATATAAAATACATGATGTATAATATTATATACACAAACATTTTATATGCATCATGTATACTTAATTTCCTACACGTACAAATCATATACTGGTACCCTGGTTTATGTTCTTTGCTGATACCAAAAATCCTTTCCAATGTGCTTCTCAAGTATATGTAATTAAAAATTCTCCTCAGTCTTGAAATTTAATATTTCTCATTTTTGCATATCCCCATGACTGATATATTTAAGAGTCTTCCAATTTTTCTTATGACATACCTGCTTCTGCTTTAAGCTTATGTTTAAAAGCAGGAAAAAATCAAAATGAATCCTGCAATTTGAATGAAGGATGGAATTAGAAATACACTTTAGAGACAGACTTTGATTCCTAAGTGTGCTGAATCCTTTATGCTGAAGCTCTTCTGTTTTAAGGTGTTTCAGCTACTTGCTAATCAAATTAAAAACTACTTAGGAAGTAAGAATTTCGATCCTTTCCTCCTTGATAAAATGCACAAGGGCAAGCAGATGGCTGACATAACTAATACCATTGACAAAAAATAACTTTCAGCCTAGAAGAAGAAGAGCAGAGAAAATTTACAAGCCCTCCTCTCCCAGGCACTTAACTTCAAGCTGTATGAAATCCCTGACCACCAGGTTTTTTGTTTGGCTTTGGCAAGTACGAAAGCACCAGACAGCTGACGACTGGGGTAGGACTGATGGGACTGGTACGTCTCCATCGGCTTATGCCTGGATTTAAAAAGAGAAAAAAAAAATTGAGACTGAGTGGCCAGATAGACACCAGGTAAGTGGGAAGCGATTTGTTGCTTGTAATGTGATACAAACTGAACCCTGCCGCTGCAAGTGCAGCATCAAATGTTAGGCTGGGAATTATGGGCAGCAATGTCATGTGCAAGACTTGATGAGCAAGTGCTTATTCCCTCTGTGCTGCACAGCACTGGTGACATCTCAGCTGGGGCACTGCAGTGCCCCACTGCCTCAGCACAGCCTTGGGTGGAGCAGCAAGAACAGGGTCATCTGGAGCAGACCACTCTTTGAAGGAAGGACAGATCCAATGGGAGTTATCCACCTGAACATGGCAGGTCTGGGGGTGTATAAGCACTTTGGTATAGCATCTGAGCATGTGAATGCCTCTTGCAAAGAGAAGGTGCAAGAATCCATTTTAGCACAGTGGTGAGTGTCCCCAGCTCTGACGCGAGAGACGGGTGGTTCGATTCCTGCCAGGGAGGCAGTGGTGCCATTTAGGAGTCGGACTTGATGATCCTTGTGGGTCCCTTCCAGCTCAGAATATTCTGTGGTCTGTGCCTACAAGGAGAGGAGTGGTGTGACCAGACATTGACACAAAGCCCATTATGGCCATGATCCTGACTGGGTCTCCTTCTTATGCTGTGTTAAGCAGGATCTGTCAGACCCATGCAGCCAAATAGTTCCTGGACCTGGATTTAGCTGGGGCAGGAATGGCGCATCAAAATTGTCCTGAACAGATGAAAAATTTCGAATTATGGAGAAACATATGTTGATGTGTATATGATGACTGTGGAGTGTGGCTGCAGAGCATCCTGGGATGCCACATGGCCAGAGTCAGGCTGCAGGAGGGCTGTGATTGCAGACTGTGGGGTCTGTCTTCTCTCTTTGCAGTGCTTTGTGTTCATTGGGTGTTCCTGGATCCGACCCCAAGCTTTCAGCATCCAGCAGCCATATCCTGGAAGTAACGATCCTGTTAAATAACTGTCATGTAAGCATGTCATTCAGGCTGTCAAGAACACGGAGGCCAAGCGTGATCATTTCTTTTCCCCTTCCTCTTTCCCAATTAAAAGAGCTTATTACATGTTTCTGATAGTTTAATCATTGAAAATTGTGGCCATGAATCTTGACAAGATGCAAATAAGGGATGCCATCTGTTGATCAGTGCTGTGCACTCCCTAAGCTCAGTGCTGAGTTGTGAGCTGGTGCTAGGTGTCCTTGGTGTCTATTTCCATTATACAGAGTAGGCACAAAGGGAATCTGATTCAGAGGCTTGGAATGGGTGTGTCTCTCATCACTCTCATTTAAATAATGAGTTTATTTAAAGCATCAGAAGGACACGTTTCCTTGAAGATAGCCACTACGAGATGACTAGGGGATCAGACCCAACTGATCAGACCCAGCCACCATGGGTTTAGGGAAGGCAGGTCCTGCTTCACCAATATCATCTTCTTTCATGAGTGAATGACTTAGTTGATGAAAGAAAGGCTATGGGTGTTGTCTATCCAGACTTTACTAAAGTCTTTTACACAACATTTTGTTGGAGAAGTTGGGTGATCATGCTTTGAACAGGTGACTCTTTGCTGGGTTAAAAACTGTCTGGATGGCCAAGCCCAAAGAGTGGGGGTGAATTGGAGTTAGATGCAGTTGATGGCCATGCAGTGATGTTCTCTAGGGGTCAGTACTGGGGCCTGCCCTTTTTTTGATACCTTCATCAATGATCTGGACAAAGGAATCGAGGGCACCCGTAGTCAGTTCACACCAAGTTTTGTGGGAGCGCTGATCTGCTGGAGGGCAGGAGGCTGTGTCGAGAAACCTGGGTCATTGGGCTGAGGCCAAATGTATGAGGTAACCAGGTGACAAGTGACAGAATGAGAGGAAATGGCCTCACGTTGCACCACGGGAGGTAGGAAAAATCTATTCACCAAAAGGTTTGTCAAACATTGGAGCAGTGAAGTCACCAGTCCTTGGGGTGCATGTGTAAATGTGTAGATGTGGCTCTTAGGGACATGATTGAGCAGAGGACTTGTCCTCTGGCATAAGAGGGTTAATGGTTGGACTGAATGATATTAAAGGCCTTTTCAAACCTGAACAATTCTATGATTGTTCCATAGTCTGAAGAAAAACACACGTGTGAAGTTATTGTCTGTTCTTCACTCCTGTGACTAATTCAGCTGAAGGTGCTCCCTCTGTCTGTCCAGACATACCAGGCCATTTCCCTCTCCCCTGCCCAGCCCAGCACAGGTATCCTTGCAAAGGAGGGTAGACTCCTTACTTACAAATTTAGCATCTGCTACGCGGAGTCAGAGCAGTGGCCCATCTCATGTAAAAGTGGCCTATGGTTGACAGCACAGGCAGTGGGCATGTGAAGAGCTGCTCTCAGCACCTGCTGTTTTGCAAGTTCAAAACTCCTGGAGCCAGGAGCTGCATGAGAGGTGGAGGTAACCTTTGTGAATGTGCCTCCTCCTATCTTGAAAGCAGATCTTTTGATTTCTACTCATTCTTTGGAGGTGAGTTACTACTTTAATGTGCTTTGTGTGGAGAAGTGGCTTTTTTTTTTTCTTTTTAAACTACAGGCTGATAACATCATTTGGCTCTGTCTGGTTCTTGAATTGTGAATAATCATTTCCTATTCACTTTTTCCAGGCTGTTTAAAATTTTAGAGAGGTTATTCTACATCCCCTCAGTCATATCCTTTTCCAGCTGAAAAGCTGCAGTCTATTTAGCCTCTTCTCGTGTGGAGGAGTCATTTGACTGACACAGCTGACTTGTTTCAACTTTCTACAGTGAAAAGTCATTGTGCTGGAACCATTTCAGGCCATTAAGAAATTTAGACAGTATCATGTTTTATTTGAAATTACTTAAAATATTGTACTGTAGTACCAAAAAGGTTGCAGAAATGGTATAAAATCCTAAATTGCTGCTTTCTCCCGTCCTTGTTCCGCCCAAAAAACCCAAACTCAAAGAAAGATGCATGTATAGTAATTAAAAAGGAAGTTTTATGTATAGTATTTCACTGTGAGCGTGGCTGTTCTGTCAGTTCTGTTCCTTGCTTCCTTCTGACACATTCGTCTGACGCTTATTGACCTTCAGCAGAAATTGTTGTTGCAGGTTGAAGCAGAACAGAACAACTCAGTTTCATAGTAAATTTTTTTTGACTACGTAGCATTAATGTTATATATAACCTACCAGAATAGGACCTTTAAAATATCAGTTATCTGTTACATGATGAAAATTGTTTTGGTGATCCTATTCTGGTCCAATCCCAGAATCAGAGCAGAAAAAGAGCTGACTTTGAAGTCAACTCTGAACTTGAAGGGTGGATCAGCTGTCTCATGATGCTGGCACACCAGTATATTGACTATCTTTTATTTTGGGTTATGTTTGCTTTTTTTTTTTTTGATTTTGAATTTTTAAAGAAGAAAGTTGTTTTTTCTTGCTTGAACAATAACATTTTTATGGTCTGTGATTTTCGAGGTGCATTTATATAGGTGTACAAAGAACTACTTTAGATTTCATTCTTAACTATTTTTAAACTTTAATAAATATTTCTTATTTTAATACTTAGACTCCTCACTACCATTCATTTAAATCTTGAGAGCAGCAATGCAGTTGTCATATATCTGACTTTATAGGAGCCCTCATGATTTATTTTATGAGTCTTCTCAACACAGGCCTCTCAGTTAGATTGATATCTGCTCTGCCATTACTGTCTACCTTGGAGAGAATTTTCAGCAGACTTTTAGGGCATAGTAACCACATAGCTCCTGTTTTCTGTATTTTCTTCTGGTGATAAAGTGAAGCCAAGGAAACCCAGCTGTACTGTTTTTTCTGAGCTAAAGAGACAAAAGCTTTTATGCTCCCTTTATGTTACAGTGGACTCTTCCTGGATGGGGCTCAAATTCTCTGCCGTGCTCTGTTACAGCTAATCACCACCTCAGAATTTGATTCCTTTTGTCTCCAGGAGAATTTTTTTTTGAAGTTTCAGAGCAGCAAACCTCCTGTGTATGTTGGCATGCATTTTTGACATGGTGAGTCCTCATTTGTGACCCCTTTGACAATTCATTTCCCTTTTGCATACGTGGTGCTGGTGAGATACCATGTCAAATAGTTTCCTCTCTGAGCTGGAAATTATTAGCTAGCATCTTTTACTTTTTCAGAAGCTGGATTTTCATAGCATTCCATGTGGGAAATGTCCCTAGACCCACATTTACTATGGTAGACATGGAGTACAAAGTGCAGATTCTACTGGTAAAAATTTTGTGAGGACTGAGTTGTCTTTTGCTACTGTTCTTCAAGTAAAATAAATACAGTTCTATTATTAGGTAAAATACAACCAGCTATAATATAATTTAAATTGCTAATTGGAAAAACACTAAATTGAACATGGTTTCTGGTTAATAATTTTTAAAATCTGGTCTCACATAGCTCCTATGTATCTCGTAAAACAGGATTTCTATGCAGGATGGATATTAGTGTTTCTCTGCAAGCTGAAATTCTACTAATACTAAGTGCACGTGGTTAATAATGGCTCATAAAGACGCAAGAACTCTGGCATCAAAGGGACCAGCTGTATTTGAAAGACTAAATGATAGTTAGGAGCTTAGAGAAACTATTTCTATAGAAACTTCATCTATTTTGACAAATTGGCTTTGCTGTCTGTTAAACTGTGAAAACTTGGACAAACGAGCTTTGCAAATTCATTAACTTAAAAAATGCTATTTTTTAAAGAGTTAAAGTTTCTTTATTGAACAGAAATCCCCTGCAAAACAACAGATTCAGATAAAGCCTCTGAGATTTTAGTGGACCTTTTTCTCCCATATGTACTGGGGTAGTGAATCTCTCTAATATATGGCCAGACTGATGAGACAGATATTATGGCTATTTTGCCCTGAAGTTTGGGACCAGAAAGATTATTTCTCTCTCAGTGTACAATAAATAAACAGTCAATTCATGACAGTGGACTTAAGGTCATGTCAAAGTTGAACCCAATAAATATCTTAAAGTTTGGCTGTTTGTCTAGATCTCTTTGGTTTGTGGAGGGTTTTTTTGAGGAATATCAGTATCTTCCTTTGACTGAAATACAGTGTTCAAGTCCATCATTCTGGCATTGTTCCTCTTTTACCTTCTACCTAAACGTAGCTGTAGTTTCCCTCTATGCACATCTTATCTTCCATCAATTAACCTTTTCTCTCCTAGTTTGTTCCATGAGTGGTGTTGTGCCAGCACTCTTCTCGTACTGCAGAGGCGGCCAACTTTTTAGTATCTAAGTCTGTAGAACATGAAGTCTAGATATTTTGATTGTGAAACATTTGCACAAACTATTCAGCTATGCACAATGCCAGCTGCTTGGAGGTGTTGTTTTTAGTGACAGCAGGGTAACACACAACCTGCCACCATTACAGTGCTAAAGAATGAGTAGGTTTCTTTTCATTCAGTATGGCATTATTCCCCCAGACAACTGTGTTTCTGTAAATGCAGGATATACTTTTTTTGCTAACTAAGCTGGAGACAGTCATAGTAACTAATAACGTGTCAACAGGCGGCTGACAATGTATGCTTTGAATAGCTCAAACTTTTTGAAAAAAAGCAAGGGAAATAGAAATGAACTGTGCTGGGTTTTACTTAATTTTAAATTGAAACAGTTTGTTTTAAAACAAATCAGTATCCCTGAATTCTTTGCAGTACAACAAACGTGCCTGATATGATTAATTTTCTTTGCCAGATACAAGAACAAGATACAGGGTAAACTAACAGTAGTTCATAAAATGACATTTATTTCCTCACGGTGTGACTTTTAAATGTCGCTATTATTTTAAATTGAGTTGAAATCAAAGAATCAGATTTACTTTTTCATTATTATTTTTGCATTAGGCTTTGAGAATTTACAGCTTGTTTATTCTCTTGGTCTCCTAAACTCTTCTGAATTACATTAGAGCTGTTGAGGTTGATCCAAGCAGACACAGTTTTCTTTGTAGGCCACATACAATGCATTTTCTGTATTGTTCCTTATTTTTGCTGTAATTACCAGGAAAATTTCCATGAAATGGGATTTTATTATATAAGAATTTAACCCACTTGTGATACTAAATCCTATTATAGTGAGAGCATAAATGTCAAGGGGCTAAGTAGCAGAAGGAGATGAAATCTTATGGAGAAAGCATTCAATTGAAAATTAACCTAATAAATATACTACAGATTTTTAAATTATCTACACGACTGAAATATTGTACCCTTACATCCAAAAAGTTTTCCATTTCCTTTAGGATGGTTCACAACAAGGAGGTTTTTTTCCTCTTTTATTAACACACTTTATGAGGAAACAGTGTTCAGAAAATGGCTATTGCAATATTAGAAAGAAGCCATTAATTCTTATCTTTATTTGCTCAGTATGTAATTTCCACAGAAAATTATTTTATTAAAATTCATATGAGCTCAAAGGGTATTTATAACTCCCATTGCTTCTAAGGTTGCAAGTCATCATTGCATTGTGACTGTAGCATGAAAAACCAGAAATTTTGGGGCTAATTAATACGTGAAAATATGTGCAGTCTTTATGTCCCTTTGTGATTTACATCTTTGTATTTTAACATTATCCGTAAAAATCTCTAAATTCCATGTCACATTTATTTTCCTACACTGGGCTACAAGTGTGAGGACATTCTTACACCAGCGTAACACTGACAGTTTTGGCTGATGGATGGATATCTTCTTTTCAAGCCACATTTGTGTATAGTGGCTGTGAAGTCAGTGGGTAAGGACTGTTTACGCAGGATGCCTTTACATGCATTTTTAGAGTACTTATTGTCAGGAGTTGAGAGAAAAATGACATTTATATAACATTAGCACCTACTTAGTCTTTGGGTATAGTGTAGAGTTGTAAAAGACTTATGTAGTGATGGGGATGTGTTGATCTTGTTCACTTAAATGAAAACATGCAGCTTGCTGGAAATCAAGATTAAGAATATTTTACTGACCCAGAATGTTGCTCTCTAAGGATTTTTTATTTATTGCATTTATCATTGTATTCTGGTTTTCCCTTCCTCATTTTTAACTTTGTTGTAAATCTGACTTTAAGAATCAAAAAGTGTTTGGAATTTTTTTTTCAGAAAAGTCTACAGCAGTGGACATAAACAAATGCTGACATCAGAGACTTTACTCTTTAAGGTGTAACCTATAATGTAATTAAGGTTGCCTGTTACAAAGTAGTTACAGTGCTCCAATGAAGATCACTTGTTGCCATGAGTGTGTCGGTGCTCTGATCTTGCCTCTGTGGTGGTGCTGGTGGAAGGCTGTCAGCTGCCTGCCTGAGATCTAAATTCCCATTTCTCAGAGTGACTTCAAAGTTGCCCTGGGGTGGTATTTTGCTAAAACCACGGTTACTTCAACAACACAGTGAAATTGTTCTTTGTATCTTTAAAACAGAAGATTGTGCACAGTGGAAGAGGCTTAGAAAGAAACAGCATAAAATGTATAAATGCTAAAGAATTCTATATTCTCTGCATAATTTATCTGCCCATTACAATAGTTCTGTGCACACACTCTTCCTCCCACCATCTCCTCTGCCTCTCCAACTTCCTGTCAGAGGGTCTAAGGTTCTAATGTTAATATGTTGAAGTTTCCTGCCTGCTCCCTCTTTAGTGGGAAATCAGGGGACAGGGACAGCAAATGGCTTGGATGAAATGAATCACGTAGAGCACAGCTGTAGTTTATGGATTTCAACTGCCTTTTCAATCCCAGACCAGCATTTTTTTCCCAGCACAAAGAGGCTTGTGGTCACTATAAACAGCATTTTCACAGGACTACCATATGCTGTGGAGTTCTTCCTGCACTGAAGTGCTCAACATCTTCAGAACGGAGTACATTTATAAAATCATTAATATATTCAGAGACTCTTACGCTACTTATGTTCCATGTGAGAAGTGGTAGAGAGAGATATTGCTATTTCTATTTTTAGACTACTTTCAGTGAGCTTACACTAAAAAGGTCACCTACATATTCCTGTGGTGCCTTGTGCCAGGGAATAGGGTCTCTAGGCACTACCATGAAAACAAATAGTATTTCCTAATTATAACTGAAACCAAGGATTGTTGGAGGTGGGATATGAGTCACAAGTCTCCAAAGTACAGTAGACGTTATTTAACATTTGCTTTGGAAAAGCACTTAGAAGCATTTATAAGATTTGTAAGACAGTGCTCTTCACCAGAATAGACACTTTACAGAATTTGAGTGAATAACTGTCCTATCTCACTTGTATAAACTCAATGAAAAAAAAAAGACAGAAGCCTACACCTTCTGCACAGTATAGGTATATACCATATATTTCCATTTATCAAGGCCATATTTGCATCCTATTTTTAGTCATTTTCTGTCCTGAATGTGTTTTAACAGTATTGGGGCATTTTGCAGGGGTAGCTGTGAGGACGTGGTGCAGCTGACATGTTTGTCCGTGTTTCAGATGCTGTGCTGGCAAGTGCATCAGCCAGGCAGCTTTTGAATAATCTCATCTGTAGCTGCAATATTAGCAGATAGCATTCAAGAATGATTCCCATTCTAGCAGGAACTAGCTTCCTCTTCTACTTGCTTTTAAAACCACTGAATCCTTGCTGTTCCATTTTTTCCCCTCTCTGTGTTTTTTAATTTGTTAGACTTATGCTCATTGTTTGTGTTTGTAACATGATAGTGTTCAATATGGACTCTCACTACCCTCAAATTACTGAATTGTTTTGTCATAAAAGAATCTGAAATTAGTATAAGTATGAGGTGGGGAAAGAATTAGTAAGTGGTGGTGTTGATTTTTATTCTCTGGAGATACAATTCACACCAATTTGTTGCATGATGCTGTTCCTGAAAGTGTGAATTTCTCAATTTCAAATGTTCCTTAGAGTCAAGTGCAAAAATACCATCTTTGTCAGACACAGATTTTATCCTTGCCTTACTCTTCTTGCAGTCCAGGAAGGCGTGTGTAACTAGAAACATTCCAAATGTCAGGTGCACATAGAGATGATGCGCAGACTAAATACTCTCCTTTCCAAAAAAGCTTCAATTCTTGTTGTGGTTGTTGTTTGTTTGTTTCCTGATTTGGGAAGTCCAAATTATTTTACTGTGGGCTGTGCCTGTTGTTACGGTGAGATCAGGAGATCATCTCTCTTTTTATTTGGAGACATAATGTTTGTCACAGTGATGAGCGAAAAATGAAACCTGATGGGAAAGGAAATACTTCATCAGGAGCTTTCTCAGTATTTATATTGCAGTGCTTTCATTTCTCCAGATGGAATAAGAATATATATTCTTTATTTTTGTTGTCTATTCTGTCTGTATTGAAGTCGTGGATGGTAAACCACAAAGTAGCGAGGGGTTTGTAGTTTGTAATTTGTGTATCTATTTGGATGAGAACAGCAGCACAATGAAAAGCTCTCTCACCCCTCTAATAGAGCCTTTGTACACCAAACCTGTGAGATTAGATCAGTTGATTAGAGCTTGGTGCTGAGAAGACCAAGGTTGGGGGTGCAACCACTGGGGGCCCATTCACTTAGGAGATGGACTCAATGATCCTTGTGGGTCGCTTCAAACTCAGAATATTCTGTGATCTAATTTGGGCTGTGACTGTACAAATATTCAGCTGGGCTTAAAAGTCTTCCTCAGAAGAAGTGGTATGAAGCAAATTCTGGTACTTAAGATTTTTTCTTCCCAAAGGAATGGCTCCTGGCTACTGAGAACTTAGATCGAGTGTTTTCATAGGGTTTGGGGTAAACCGGAAAATGTGATTGTCTGTTTGCACTTGTCACAAATAGGGCCGTACAACTCTGCATTCCTCTTGTGCTTGGGACAAAAATCTCTTGTTATGTGCATATGTGTGTTTTAGGGGAAAGGGAGTTCCGTGATCTGCATTTCTGTGTCTGCATTTGCATGTTGGCTAAATTCCTCCCATACTTTGTTCAGTATATATGACACTTACATGGAGGCTTTCAAAAAAAGTCTCAAAGCATTAAAAAGCTTTCAAAAGCAAGATACAAGGAATTAGCAGCACTGAGTCAAACCTCTAATTTAAAACTAGTTTTTACTTTTTTAGAAAAATAATTCTTTTAAAAACTTTGGAAAGTGGGGAGGGGAAAGTTGAAATTAAATTTTCATGTGAGATAATAAAGTAATTTAATCAAGGCTTTAGAATATGCATAGCACCAGAGGAGGTAATTAAAGTGATGTGGTGTAGGAATGCACAATGATGTACTCTCAACAAAAGCTTTGCTTCCAACACCTGTAACTTTCTCTTTTTTGTTTTAATCTTCTAGTAGCCCTCTCATAAGTAAATTATTATTCATTTATTTGACCATATACATTTGGGAAAGAACTAATTCCTCATGATTTAAAAGTAGTGTCTGAAACAAATACTTTGTAAATGGAAATATTTATTATTTAATAGTGAAAAACATATTTTGTCATTTTCTGCTCTGATAGTTAAGCAGAAAGAAACTGCACATTCAAGCCTGTGCAGTTTGATGCAGGTTATGCACAGTAAAAGCCCTCCTAACACACCCTGTAAAAATTACCCAATGAATAATGTCAAATCCCTCCACTTATTTTATACTTGCTGCAGTAAAGTAGTAAAGCATTAAGACATATCATTCAACTATGTGAAGGATAATTTTAGATAAATATAACTTTCTGAACATTTGGTGGGAAATATGGGTAGTAAAATTTTGCTGACAGTCATATATCAGAAGGAATTTTTGCTTGCAAGAATTTGCTAAAGATCTTGACAACTAATAGAGAGCCTTCAGGTTTAATCTTAACGTTAGGAAGCGGTTTTTCACAGAGAGAGTAATTGCATATTGGAATGGGCTGCCCAGGGAGGTGGTGGAGTCGCCATCCCTGGAAGTGTTTAAGAGAAGACTGGACGAGGAGCTTAGTGACATGGTCTAGCTGGTCTAGCTGGGGGGTGAGGGCTGGATGACCCTGGGCCCCCTCCGGCTCGGAGTGGCCTGCTAGGTTGTGAGGCATCTAGGTTGTTATTATGCTTTGGGATGTGCCCTCGGTCGCTGTATGGGTATTAGATGGTGAGTTGGACTAGATGATCCTTGTGGGTCCCTTCCAACTCATAATTTTCTGTGATTCTGTGATTCTGTGAAAAGCAGAACTTCCAGCATAGTAAAGTTGTCCTTTTTAAATTGACCTGATGTTCATAAGCATAAGAGAGTATCCTAACACTTAATAGAAGGGAAAGAATATTTCCATTCTCTTTTCTTATTTCCTTATGCTTTTTCTTCTGCTTTATCTTTCTTTTCCCAGCTCTTGTTTTGGCTATTGTATGTTTGAGCAAAGAAATCTGAAGTGCATTCTGAACCTCCTACATGATTGTTTTTATGTATTGTGAATGCTTTTGGTTCACATAGACATGAAATGTAGCTCTGCCTGTGCTGAGATTATTAAAGCCTGGGCAGGAAAAAAAAAATTCCAAAGTTGCTCATGTTTGAGGTTCCACTATTGTTGGAATGAAGCTGTTAATTCATCACATAGAGGAAAAGATGTGATCAGAATAAATGAATTTGGTAACATAAGTTAAAAAGTCATAGCTTCAGCTTTAGTCATGAAGTTGTGTAAATTTTTTTGAGTTTCACATTTTGGGTGCAATCAAAGTGCTACATATTATTTTTAAATCTGTGTATGTTAACAGATACCACCACATTTTTCTTCTTGACACTGATAAACAGGGTCTTTTGTTTGTTGCCAGGAAAAATGTGATATTTTCTCCTTAGAAAATCTATGTTTTGAAAGGCTTGGTTTTGTTTCTTACGTGCTTGAAGCAGAATGGTACTGACCTGTGGGAAGGTAAATGTTTCACAGCAGTTCAAATCCTCATTTGAAGAAAGAAATTAAGAGGTCTGGTAATTTTTGTAGTGGGAGTGCTCTTGAAGTTCTCAGGTTACAAACAAAGTGGAAGAGAGTAGTGAAATTTTGTCCCTGGAAATTATTATAGCATGAGAAGTAGTGAAATTTGAGGTAAAACTGTCAAAGAGCAAATACCTATTTGCTATTACTTTTCAGTTCTTAAATGGAACCCAGCAGGTGAGAATACCTTATGTGGAGTTGAAAAATTGTGCATTATATTATACTTTCATTAACGAGTTGTAGAGGATTAATGATCTAGAGAAAGTAATACAGAGAAATTGTCATAAGCTTTTCCCTAAAAGAAGCATTGACTTTTACTACAGAGTCAACAGTAGTGAAACCTATTCTTTCCTCTCTCCAGGATCACTGATGATGTATTATTACAGTATTCAGTCATAAATATGGGTCAAAAAACTGTAATTTTTTTATCTTGCAATTTATTTTTTTCTCCTTGATGTCCTTACAGCCTAATGAGGTATCAGCAGAAGAAATTCAAATCTGGTAATAGATAAATGAACAAATACACAAATGGCAAGGAGAACATGCAAAAGAGGACGTATTTTTAAATAGTTAAATTTTTGGTAAACTCTTTTGTAGACTTTAGTAAAATCTTTTTTTCATAAAGAAAAGAAAATTAATAGTAATTTGTGCCAAAGGAAATGACCGGAATACCATTGCAAAAAACCCTGGGGATACAGGAGTGAAATCCTGACACAAGATTTTTTATGGAGGTTTTACTGTCCCTTGACAAACTATTGTGACCTGGCCTGGTCATGTCATCTAGTTCTTAATTCTTCAGCTAGCACATTTTTATGTTTCAACCTTCTGGATTGATAAGTATTGATATGATTATGTAGTTTATGTTGAGTCCAAAATTTGTTATAGAAGACGTCTATTGATTTGTCATTCCATCAATTTATCGGTAAATGAAACTCAGTACAATGTATTTTTCAACTGCTTTTCTCACAATATTTAATGAAACTGTATTTTAAGCCTTGAGCCATGCACACTACCTCCTGATCTCCCATAACACTCTTTTCTTTGATGAGGTGATGCTTGATAGAACCAAACCGGTGGTGGGATTCTTGTGGCTATCCTGTGCAGGGCCATGAGTTGCACTTGGGTGATCTCCATGCATCCCTTCCAACTCAGGGTATTCTATGATTCTGTGACAATTACTATGATGTGGTAATTGTCTCCATTTTCTGATGAAGTACATATGAGAGTATTACACTATGTCCAAGCTCAGCACAAATGCAGATAGGAAAGGAATAGAAGGGATTTATTTCACTATCCAACGCCCTGCTAGCTGTTTGGTGGACTTTTATTGTGGTTATAATTTATGCATTTGTAGCTAAGTTGAAGACAGAACTGTATTGAAGCACCGCCTCAAACTGTTTTCCAGTTCTTCTGCACATAACACAGGCATTATTGGTCATTTCAGAATAAAATTATTTCAAAAAAGAGAAAATGCTCTGATGTTTTCTAAAGGCAGTGGTTTTACTTCTCTCTCATTTCAAAAGAAAATTTGTCAAAAGGAGAAAAGCAGCAACATTTTAGGACATAAACAATGTTTGAATGACTGTTTTCAGTTGACCTAAGATTGAATTTCTCATTATTTTTCAAAAGTTTTTGTCAGAAAAACTGTACTTAAGAAGAGACTGTTTCAATTTAGTTGAAACTATTTTATGCATTTTTAAAACTTGTCTTCCAAACAAACAAGCCAAAAAAGGTCTGCTGTTTACTGAGCTCTAAGCAAAGGTATTTAAACACAAGAAGTTATAGCAGCATTTAACTTGCCTTGCTTATAAGGCATGTATGTCCATGGATAAAAAACAGAGTTTGCATCAATTGCAAAAGAGCATGTTTTCATGAAAGGACAAAGCATTTTCAAGTGTCACAAATAAAATGGTCAATGTTCTTAATCATATATAACAATTCCCTTTCTTTTTTTGAAAAGAGAGGTGATCTTTAACTAGTGCAAAGGAAGAATTCTACTGTTAAATTATACTAGGTCTAAATGCAGTAACATTTTTGTTTATTTTACCATTACTCTTTAAATAAACAAACAACCAAACACTTCCTGAGTTTTTTCTTATGAGATATTTATTACTCATTAGAATTTCTTCTATAATGGTGGACTGGAGTGGAAGCATCAATATATTCAATTGGCGTATTAGCCAATTATTTTATGGATATATTACATGAGAAAATTATTGTATTAAATTTATGTCACAAGTTGAGCTCACAGTTGCTCTCTCAAAAATTTAGCATAGAGGTTATGAAATCCTCAAATATTTACTTTCTGGCTGGCAGGAGGAGATATGGCAGCAAGCTGCTAATGGTATGAGAGAAATTGCAGTCATATAGCATCTCTAATCCAGTTTTACAAGATGGTATTTCCTTTTGAGGCTTGCATGGCATTGTATTACCAGGTAGGTTTTAAATGTTAATAGCACCATTATCTATGTATATGATTCAGTTTTATTCGTTCTGTAATAAGATTTAAAAAAAAATAGCACTCTAATCCAAATAGACTGTTGGAAGCATCTATTTTGAAATCCTTCTGCCTTTGCAGAGATGGTCAAGCAAAGGAGAGAAACTGTAGGAAGGTTATATTGTGGAAGGGAAGGACATGTCTTGAGGGACATGAAAAGAAATAGAGTTTCACAGCTTCCTTTCCAACCCTTCTTGTGTCACCCCTTTTAGTGGAATTTTAATGTTGAAGCCTTTTTTAAAGGCTCCTTATTTTTAGCCTTTTAGTGCTCAAATGTTTGTTCCGTAGCTTTGATTAGTATCACTGTCTCCCATAGCAAACTCCCGGAAAAGCCGGCAGCCCATGCCTTGGACAGGCGCACTCTGCTCTGGGTTAAGAACTGGCTGGATGGCCAGGCCCAGAGAGTAGTGAGCAATGGTGCCACATCCAGTTGGCAGCCAGTCACTAGTGGTGTCCCCCAGGGCTTACTGTTGGGTCCAATGCTGTTTAATATCATTTTACAGATGTTACCAAGCTGGGTAGGGCGTGTTGATCTGTTGGAGGGTAGGAGGCACCTGGACAGGCTGGATAGATGGGCAGAATCCAACAGCATGAGATTCAACAAGGCCAAGTGCCAGGTCCTGCACTTTGTCTACAACAATCTCCTGCAGCACCAGAGGTTGGGGATAGAGTGGCTGGAGAGCAGCCAGGCAGAAAGGTCCCTAAGTGACAGGAAACTGACCGTGAGCCAGCCCTGTGCCCACGTAGCCAAGAAGGCCAATGGCATCATGTCCTGTAAAAGGAATAGTGTGGCCAGCAGGATCAGGGAAGTCGTTATTCCCCTGTATGTGGCACTGGTGAGGCTCTACCTCATGCCATGTGTTCAGTTCTGGGCCCCTCAATTTAGGAAGGATATTGAGGTGCTGGAGCATGTCTAGAGACGGGCAATGAGGATGGTGAAGAGGCTGGAGCACAAGCCCTGTGAAAAGCAGCTGAGCGAGCTGGGGTTGTTTAGCCTGGAGAAGAGAAGGCTCAGAGGGGACCTTATTGCTCTCTACAACTCCCTGAAAGGAGGTTATAGCCAGGTGGGAGTGGGCCTCTTCCATGCAACCAGCAGTAGGACAAGAGGGCACAGTCTTAAGCTCCACCAGGAGAGGTTTAGGAGGAATTTGTTTGCGGAGACCATGACTGAGCATTGGAATGGGCTGCCCAGGGAGGTGTTGGAGACACCATATCTGGAGTTATGAAGAATACACTGATGTGGTCTAGTCGACAAGGTAGTGTTGGCTCAAAGGTTGGACTTGATGATCTCAGAGATCTTTTCCAGTCTAATGGATTCTGTGATCTATTTTGTGTTATTTACAAAAATATTATTTATTTCCACTAGACTGTTGCATTTTTTTAGGTGTTTAATGTTATATTCCTAAGTGGATGCATTTTAAGTTAGCAACAATATAGACTTTAAATGATACAATATGGCTCTTTAAAATTGAAATCTGTATTTAATAAGTAGTTTATGCTTTTGCATGTTTATAATTCAGAATTTCATACTAAATGTGTTTTTGCATTTTCTGCTGTACTAACACATAAATACCTAAAATCAGGAATTTGATTTAAAAAGCAGATTCTAGTTCAGAGAAGTACCTAAGTGTGCATTTAGCTGAAAAGGAACGGAGAGATATCTGCAGAAACAGGACTGAGAGATAACTAACTCATAATTAATAACGATTAATTAAGAGCTTTGCTGTATCAATGTCATGGCTGGCAGTTCTGGTGTGGTTCAGGCAGGAATACATTTCTTCTGTATGCTTTGTAGTGCAGGCAGTCGCAAGAAATGAGTTACTGTGAGATTTCCATTGTGTGACTCATACCACAGTTGTTTCTTAATAGCGTGATTCACACTCATGAAAACAGTGGGTAATGAAAAGCTGTCCACTTTGTGAAGTCAAAAATTGGACAGCTTTTTTGTTTGGGTTGTTTTTTTCTTTTTTATTGTATCTTCAATTACCAACTCTCAGTATTTGAAGATTGCTCACAGATTTTTCTACTGTTCATTGCATAAATATGCAAATATCTGTTCTAAATGGTCTTCATGTTTTGTTGCTGATTTCGAGACATATTTGGCCTCTTCATTACAAGTCCCTCTAAAATGTCTCTGATGGTTAGCTTCTGCTTATCTTCTTTTAGCCCTGCCCCCTTGGTCTTTACTGGATCTGTAACTTTGAGGCTGGAGTGCAGAGCCAGAGGTAGTGTCATTAAAAGTAAAGAATCTCAGAATCACAGAGTACTACGAGTTGGAAGGGACCCACAAGGATCATCTAGTCCAACTCCCCAGCTAACGCCCTTACAAAGACTGAACCCACACCCCAGGGCTGTGAACATAAACCTAGTTCCCTCACGGGCTCATAGGCCCCTCCAAGCCGTAAGGGACCCACAAAACCATCCAGTCCAACACCCTCACAGGTAGACCATGTCACTGAGCTCCTCATTGAGTCTTCTCTTAAATACCTCCAGGGACGGTGACTCCACTACCTCTCTGGGCAGACCATTCCAATGAGCGATCACTCTCTCCGTGAAAAACCTCTTCCTAGCATTCAGTCTAAACCTCCCCTGGTGCAGCTTAAGGCCATGTCCTCTCATTCTGGTGTCCTCAGCCTGACAGAAGAGATCCACACCCACCTGGCTGCAACCTCCCCTCAGGTAGTTGTAAACAGCAATGAGGTCGCCTCTGAGCCTCCTCTTCTCCAGGCTGAACAACCCCAGTTCCCGTAGCCACTCCCCATAGGGCTTGTTCTCCAGTCCTTTCACCATCCTTGTCGCCCTTCTCTGGACCCTCTCATGCAGCTCAAAATCCTTCTTAAACTGGGGAGCCCAGAACTGGACACAGTACTCAAGATGTGGTCTGACCAGCACAGAGTAGAGGGGAAGGATAACTTCCCTAGTCCGAATGACCACACTGTTCCTGATACAGGCCAGGATGCCATTGGCCTTCTTAGCCACCTGGGCACACTGTTGGCTCATATTGAGTTTCCTGTCAATCATTACACCTAAATCCCTCTCCACTTCACTACTCTCAAGTCACTCCTCCCCCAGCCGATAGCGATGCATGGGGTTGTTATGTCCAAGGTGAAGAACCTGGAGCCATAATGGAAAAGAGTTTGGGAAAACTATGCTTATTGCTTGTACTGCCATCAGAAAAACTGGAAGAGTGATTGCAGCTGCTGTTTTATTCCAAGTCTCTCTGTTGCCCCTCCATGACATAGGCAAAGCAGGGTTTGGCATCACTGCCACTTCACTGCTTTGGGCAATCTGGTGCTCTCCTCACCCGTGCTCATGGCCATGGCTGAGGAGCTGAACTCTCTGTCCCATGCCAGTTGTTGGACTGGTCATGGCTTGCTGTCTTGATAATCTCGGTTGGAGCATCTCTGACCTTTAACAAACAAGGAATGGACAAACAAGGAAAATCTTGTACTCTGGCCTTCTTTAAACTTGTCAACTAGGTTTCTTCTATAATCAGTAGAAAGACCTGTCTTTAACAGAATAAGTTATTCTGGAACTGCATATCTATTTCTATTGACTCAATTTTCTATTGAGCTACTTGGATGATGCACTTAATTATACATACCTGAAGTTAGCTAAGTCTCTTGGAAGTGTACAGGAAGGAAAGAATTAAATTTTTCTAATGCTGGAAAAAATTGTTATTGAAAATAAAATGTTGCCTGTTACCACATTTAGCTTTATTACCTAAATGAAAAGTCATTAGGTGGCGCTGAGTGCTGTACAGATCTCTGTAAAGGATTGTGACATAGTCACCTAATGACATGGGATATTCAGGCTGACAGTAATGATCATTTTGTGAAAATTGCTTATAAAAAGCCAAGTATTGCAATTGTACTATCTTAGACACTAAATGGGACAGCATGAAATGCGTAAAAAATCCTAATTACGCTTTAAGAAAATGTCCTTGGCTTTGGAAGAGGTTTAATATTGAGTCATTAGTGGTATTTTCCTGACTAGTCTTTTGAAAAGTTCCCCCTTGCTGTTCAAGTGAAAGGATGTTATTTTCTGTGAACTAAAGAACTGGGCAGTTAAGACCAAAAGGCATTTACACTGTCATTCAAGCTGAATGTCATTTGTTATTTTAAAGCAAATGTTTATAGGTCAGAAATTAGTACCTAAATGTAACTAGTTTTAGGGCCTTTTGGAGAGAGTGGTGGAAGAGTTAATAACAAGAAAAGAGAAACCCTAAACAAAGAAAATGAAAAAGAAACTTAAAAAAACCCTCAACATTTTCATTAGAAGATATAAATGTTATTCTTCATGTGTCCAGCACTGACTACCTCTGACCTTGGAAACGTACTCCATCTGCCCATCTTTGCCTGTGCCCTTGGCTCCTCTGAATTTCCGTAACATGCTGCAGAAGCGTGGAACCATTTCAGGATCTGCACAACATTCTGTATGTTTGTCAAGAAACTGGTGACCTAACTTCATAAAGGGACAGCACAGGTGTTTGGAAGCTGTGCCGCCCAATAGCATAAATGTCCGTCCTGTCTCAAAGTCTTCAGCATATTTTCCAAAATGCTGTGCCAACAACAGTAGAGATGGAGTAGGGTATGATTACTTTAATAGGAGAGGACCTTCAGTAACACTACATTAATGGAACCAGAAGGTTATTCAATTTTGGGCATTGCCTTTTAATGTCTCAGCGTTTTCAAATATCCATGGTGCCTTTTGAAATCAATGAACTTGTTCCAACTCTGTGAACTGTAAAGATCCCAAGAGGCAGGACTTGGAGGTACAGTGCTGAAGAGTCACAGAAAATACTGTACAATGATAATTTTAGAGTGGATTTCTTTTTATCTGTAAAACGGATAATCCACAGGTCCTACCTAGTCCTATCAAAGTACTTTCATACCAAGACTCTACTTAGGTTTTCTTTATATGATTTATAAATGTGTCAAAATATAGATATTTATTCACAGAAATTGACTTGATATATGTAATTTTAGACAGCAAAAGTCATATTATCACCAGACATGTGCTCAGTGATCAGTATTGGCCTGGACTGATGTTGATCAGAGTCAGGTGTGAAGAGGTCAATAAGTTACAGAAATTTTGTCATGCTGTTTTTCTGAACCCATTTTCAGTAGAATGAAGTCACATTTTATCAAAATATTAAAAGCATAAATTGTATTTGTGTAATTTATTTGTTTTTCCTTATCCAAAGGAGAATTGTATTCAGTGACACACATTAATTTCTTAGAAGGGTTTTCTGCCAAAAATCCTTCCAGAGCACCTTAATGTTGGACTACAGAGAGCCACTTTCTGCTGTAGTAAAACAATAAATGCTCACCTTTTATTGTTTATGGGATAATTTTTATTTTTTTCATGTCAAACTAAGAAAACTACTTTCTCTTATTTTCTTTCTCTTTCCTCTGATAATGTGAGACATGTTGTTACATTTTTCAGCAGTTAGGACTTTTTTTCTTACCTCTGTCTACAGTCTCTAAATGAGATAAAAGAAACAGCTTTTCAGTTTGAGTTTTGGTTTTGTTTATCTTTCCCTATACCTTCTTAAAAAGAAAACAGAAGAAAGCCTCTCTTGATGCATCAATTAACAGAGCTCTAAAATATTAAAACTCTTCTTAGAAAGCATTATTATACAGAAACCTCAGAGTGCCTGCCACTATTACAGGCATCCAGATATTACCCCAGAATATTGATGTGTTTATTCTCAAATTTGATATAATAGTGTAATGGAGTAAAAGCTCAAAATGGAGATACTGAAATAAAAAAAAAATTGAATGGAAGAATCTTTAGAGAATACAAAAAAAATTTGCAAAATATTTCATCATACTAGAATGTAATTTAGGATATATTTTTCTTTAGTGAAGGGATACAGGGGAATGGCATGAAGTTGTGTTAGGAGAGGTTTAGGTTGGATATTAGAAAAAGATTCTTCACCCAGAGGGTGACTGGGCACTGGAATAGGCTCCCCAGGGAAGTGGTCACAGCACCAAGGCTGCCAGGGCTCAGCATTCAGATGATACTCCCAGACACATGGTGTAACTCTTGGGGATGGTCCTGTGCAGGGCTAAGGGTTGGACTCGATGATGCTTGTGGGCCCCTTCCAGCCCTGCATATTCTGTGATTTTGTGATTCTGTAATTATGTATGCGTGTATGTATATATATATAGTGTATATATATACACGTATGTATATATAAATACTTCAAAATCTGCAGGAGGGAGGCTCTCCTCGGGCCCCACGAATCCCCTGTTCCGTGAATATAGGTGCATCATGAATATGCAAATTAGTAATGCCCGTTGCCCTGCCCCCTTCAGTCCTGGCCCTGAGAGGCAGTTCCTGCACCTCCCCACACCCTCTGATGGGTCAGGGGAGCAAAGGGAAATCTCTTCTGACCCCTCCCCGCCCCTGGGGAATCCCTGGGATTTTCTTTGGCAGGGCGCAAGGATTCACGGCTTTCCCTGCAGTGCTCGAGGGGGTGGCAGCGGGTGTCCCCAGCCCCTGTGGTGCTGGGGCAGGCGTCAGAGGGTGTCACCAGCCCCTGCAGTGCTGGGGGAGGCAATGGAGAGTGTCCCCAGTCCCTGTGGTGCTGGGAGAGGTGGCAGATGGTGTCCCCTGCCTCCTGCGGTGCTGGAGGAGAGGGCTTATGTGGCAAAGCTAGCGCTTGCTGTTTCTGGATGCAGAGGGGAGGTGGGAGCCCAGCAGCTGCTGTTTCTGGGCACAGCAGGGGTGGCAGTCACTCCTTCTGGGCATGGAGGGGTGGCAGCCACTGTTTCTGGACATGGGGAGTGAACTCTGGGTGGTCTCCAAGCGAGCGAGAGGCACCACCCCCCCGCCCGGCAGGGCATGTCATTCCCACCCCATGGGGAGTACCAGCACCGCCCCTTGATGAAGCAGAGGTACTGCGCATGCGCAAACCAGGAAACGCCATGAGAAATGGAGGTGTTTTCGCTGAAAAAACCCTCACAAATATCCGAGAAAGCAAAAGTTGAAGGAAAGGAATAATTGAGGTGTAATTCTATAGGTAAAAAAATAATTTCTGTGTTCATCTATATTTCTTGCTAATCAAGCTCCAGATTTCCCATGGTCTTGCAATTGCAGTAATGCATCAGTTTTAGAGTAGTAAGCGTACAGGTGGTAAATATTAACTCTCTTGTAAGGTATAAACATTCATATGCCTATTCAAAATTTGCAGGCCAACAAGCCTGAGTGATTCCTTTAACAGAGAAGGTGTTATGTATTTTTTGTCCACTTTCAGATGATTCATCCAAACAAAAATGTTCGGCAGGTTTTTTTTAGACTTTTCCCCAAAATGAGAATTTCTGCCATTATATACTGTATTGAAACTTCCTGCCCATTCTGTCGCCTTTCGTTGTCAGATATTACCTTTGTGTACATAGTTAATTGTGGGATACTCGGATTTTCTTTAAAGTGCATTGGCAAGTGCTAGAGGAAATGTGAGATTTGGATCAGCTCTGGAGTCATTCAAGTGTGAATTGGCTGTGGGTATATGCTGCCAAGTCTGCAGGGGAACACAAAAGGTCTGTTTTCATTTCCTGCCATGAGTAAATTCTCAGGGAATTCATGCATTCCTGTTGGCAAAGAAAGGCTTGCTCAGATTGTATTTCAATATGTAAAAATCCACCTCCAGAAGATTTTTCAGGTGTTCTTGATTTTTCTCTAAAGTCTTATCAGTAATACTTATGAAAAACCTTTTCATGAGAATAATATTTTAGCACTGGAGTGGAGTGTTGGGTTTTTGAAAGATCCTTTATTACACATATCAGCTCTCATTCTGAAAATCTCTTTGGACATATATAGCTTGGAATGAATGCTCTTGAAGGAGCTGCTATTGGAACATCCAGAGCAAAAAACACCTGAACGCTACTGAAAAAGACTGCAAATTCATTTCTGAATACAAACCTTGTAGCTGAAGAAGCACACAAGAAGATTTCATTCTGAAAATCTGCTCCATAATTAAGCCTTCTTTCAAAGTGAAGTATTTGCATTAGGATCTTAAAGATCTTTTCCAACCCTAAGGATTCAACAGCAGTTGGGTAAATGCTGAGACGTACTTTGGAAGGGGGAAAGGAGGAGGTAAGGAAACAATACTTCTGTCCCTTAACTGGTTTTTTTCACTTGTTGTTACTAGTTGTCGCAGATGTCATGAGTTGAGTTGGTTGCTTGTTAAAAGGAAGTTATTTTATTAAACATAGTGGATTTGACCAAGCTCTTATTAGGAATGTGCTTTAGGTGTGGAATGGAAGTTCTAATCAGAGAAAGGCAGAGCAATTATCTTGGTTTCATGCTTTTCATCCTCAACTTGTGTCTGGCTGGTCTTGGCTGGTTTGGCGGCATTTAACACACAGCCCCTGTATGTCCAAGGTGGTAGGAATCACAGTCTTAGAATTTCAAACTTTGTCACTGCTTCTGCAGGATCGGAAGGTAACATCCATTTCTCTGTATAGCTGAGTCATAGACTCTGAGTTCTACAGAGGTCCAGACTCACTTGTACTCATGCAGTGCCTGAATTTGCAGGAAGATTTAAACCATTAACACACTCCCCCCACCACCCTACCCCCCCAAGTAATAAATTGGTTTTACTCTGACCAACCGAGTATTTGTATATTGGATCATCCCCTCCAGGTTAAAAATGAAAAATATGGAGGTCAAGTTGTTTAAAATAATGTGTATTAAACTAAGAAGTATTGCTTATTTTTATAAAGTTATATTTTGTTTAAATAGTTAAACATTCACTGTAAAAATATTTCAAGCCACTGTCTCTATATTCATGATTCTGTTAAAAAGAGAGAGATGATTTCTGACACACTGTATGTGGAATGTAAATTAGACAGTACCAGTTAGATTTTTCTTTTCTGATGAATGCACTGTGCTTTGGAATGGAGCTTCAATTTGCAATTAGTACATTCAAGCACTTTCTTGAATGTGCAAATATACTTTTTCTCTGAAATGTAATAGTTCAAAAGAATTTCCTCCCTGTGACCTGCAACCTTCATGTGTCAGAAACATGGACTGCTTTGGTGAGCAATCCCCATGTTTTTTGTGTGTCCCTGTGGCAAGAAGTATCTTAGCAAAAGAAGCTTCAATTATTTACTGAGGCTGGTGTGAATCCAGTACCACCTTTGTTGGAAATAGACAAATACTAAAGGTTGTGTGGGTTAAAGTATTTCTAACTATTTCTGAGTTTGCCTCAATATTTTATAACTTTACAACATTGCTAAAAAGTACTGTAAGATAATCTAGCTTTTGTGGTTATTGCAAGGTGTCTGAATTATTCCACGTTTTATCAGAAGTAGTATAATGGTAGGGCAAGGGGAGTTAACCATTCCCTAATCCTTCCACTATTTGTTCTTCTAGAACCATATAAAATCTCGGTTAAAAGATTGAAGAATTTGTATCAATATTTTCTTTTTCTGAATCTTCCAAGTAACACTGTTAATAAAAAACAAAAACCCAAAACAACCAACACATCAAAAATCCCCTATATAGATACTCTTAAATATCTAATTATCTGTTGACTCATAAATAAAATACTTTATCCTATTACCTGACATGTATATCAGGATTGGTTCATGTTATAAAACTCTCTATATCACCCCTTAATTGCTTTCTATCTTTATATTTTAGAACTATTAATACTTCGGATTTTCCTGGACTTTTTGAGATCTGTTATAAATTAGAATTATTGGTTTGATCTGCCCATCAGTTGACTACTGAAATAATACTGAAATATTTTTCATTACATATATTTTCTGAGCTACTGTCATCTATAGATGAAAATTCTTCATTTTTATCTATTAGGATTCCTGGGGAAAGATCACTTTTAACAACGTTGCCAAACCAACGCATCTCGTTTAGTTTTTGTGGGGTAATGTGTGTATGCTGTGTTTGGGTTATGGGAGATTTAAATGCACTGCCAAGAAAGAAATTAAATAGCAGTTTTGAAAAATATTTTTGAAAGGCTGAATTTGTAATATCAAGTAGACTGAGGAGCTTTTCAGTTTATTTGAACAAGTAAATAAATACAGGAGGAGTGAGAGAAATCTTTGAATTGTCCTTAGATGTGAATAATTTGGTATCTTGTAAAGACTTTTCTTCATGTATCTCACTGTGTCTGTCTCTCACTTGGAGTTTGTTTACTTAAGGACCTGAAAGAGCCTCAAGGTTTCATTGTGTTTGCAAAGGGCTACAATTGCCTTTCTACTGTTACCAGTTGTCCTGTGTAATCTGCATTTGTAATGAATAGACATATTTGTGACAAAGCAACAGAATGTTTTATTGACAGATTTCCTTAGCAGAAGGGTGCATGTAAGGATAAATAGAGAAGAAAGCTTGAACCTGTTATGCCTGCTAGTAATACCTCAGGTAGTAGCTCACACCTTGCATAAGGATCACCAGTTCTGGTGGGAGGTAAGCCTGGCTTCCATGACATACCTCAAAAAGCTGTTAACAATCTCTTGGGGGAAAAAAAGAGAACCAAAAAAGAGGGTTAGTAATTGGCCCAGATTTTTGCAAGCAATGGGAAACAACTTAGCTCCCAGCCTTAGTAATTGTAAAGCCAAGACTTGTGCAGTGGTAGGTTCATTTTAGCTGGAGATAATCTGGAACTCTGGGCAAGAGGGAAAACCCTCTACTTGGAGCAGAAGTTTCACCATATGGTCTTACCACCTCATCTTTTCAAGGAGAGTAGATCTATTCTGTTCTCCCAAACACTGAAATGAGGGAAAAGCCAAACAGAAAGAGGAGGAGTTACAGCATGTGACAATGCCCCAGAGATCTTAAACTGGCCAGATTTGGGGAAGAGGGTAATGAGAAATACCAAAGGGCCTTCTCAATTTTTCGCTTGAATATCACCATCATATGTGTGCAATGAGATTTGAGTTACAATTTCAACCTTTTACAGAATTTCGTAGGTAAACAATATCTTTGGGCAAGAATGTGAGCTATGTTTTGCCATTTAAGATAAAACCATATTTATTTCAATTTTAATGCACACTGATACATACATTTGTAAAGGACGAGTAAGCAAAATAAATGTCAACCTCCCTGTTACTACCTTGCTGTTGGAAGTTTGTCATTGGTATTATGATAGAAGAGGTAAAAGGGATTTGAAGGATTATTAAATCTTGGTTTTACCTTTACAAAATATATGTGTGTCATACATTTATATGCAAATGAGAAAATTCTGCTGCGTGACAAAAGGAGAAAATTGTGTTAGTGCTTTCTGTTTTGAAGAGGCATTTGATTTATCATATTTACTGCAGTGTATTGTTTCAGCTAATACCATACCTACTTAAAAAGGTATAAAGTCCTTTCAAATTTCTTTACAGTGCTTGTGGTCAGCCTTGCATGAAATGGCCATTTGTTCTTCCCATATTAAAGCTTGTGCTTTCATGTAGTTCTGAGAATTTTCTATTACTGTAAATTAATTTCACTTCATTAAGTGGTTGGGTCACAGGCAAAGGAATAATAGCAGTCAGAGACAGGGGAGATTACTAGTTTGAATAATTGTAAATTGGCACGCTCTGCTTTGTCTCTAATACTAGAAAGAAGCTCCTGGCTGTCAAAGGCATTTGATTAATCAAAAAACCTATGAATGTGAACTTTAAAGTTAGACAAGATAAAATTATTATCTACATAAACAATCTTTTACAGTGTAGAGCAATAGATTCTAGTCCCTTTAAGAGACAGTGACACAATGGTAAAGATTCAGTTTTCTGTGTTACTTTGCTGTTATTTCAGGTCACTTGTGATTATTCAAAGTCATTGACTCAGCAGACATACATTATGCAGAGAGGGCTCAGTTGTGAACAGATGATTCCAGAGCATGGAGAGTTTATTATTTAGATATTAATTTGTCCTCTCATGTAAATCATTATTTCTTCTGCCAAGATGATTATGATGAAGTCTAATAAGAAGAGAAAACTGTTGCTTTTTTCACATTCTCTTTTCTAAGTCTGGCCCAATGCTTATTGAAAACAACTGGAGAGAGACCTACTAATTTCAGTAGATTTGTGATCAAAGCACTGATATGTAAAGAAAGCTGAGGGGAGTAATTTTTCCAGGATCCACCTCCCCTTTTACTGAATAGAAGAATGAAATAGCATGGCAAACATCTTCAGTGTAGGTGTTTTGGATAGGACTATAAATCTGCCCTTTGAGGAGCAAACTAAAAACTACATGGCCAGAGGCTGCATACAGGGCAGAGCAGCTGCAGGGAGCTGCAAACAGATTAGCCAGACCCTCAGAGCTTTTGGAATTATGATAGACATTCCTCCAGCATTTCCTCTGAATCCTTACACAGGACATGGAAGGACGTTCCTGCTGCTCTCTTCTTAGCCATGCCCACTGCCACCCTGTTTAAAAAAGGGTGAAAATTTCAATTATTGCTCTTTCTTCATCAAATGTGACTCCTGCCACCCAGTCTGTCTTCTCAGCCTGGAGTTGTGTGTGGCACAAAGAATTTCAGCATTGCAATCCTTCTGCAAGATAGAGGGAAGATGTATTTCTGTGATGGGTCTTCTGGAAGCACTTTGGTGATGGCAACATGTTGTCATCTCTGTCAGAGGGTGAAGGTTGAGGAAAAGCTGACAGGTCTGAAAATACCAGATGGTATTCACTGTGTGCCTTTGACACACTCACATGGAAGGAGTGATGATGTTTTGTTCTGATTTTCTCCTTGTACCTATGCTTGTCTTTAGATTACTCAGTAAGGAAAGCTTGTTGTAAAGATTGATCAGTAATTTATCATTGTTTCTATCTTATCCAGACATGATGTATATCACATAACTAAGGGTGGCATAATCACTTAGATAAAGGATAATTCTGCAAACATTTATGTGTGTAAATTCAAAATGGAAATTTGAATTTCAGCCCAATTAGTCATACATTTTAAATTCTATTGATGCTAAAACCGTGCTACTGAAAATTTACAGCCATTTCTGATTTGCTATCACTTTACTTAAAACATCGAAGGAGCTTTGATTTTTGCATCAGACAGATTCTTCAAACATTTTTTTCTCCAAGACTCCTCATTTTCTGTGGTAGTAATTCAAGCAGTGATAAAAATGAGACATCTCAGTTTATTTCAATTATTACTGCAATTATTCATGTGAGACAGGTTGTGAGCCTTCTCTGGCAATAAGATAGAATAGTAAAGCTAACAACTGTATGTGGTGGTTTCCCAAACTTCACAGGCATGTATAGCTCAAAAGCAGGATTTGGGAAGCAATTAGTATATTGAGCATTTAATAATGAGTTGCTAAATGAAAGAGAAATTTCAAGTTTTGTTAATTAAAAATTCCCAGTTGTCACAGACAAGGATTCAGATCTATGTGAAGCCTGGGAAAGCTGCATGGTATTCTAGTTGTTTTAAATTACATGAATAAAATCCTTAAAATCCATCCTAAGGTTGTGATTTTTGGTTGCTCTTAATGAACAAGGTGTTCTAGCAGCGGAATCTCAAATGAGATCAGTGTAAGTATTCCAGGTAGTTGTTTTAGTTGGGTTTTGCTGTTACTGCTTTGGTTTTTTTGAACAAGTATAATTTTTCAGGCAGTTTTATGGCACTTGGCTTGGATTAAAGGTGTATTCTGTGGTAAAGGGTATTTGGAAGAGTATGCGTGTATATATGCGTGGCTTTTACACAAATAAGATTTAAGTATCTGTAGTTATGCTAAATTAGAATGGAGAATTGCAATGGCTATTTATTCCCGTTTACTGAGGCTAAGAAAATGCGTCCTTCCCATTTTTAGCTAACTAGGTAGATGGGGTAGAAAATAATTTTTCTTGATATTTGAAAGTTGGTGAAGACTTGTTCTGCTCATTTATTTCTCACAGCACAGTTTCAGGTGGTGTAAGGTCACGTCTCTGAACCCCAGAGAAGGTGAGAGCTGATGAATCTTGTCATTGGCTCCATCCCAAGCACAGAGAGAGGTCTCTGAGCAAGAATCACAGAATATTCTGAGTTGGAAGGGACCCACAAAGATGATTGAGTCCAGCTCTTAAACGGCACCACTGCCTCCCTGGAGGGAAAAAAACCCCGGTCTCCCGCATAAGACGGGGACAAGAGGGCTCAAGTTAGAGAACAACAGGTGTTGGAGTAACCAAAACTTTATAAATGAAAGTTTATGTTGGAAATCAGTCTTTTTGAGTATACCTTACAGAGCCTAGTATACCTTGTTTAACCAAGACCAATAAAATAAGAGATATATGGGTCAAAATTTGAGGTTATCTTTCATTTTAAAAAGAGCAGGAGAACCAATAGTGTAAGGTTTTCGCACAGCTGTGGTAGATTCTTCAGTCTGTCTGGGGAGACAAAGGTGGTATAGAGGGAGAAGGAAGAGTTTTATGTGTGTAGATGTTTATCTACAGCTGGGTGCAAACAGCTCCATTTGTCTCTGGTTTGGAACTCAGTAAATAGCTGGTGAGGGTTCCAGGATAAAGACTGGCTGTGTACTTCTAATTAATTTTGGAAATAAATCTTGCTCTGGAATAGGGAGTATGGAGCAGCTAAGGGAAAACAAAATAATGGTATAGGAGTGTGCTGCAGCCCTGTCACTTGAAGGGTAGTTTTTCTGTTTCAGCTGTGCGGCACAGACAGGTGAGTAATGTCTTGTGCTTGTTGAGAGGGACAGGAAGGAATCAGCTGACAGAGAGACAGCCAAGACAGATTTTAGAGAGAATGGCTGAATAGACTTAATGAAAAGAAACAGGGAACAATGGGAGGTGAGGGAAGGTGATGTTTGAGCACAGAACGAGGCTGCTGTGAGAGGCAATTTGCACAAAGCTCAGCCATGTGGTCTCTCATCTGACACTGCTAACTGAAGTGGCGAAAAGTGCTCTCGAAGGGAAGGCAGTAGTAAACATAGCAGGGTAAATGGCTTCTTGCCACTTGTCCCAGAAGTGTCGCCCTGGATAGGAGAGGCACATTTCTCCCAGAACACAACAAATTATGACAGAAAAATGCACAGATTCAAACAGTTCCAAAAGGACCACCCTCCTCTGTTTCAGTTTCCTAAAGCCGCAGAAGGGAATGAATACATGACACAAAGGTTGAACAGAAACAGTGTGCTCTAGTAATTTATATTGGATTTCCAGGTAAGTGTATACTTTGACCAATAGGTCTTACGTAGATACAGCCAAAATTAAAAGTCAATGGCCAGAACTGTGCAAACATTTTTTACTTTGTAGCATAGCTATTGATACAGTCCTGCTGTTCCTCATGGTACAGATCCCTGAACAGTTGAAACAGTGTTTTCCCTACCTGTATCAGTCCTAGATTTGCAACATTTTATACATTAATATATGCGTATGTATCAATTGAAATGCATGTATATATGTACCATGGAGTTACTTATTCCTCTGTATTGAATTTAAGAAAATTTGCTTCTATTTTCTGAGGAATGTTGTGGTAAATCCAGGAGTCAGTTTTATTGAGTCCCCATTCAGTGTGGTGAGAACACAAGTTTGTTTAAAATACCCTTTATGCTTTGGATGTTGCTGCTTTCTTCCTTCCCTTTTCATATTTTCTGTTTTATGTGCCTGTCCCCAGACAGCTGTGTGGGTGTATGTAAGCGTGTGTATATATATAGACACCCACAAATATTTAAATATCTATGTTAGTCTATATCTCTAGATACACTTAAATAGATTGATAGATAGGTAGCTATAGATAGATATAGAGATATTTATATATAAAATATTATAAATATCTATATATAATATATCTGTATCTGTGGGAGTATATCCACAAAAATGTGCACGTACACATATCCCAGGGAAGGGGTAGATATGGATTATGGATTGTCAGTTCTGGCTGTGAGCTTCAGATTCATGAAGGAGAAATCCTTCTGCGACCTTCCAGCATTCAGTTAATAAACAATCAAACCACAGGCTTTGGAGTAGCTGTAGGCATGACGCAGTAGGATAGAATTTGCAAGTGCAAACTTGCAGTGATATTCTTATAAACTAAGGTTTTGTTTGCATTTTGAGTGTTGTAAGGGAGAAGGTGGTAAAAGACACAGATTTATGTGCACAGCCAGGAGTAAATGTCTTTAAGGTACTTTTCAAGGGGAGACACCAAATGAGACAATGGTAAGAATGTGTTTCTAGTGAGGGCCTCTGGGACACTAAGAGGGTATTTCCATATGTGTGCTGCCTTTTCCCTCCTGTGGAGCAGAAAGCAACAGGTTCAGCACATCCTTTGCTGTGATGTACCCTTCTACTGGAGGTGAAAAGGAATCAAGATTTTTAAAGCAAGGGTAGTGTTGAAGGTCTTGAACAAGAATGAATGGCTTGAGCTGCTGTTCTGTCATGTTGTGGGTGGTGTTTATTATGCACTTGATCTCTCTGCCTTAATTTCCAACTGCAAAAAAGGTCTCAGTATATACATTTTTTTCATATGCCTTTCTATTGAAAACTGTTTCTATATCGTCTTGCTTTTCACCAGCGGGAGTGGTACCAACCTGATGTGAACACCACACATAGTAGGCAGTGGGTGAGTTTTCCCCCTTCCCAGAACTCTGTCATACTTACAAGACAGTAAAGCCTCTGATTTCTTTCCTTAGCTTTGGTGTGTATTTGTAATAGGTAGTCTTTTTTAAGGAACTATGTACTGAGTTACTTTACTAAAATATGGACTGACTCTTAACGGTCTTGTAAATCTATCAGTTTTGTAGGATTTGAAGCAATATTTGAAAGACGGAAGACTCCTCTGGATGAAATCTTTTTCCCCATTGACTAGAATAGAGCTAGTTTTCATACCATATTACTTTATTAAGTCTTGAATTGTACTTATTTTTGTGCAAGTTCTTCAGAGCTGAAGTAATCAGTCTTCTTTTCTCATTCCCAAATTCAGAATATAGCAATTCAGTGACACAAATAAATAGACTTTGAAAAATGAGTTCCTTTTCCTTGGCAGTTAAGCTTTAGTAAATAATGAAGATTATGGCAGACAATCCTTATCACAATGGTAAAGGATTACTGATTTTGTACATAATGCTTTAAAAAAATTATAACTCCTTAATCTTTTAAAAACAATTTTGGTTTGGAAAAACAAATTTCATTGAAGCTGACAAGATGCTTGCCAAGTTTCAGGAGATGCAATTTAAAACATCTGAGGTATTAAACCTGGAATACCTCAGCTCTTAATAGAAGCAAGACCTCAATATTAACTCTTTCAGCTCTCTTGTGGTCTCTAGTGTATAAAGTGTGGGTTTTTGTGCCTATCTCATAAAACCCAAGAGACTGCTGCTGGGTTTCTGTTCTGTGTCAGGGGCACAAGATAAGGAATGAACTCCTGGATTGCTTACTGCTGTCCCTTGAGAACAGAGGCCACCATAATGGATAAATATATATTCCATAAACACTGTCATAAACTGATCATGCAGTCTCATGAAATAGAACTGTGTATATTCTGGCCTGACACGACTGTTGTGAGGTGAATATAGAATCTCCCCATAATACTTATAAACTTTTCTGTTCTCAGACAGGATATATCTGTGGTCCTGCTTGTATCCATCTGTCTTTGTGCTAGCACAGCCATGGGAGTTCAGCAGTTGGGATGCTTTCTTTTTATCCTCCTGAGTTACTTAATATAGTACTTGAAATACAGCAAACATATTGTTTTATGGTGCTGCTACTAAACTGTACAAACTACTTTCAACATACTAGTGACTACAGGAATCTCTCTTTGTTGGTATTCGTACTTTTCTACTCTATTGACATTTCCACTGATACATAGACATATGTATGCATATATAAATCTTAGAATACAGTCAACCCTCTTCCACTTCACACCCCCTAGATGGCGGCTTCACATCTTAGTGGCGTGTTTTTTCAGTGATTAAGGAGGCCCCTTTTCGCAACTGCGGCTGTGTGACCTGACACACATGAATATTCAATTAGGCAGTCATGGATATGCAAATCAACACTCACAGCCGTGGTGGTGACAGCAGCTCTGCCGGTTCCCCCCCTGCCCTGGTTCGTTGCTGGTGGTGGCTCCGCCACTTCCCCACCCCTGGCATGGCCGCAGCGGCAACTGATACCCAGCAATGCAGTGCCAAAATAGCGCTGTGGGGCCGTGTGAGGATGCAGGGAAAATTTGCATATTAATGAGCTGCCATTCTGCATGGACGGAGGGCTTTGTGGGAGACAAACAAGACCGTGGTACCATGGTATGGGAGACCCGACTGTTTAATTTTTCATGGGTGTACAAATTGCTGGATCAAAAATCTGTAATAACACCTCTGGAGTTTTTCAAACTGATGAAGTTTCAAATAACAGATTTTTGTTGTTGTTGCTGTTATTATCTGAGTTCATTACCTTATTTTTTGCAGTAGTGAATTTTAGCATAATTATCTTCCCTGGTCTCAGCAATCATCATCTTTTTACATGTTCTCTAAATACCTGTATATTTACCATACTTCCTAGGTTTCTGTCATAGTTAATTCCTTTAATGATTTGTCAGATTCATTGCTGCTAATATTAAATAAGCAACTTAAGCTCTCAGGTTCAACAGGGAGTAACTGCTGAGCAAATAGGATAACTGAAAAGCTCAACGTCCAAGCATGGCAGAGGAAATTTGGAATTTCTTTAAGGTCCTCTGTAAACCTAGGAACCTTGAGTGTACTTAGCTTCATTTAACTGAGGATTGCACTTTATCACAAGATCTATTGTTGTTTTTTCAGTCTGGCTTCAAGATTTTAAAATTAATTAAACATGCACCACTCCTCCAGAATGTTTTAATAGGTAAGGCTTATTCCTCTGTATTCAACTTGGACTGTACAGCTGCTGTCCAAAAAAGTCTTTCTTTCCTCTGTTATACTTCCCTTTTGTTACACAGGATCAGTGTTTTATCATGATGTCTGTTTATTTCTTTGTTGTCTATTATCTTAGAATTGTATCAGAATATAATCAGAATTGTAATTCTGATTATAATATGATCATATTTATATTCTTATTGCTGTTTTCACATCTTGCACTCTCTGGTCATCGCTGTTAGTATATCCTCATTATAGTCACAAATTAAAAGTAGTTTTAGAGATTGTGAGCCCTGTGTGCCTTTTAATATTTAATTTTCTTTTAGTAATTTTAGACTCCCTTGAGGCCAGCACTGGAAGTCTTATCTGAAAGAATCACATAAGAAATGTTCATTTTAATGAAAGTACTTTTCAGTGGTTACATTCACTGTTTCTCTGTACCACAAGTCTTTTGTCTGTTTGTTTGTTCCTCTTCATTAGCTGCATCCTTTAATTTGCACTGCACATCTATCTCACCTATTTATAAATATTACTTTTTCTAGATGTAACTCTACAATGACATCTGACCTAAGAGAACAAGGACTTTCTTTTTCTTTCTTTACTTTTTCTTTTCTGCATCAAGGCCGCATTTCTTGTCGTGGCTTACTGACCTCTTCCTTCTGTGCCCTCTGATGACAGGCCAGTCAATTTGTCGCTCATGCAATTCAAGAGTTCCTGGAATTGTGTGAATCTCCAGTCTTCTCAATTTTATTTTTCCTTCATCTGGTTTGTGGTTACATCCTACCTCCCCTGTCCCCTTTCACCTCTGCTTCATTTATGTTTTTAATCTTTGTGTTGTCCTCATCGCCCATAAGTCTTGGCCCTTGGATTTTATCTTCCTCTGTGCTTGCTGAGTTCTGCTCTCTTTATTTGCCTGTCTCTTTGCTCTGTGTTACATCTCTGTTTCTCTTTGCAGCTCTCGTACCCTGTTAACAACCCTTTTCCTTGTCATATTTGATTCTTCTGCCTTGTCTTTGAGCCCACATGCTCCTGGTTTTTCTGTTTGAAGGTGTTTACAACTCAGATCATGTCAAATTAATATTTTTATTAATTTTTCCTGTGTGTTCTCTTTAAAAAAAATTGTACCAACTAGGTGATCTTCAAGGTCCTTTCCAGCCTTATCTATACTGTGATACTGTGATACTGTGATTGTCTCCCATGTTTCCAGATGCATTTCTAGTCCCTATTTTTTTTTTCTTCTATGCCTTCTATCAGGTGATAGCTATATTCCCATAAGGTAATTATGTAAGAATCTGGTTTTATTAATTTGTTTTTCAGCTAGTAGCATTTCTTGTCCCATTCTTTTGAGTTTTCTGTAAAAACTGAATTCTAAAATCCCGATATAAAAATACAGTCCATTCTGATATCAAGGTTTTTTTCCCCTTCTTTCTGTATCATTAGCCTTGCACTAAACCAAGTTTAACCTCTCAAACTTCCATTTTGACACTTGGAAGGTTATTGGCTTTCCAAGACACTGTCTTTCCAAATTTTTTATTCAATCGAACTTTTTTTTAAGTTTTGCGATTAAACTGCTACCAAAGAAATCTGTTACGTACTCAGGTGAATGGCCTTTGTCTCACTCAAAAATTCAGTCTGCCTAAGTAAATTCTGCAAACAGGGAAATCTGACCACACCATAGACTTTGTGAATAAAACTGTCATTAACTATTAGACTTCGCATTTACATCTCACACATTTTCCCTTGAGGATCCATTTCATGCCAAATTCCTTGTTCAGCATGGTTTGTNTGCCCAGGGAGGTGGTGGAGTCGCCGTCCCTGGAAGTGTTTAAGAGAAGACTGGACGAGGAGCTTAGTGACATGGTCTAGCTGGTCTAACTGGGGGGTGAGGGCTGGATGACCCTGGGCCCCCTCCGGCTCAGAGTGGCCTGCTAGACTGTGAGGCATCTAGGTTGTTATTATACTCTGGGATGTGCTCTTGGTCGCTGTACGGGTATTAGACGGTGAGTTGGACTAGATGATCCTTGTGGGTCCCTTCCAACTCATAATTTTCTGTGATTCTGTGATTCTGTGATTCTGTTACCCAACAGGTTGCTATCGCTTTGTCTTCAGAAAAAGAAAGCAGTTGATGATTGTTTTCATATATCGTCCTGAAATCTGAATCCAATTAAAACTATGTAGATCCTGTAGTATTTGGGGCCATTTTTCTCGTCTAAGCCTATCATTAAAAGTTTAAAACATAGACTGATGGGCCACTATATAAATTATCCTGAAAAAATGATAGGCCATACAGTGTACTTTGTTTTTTGTCAGTGAAGTGGAGGCTACTTTAGGTAGAAGTAGTAGAAATTTCTCTTGTGAATTCTTTCATGCCTGAATGAGTGAAATGATAGAAATCAATGCTAGAGGTTGTATAACACAAGACAAACAAGCTCAAGTTTTAAAATCAAACCCCAATTCGTTTCACTTAATTTTTCCTTTAGATTTGTAGGGAAACACAGCTACATGGAAATTCTATGTTTTGTCTAAGCTTTATGTTAGAAACAATGGGAGGGGAAATGCAGTACTTAAAATGCTAAAAAAAAAAAAATTAGTTTCAAGAATAGAATCAAGGCATAGTCTGTAATGAATGCAGGTCTCCCTTGAGTCAGAATCTAAGCTCTTGCCTCAGTGTAGAAAGGTTCATTCGCAAAACCCCATTTTTCTAAAACTTTGCAAACACTGTGAGATTGTGTTTGTTAGATGAAGCAGAAATTGTTTCAAAGGATTAAATAGTTTTGGTTTGTTTTATTTGAATTACTAGCTTTGCTATAATCTTCTTAATAACTGTGTACAAACCTTTAGGAAAAGTAAGTGTGTTTGCCAGTCAAATCTGCTCGTCCTCTGTTACTATAATATATATTTTTAATATCATTTTTGCTGCCAAAGGTGATACAGACTGACAGGAATGAGATCAGTGTGGGTGTTCCAGCGTGTCTCTGCAAGCTTTGACAAAGCATAGGTGCAAAACATCATGGGATTGGACCCAAATTGTTGAATATTTGAGCATCTGCTTGGAGGAACAAAAATTAAATCTAGCTGAGCCTGCTTCCCTTTGGCATGAGCTGTGCTTATCCACTGTGCTGAATGACTCCTGCCTCTGTGTACCCCTCGTTGGCCTCTAAGGCCATGGAGTTATTAGGACTCTGGACATTCTCAGGGAGAGTTAGCCCTTCCATCACCAGCATTGCTGCTGGTTTTCCTTCCTCCTAGAGTAGCCTAAAAGAATTATCACTTGGCAAATACACAGCAGGGAAGTATCCTTAGGCAGTGTAAAGAACAAGAAATACTATTTCCTCTTGGCAAGGCTGATCAGGAAGTGTGTTTGAGATGGTTAGGGTGATCTTTTAAGGTGTTCTTTAATACTCACACAGCCTGTGGCACTGTTTCTGCATGTAAAGTGCCCTGTGACTGGAGAGAAGGTCCTCAGACCTGTAGGGATTTTGCTTTATTTATGTCTTGATTTTGCAATTTAAAATAAGAGTGCTGTAGGCAGAAAAGGACTGGTTTGAAAGAGATTATGTTTCAGGCTAGCTAGTGTCATCTTTCCTTTAAAGCCAGACATGATTTAAAAAAAATTTAAGAGAAGAGATAGCATGTGTTTGAATGAATGAAAAGATGGATATTGGATAGGGTAACCTTTGAGGTTGACATACCTTTCCAAGTTCATAGAGTTTAAAAACTCACAACCTACATAAGATAACATCCTTGTAGGGTGATTGGCAACTTTGTGCTAGAGGCAATGAGTTGTTATTAAAACTGTAATCACTGTAGCCTCTTCACTCTGTAGCTGTTTCTTTCAGTTCAGAGTTTGTGTTGGGTGATTCTGGGACCTTCAGCTATCATGCTGTCACGACAAAGCATATGTCTTTTTATAGGGGAGCTTAGGGATGTGTAAGCTGTGGTTTCACTGTTTGGTGTTGTGTGCATATTAGAAAGTTAAGGAGTTTGCACCTTCTTTTAACGATGTAGTTACCACCTGCTGTTTATACCTACAAAACTTTCAAACTTTGGAAAATTCTCTGCAAACTTTACAAAGTTAGCTTGAGCTTGCAGTGCAAGCTGAAGCTGGAGCTGTTGTTCTGAGTAGAGCTGAGAAAGCACAGTGTATGAGGCTGGAGGTATACACTGAAACGTGTCATATCCTGACCAGAGAACAATCATCCATGCTGAAAATGGGTTTATCTACCCAGAGTCTATCCCTGAAAAAGCATTTTCGAAAAGCGTTTTCAACCTTCAGATCAATGTCCAGTCAACTGACTGTAGGCATTCCAAACAGAAGACTTAAACTGCTGAATTATTTCACTGGCTGTTTCTTCTCTTAATGGGATACAGGAGAACCAAAGCAAACCAACCAAGAAAACTTAACCTCCAAGTGCTGGTCAGCTCTGATGAATTTTAATTTATTCTCTAGAGTTGGCCCTTTCAGGTGTACATTCCTTAATAAAGCATTACAAAACTGTCTCTAAAAAAGCTGAGGTTTTTTAATAGAATATAGATGTACAAACCTCTTTAAAATAAAATCAGTGTGGAACTGAGCAAAATCTAGTTATTATTTTCAAAGATTTCATTGGATCTTCAAATTCAGCTCAGTATGTGGCTATGGTAAAATTTTAAGTACCATATTTCTGAGAAGTTTTGTTCTTTAGTTAACATTAGATTTATGTCTTTACGGAAATGTTGCTTTCTGACAGCTGTGCAATTATCCAGTGTCACTATGGTGCCATGCAGTNATATTTACTCCTGTTTGCATGAAAAGTCTTGTTTGCAACTGAAAATGGAACTCAGTTGTGGATGGTATTTGGGAATGCATTTTCCTTTTTCCCCCCAACCTNCATTTGAGCTTTGAAAAGCGAATTCTTACTGAATGCTTTTGGAAGAGTTCCATGTACGGTATTTTTATGCCTCATTCAGTGGAATATGCAATAAATGGAATGGCAACAGAGATTGACTGTAATAAGCATTGCGTATAAAATGGGAATCAGATTAAACAGAAATCCCAATGTATTACATTGAAATGATTAAGGCTAGAACAATAGGCGATGCCACATGTGTTACAGTAGCTATTCAAGAACATTACAGCTGTGTAGCCAGGAGAAGTTGAAGTGTATTGAAGTTGAAGATTGGGAGCTCTTCTCCCAATCT